>CM051024.1:107249211-107599211 GCA_027627225.1 Congeria kusceri
GACCTGAAATTATCAAGGTAAATGCATATTGAGTCCAAAATCAATGGTGGTAAATGCTCATTCAGTCCGAAATTCAATGCTTTGCCTAATTAAGTGCCGTTTCAAGAATACAATAATTTCAAATTAGGAATTCCTGCAAATTCTCAAATTTAACACTCTAAGATCATTTTGAATGTGCTTTTCGTTTTCCTTTGTACACAAAGTTGATTTTATTGCCATTTATAAAGCCACAACTTAATTTTATATATTCTGCATCTTGATTTTCGAGGGCGGTATTCCAGAAAATTTAAAATAATTTCTTCAATATTTTCACTAGTGTAAAAAACTATTGCACATATATTTGTTTATTGAATTCACAAATTACATTTTAATAGTGACGTCATTTAAAATTGATATTTCGTTCAACACTGTTTTCATACAGAGTAATACAAATAAGGAAACTTCTCGATTTAAGGATAAGGATGAAGATGCTTTGTGAATACCACCCCTGAGCGTTAATTGCGCTTGTAAGCGCCATATCTTGACATACGGTTAAATTTTGTCGAATGTCAATTTTTTCTTGCAACATTCAGTTTATTAACAAACATCCTTAACATTAGCTGTTTATTGCATTGACTCGATAGGTTTGTGAAGTTATCTTGAACATGATAATATACTGATTACTGATGCTGACTTCATTTCGTACTGCAATGCCTCCGGCCGTGATGTAAAAATCATATTTCGTTATTTACTTAAAAAGAGGCTATACGACAAGAGTATTTTTCAAGCACTCTCAAGACGGGACAAATACAGGCAGTGACTTAATCGTTTGTGTTCATGTGCAGTCTGTTATGTTAAACATTATGTGGTCATTTTAAAACTTGTATTTCTAACAAATATATGTCGGAAGTGAAATAAAGTTCTATACTTAATTCAACTTAAATAATACATCAACAATCAATTTATTCTTATCTTTAGCATACAGATCAGTGCAACACCCGATGACATTTCTTGATTTGCATCACCAGTCGCCACAAACACTGAAAGAAAACATTATGAATGTTTTAAAACATATTTCAGCACTTAACTTTTTGCATTAAAAGTAATTAAAAGGTCATATCAAGTATGGACAACTTAAGAATTTGTGTATATAATTTAAGGCTAATGTCATAATTAGCTTTTTTTTACTGGTAGTGGTAGATTGCAACAATAAATAAACTACCTATACACAATGAGAATCTCAATAGTGTACCCATTTATCCGACTCATAACCTGTAACAGGAGCTTGATATTTGTTCTCTGATTAGTATACTCAGGTAAAGAAGTACAAAATAAATTGATTCAAACAGTTTAAACTATTTCCATCAAGTACAAATCTGAAAACTAAAAATCTTAAGTCTGTAGTTGTTTTATGTATAGTTTAAACTAAATTATTTTTAGAAAATAATTAATACAATTTTCTTAATAAAAGCATGTGAGGACACATGTATTTACATACAACATTCTTTTCTGAAATGTCCACTTTAATATGACTTAAATTTTCCTTGGGAGTTTTGTGAATACCAGCTATACATTGCTCACCCGACTGTAGCAAAGTGCTGCAATGTCAATTGTGGAAAGCCACCCAAAGTTGCCCTGTTTTTAATGAACTGAAATTATTTAAGGAATTTTGTAGATTTGAGGGAAACAAGCGAACATTGTCTGTGTGTTTTTTTCTCTCAACTGATCCAATTATTGTACACAAGATTGAAAGCTTTCAATTTAGCTCTACACATACATAGAATCGGCTCGGTATTGACCTCAAGTATCCCACAAGGAACATTCCTGTGAAAACAGTTCTTAAACTTGCCATTGGTACCTGACACAATTTTTATGCCTCCTCAAAGTGGGAGGCATTAAGCATTGCACTTGTCCGTCCGTTCGTACGTCATGTGCATGCGTCCGATCTTGTCCGGACTGTTACTTCATCATTTATCATGTTATTTTAAAATAACCTGACGGCATGTCGCGCACAACACCTATAGTTGAGTGTATTGCCATCTACCCCTCTATATTCAAATTTGTCATAGATTCTTTTGATCCGAGGTTTGTCCAGGTTGGGACGAAAATTAAGTCCCTGTTTAGCATAAAGTCTATTTTTGCATATATTTTCCGAATTAAGGAGCAATAACTCCAGTGTTTGTGGCCTGATCTTTTTGGCCCAGATGTTGCTTTTGCTGAGATCTTATGGTCATACAAAATCTGAGGAAGTTCGATTAAGAGTGGATTAAAAATAGAATTTGTAACAATTTGTTATATGGACAAAGTGGTGTGTGTGACCCAATTTAGCCCATTGGTGACTTCTGATGAGATCTTAAGGTCACGTATAAACTGTGTAAGTATGATGAAAATTGGAAGAAAAAACAGCCTCTATAAAGGAAAAGGCAAATCTTGCATTTTTCCACCAATTGTTAGCTTCTGTAGAGATCTTTTGGTCACAGGCAAGCTGTGAAGTTTGGTTAGAATAAGAATACAAATGAAGTCTCTATTAAGGAAAAGACAATTTGTTAATTTTTTTTCAAAAACAACAAGCGGCCCAAACTCCAGTGTTTGCGAACCAAACTTGCCCATCTTTGGCTTGTTTTGAGATTCTATGGTCACACACAAACTGTGCAAGTTAAGGCAAGACTGAATAAAAATTGATGCAGAGGGACGCCAAATTAACATTTATGAAATTACTTTCAAGTCGTAGGCGGTTTCTGAGAAGATTTAAAGGGTTTTGGGTTTTTTAGGCTTTTGTTTGCCATGGCAATCAGAGTTTTTCATATCCTACATTCAAATGAAGGAATCAGAGAATGGGCCACCCCACAAACATTCCTGCCAAGTTTGGTTTAAATCCAGCCAGCGGTTTTGGAGAAGACATTTGAAGCAAATGTTGATGACAAAGACCAGACGACGAACGCGAAACGGTGACTGACCACAATAGCTAACCCCTGAGCACTTTATGCTTAGGTAGCACTTTGTGCTCAGGTGAGCTAAAATGGTATATGTGGTTAGTGCATTAGTGTTTTGACCTGCATATGAATGCAAAACTAGCTACTACATAATGGTCATAATCATTTATAAAGTACATGTATTGGCAGTTTACCTGATATATCACCTCTTTACGCGCTTTTATCTGCTAAGGCATCAGTGTACTCTGGGACAACCTAAAATTGAAACATGATATTGAAGTAAACAGCTTAAAATGTTAACTTTTTAAATAATAGTGATGATTCAATTATCAGAAGACATCGATTAATGATGAGTATTCAGCTAATTATGCCGAAAGTTAATAGAAGTTGTCAACATGAGGACAATTTATTATGAAACAGTGCAGTGATCTGACATACATTGTTGGAAAATCTGCTACGCCAGCTCTGAACTGCACAAAATGGTTACCTAAATTCAATCACCCAGAAACAATGACAACACATATTTTTACATGGTCACTTAAAAGGATAGCGCATAATATTTACTTGTTTTTTTAGATTGACAGTTTATTTGGTTGCCCAGTTTATTGTTTTGCTTAATCACAGTGTATATACAAAAGTATATATCTGCACAAATTTGACTGGATAATAGATATACTTAAATTTAATATACATGTTAGTAAAAGCAATATAGTTGTTAGATTGTTTTGAAATGAACAGTTTTTAACATCGTATTACTTTATAAATGAATACATCAACAATTGCTACTGATCTAGCATAACTTATATTGGGGTTTGACACAATACTTGTTAAATGGGAAATAAATTATCACCAGCTGAAAATTTAAAATAATTAAAATTAAAATGTGGTACTCGGAACCACAATACTGGTATATCATAACCACACCCTATACAAAAGGTGGTGCTGAATTTGACCTATATCATGTGACAGGGTGCTGCACGTTGTTCATTCCCTGGCTTCCCCCCTAGGTTGGTTTACACAATATTGTTAAAAATAACCATTTTTGTGCAAACGGTAATACTATAAAGTATTTGACGAAATTATGTCTATCTGAAGCATAGACAGTGCTTTTTGCCATATATAGTTGAGGCCTGTAAAAGCCTACTTCCCAATTCTAAATATGTATCATTGTGGCAAAAAAAAACTTCACAAATCAGATGGATATCCAAATGTAGAGGTTCACGTTTAAACACTGTTTTCATACCATATTCATTGATTACTGAATTAGATTTAAAAACAAGAGGGCCATCATGGCCCAAAGTTCTCACCTCAAAACTGGTACAGATGAAGACTATACTGTTGTGACAAATTAAGGTATCTGAACAATATGCAAAGGGGGAATGGATCGATTTTGATTTAAAACGTCGGTTAGTGCAATGAGCTAACTAAACTACTAAAGTACGAGTTGGGTAGTGGACGTTCGTCTTTTGAGATCTGATGATCATACACAAACTGTGAAAGTTTGATTAAGAGTGGATGGAAAAAAAGTATAATGTTGAAAAAAGGCATTTTTGCACATTTTTGCATGAAAAAGGGGCAATAACTCTAGTGTTAATGGTGTGATCTGGCCTAATAACAATCCCGTCCGAGATTTTATGGTCATAAACAAACTGTGCAAGTTTGGTTAAGATTGGATAACAAGAGGGCCACGATGGCCCTAGGTCGCTCACCTAAGTTTCAGACATCCAAATGTATTTGAACAATCTTTTTAGAAGACTGGTATGCAATGTTACATACCAACTATGAAACCAATGGGCATTGCGGTTTCAGAGGAGAAGATTCTTAAAGTTATTTTGCTATTTAAGTCTATACAAACAATGTGACCCCCGGGGCGTGGCCAGTTTTGACCCCAGGGCATCATTTGAACAATCTTTGCAGAGGACCACTATGCAATGTTATATACCAAATATGCAACATCTGGGCTTTGCGGTTTCAGAGGAGATGTTTTTGCAGTAATTTTGCTATTTAAGTCTATATTAAACATGCGACCCCGGGGCGTGGCCAGTTTTGACCCCAGGGGCATCATTTGAACAATCTTTGTAGAGGACCACTAGAGGATGCCACATACCAAATATGAAACCACTAGGATTTGTGATTTCAGAGGAGAAGATTTTTGCATTAATTTTGCTATTTTAGTCTATATAAACAATGTTACCCCTGTGGCGTGGCCAGTTTTGACCCCAGAGGTATCATTTGAACATGCTTTGTAGAGCATTCCTATACAATGTTACCAACCAAATACCAAATCTCTGGGCCTTACGGTTTTGGAGAAGAAGATTTTCAAAGTCATTAAGCTATTTAAGTCTATATAAACCATGTTACCACCGGGGCGTGGCCAATTTTGACCCCAGGGGCATCATTTGAACAATCTTCGTAGAAGACCACTATGCAATGTTATTTACCAAATATTAAACTTCTGGGCCTTGCGGTTTCAGAGGAGAGGTCATTTTGATATTAAAGTCTATATAAACAATGTGACCCCCGGGGCGTGGCCAGTTTTGACCCGAGGGGCATCATTTGAACAAGCTTTGTAGAGGACTACTATACAATGTTACCAACCAAATATGAAACCTCTAGGCATTGCAGATTCAGAGAAGAAGATTTTGAAAGTCATTCAGCTATTTAAGTCTATATAAACCATGTGATGCCCCGGGGCGTGGCCAGTTTTGACCCCAGGGGCATCATTTGAACAATCTTTGTAGAGGACCACTATGCAATGTTACATACCAAATATGAAACCTCTGGGCCCTGCGGTTTCAGAGAAGAAGATTTTTAAAATCATTATGCTATGAATGTCTATATACACCATGTGAACCCGGGGCGTGGCAAGTTTTTACCCCTGGGGCATACTTTGAACAAATTTTGTAGAGGACCACTAGAGGATACCAAATACCAAAATATGAAAGCTTTCAGCCATGCAGTTTCAGAGAAGAAGATTTTTAAAGTTTTCACTTTTAAAATCTATTTTTAGCTCTCTTGACCTACATATGCAGCGGACCGAAGCGATTTGAACAATTTTGAAAGAGGGTTATCCAAGGATTATTCTTGTGAATTTTGGTGATAATCTGCTCAGCGGTTTAGGAGATGATGTTTGAATGAAAATGTTGACGCACGACGGACGACGGACAAAAGGTGATCACACAAGCTCACCATGAGCACGTTGTGCTCAGGTAAGCTGAAAAGTGAAGTCTCCAGCGTGGGAACGAAACAAATTGTTGACGGCATACATACGAAATACGGCGGACGACGCAGGAGAAATCCCCTACACCATAGCTCACCAAAAGCACTTTGTGCTCTGGTGAGCTAAAAAGATAATATTGAAATAATACAAAAATCATCAGATATTTTTTAATATGTTGTTTTTAGATTTTTGGTAACAATGGATACTATTTACTGTGCATACTATTTTTTCACAATTTACCATTGTATCGTGCTTACATTACACAAAATGAAAAGGCCTAGGCCTATTCACAATTGTTGGAAAAAGGTCCTGATAGCACCATTTTCCTTCTCTAGCCCTATACTGATAGCACCCTTCTCCTTCTCTAACTCTATACTGATAACAATAGCGCCGTTAATATTTAGGATAATAACGTGACAGTTTAGTTTTGTCGAGTCGCGCATGCGCACGCTTGAATCAGGTGAGTGCATTGGGAAACGTCACGACATTTTTAATCGACAATACCGGCTTCGAGGAAAGTGCAAGCTAATTCAACTTTGTCAATGATATATGCAGTTTATGGCAGTTTTTGAAACGATACTTCTGACACGCTGCAAGAAACAGCTGACTACAAGGCTAAATGAACAGCAGTGTGGGTTCCAGGAGCAACTGGGCTGCTTAATAAGGTTGTTTGTATTGCGCGAATGTGTATTTTACGCACGTGAAAACAGCAGCGCGCTATACGTCTGCTTCGTCGACTGCCGTCAGGCGTTTGACCGCGTCTGCCACGAAGATCTCATTTACAAGCCGATTGAGGCCGGTATAGACGTCACCACGCTCCTAAGCACAGCGGAATTGTACAGGAACATCAGGAGTTGTGTACGATTTCAAGGGCTGCTTTCAAAATCCTTCCAGATTAAACAGGGAACCCCAAACAGGGCAGTAAACGTCGCCGATCCTGTATCTGACGTGTATCAATGACTTTTTAAAGAATGGGTACGATTCTGTATGTAAAATATGAACATATGTGCACCGACCGTCGCAGACGATAAGATACTAGTATCACTCTCCCCCCATGGCCTCAACGTATGTTTTTCATATGTGACATATACTCCAAGAAATGGCGGTTCGAGTACAACTCGGACAAGTGTGGTGTGATCGCCTTTAATGACAGTACGCGGTTAAGATGTGAAACAAAATGGTATATGGGCTCGGAACAACTAAATGAAGTCAAACTGTACACTCATCTTGGGTTAATATGCAACGAGTCCCTTTCTACGACCAAATCAATGGACGACGCTGGCAACAAACTGCGGGGGACGTTTTTAAACATTATAAATAGTGGACTACATCCAATTGGATTAAATCCGCTAACAGTTACAACGTTATACCAGGCAGCGATAATACCTAAAGCTCTTTTCGGATGCGAACTTTGGAATACATACACGCCAACGGACATCAATAGGCTTGAGGTCGCCCACCGGTTTTGTCTTAAACATATTCAGTCACTGAAATTTTCTACCAGTACTGACTTTACACTCGTGGCATTAGACACTGACTCAGTGCAATCGTGTGTTGATTTAAGAAAGCTTATATTTTTTCGGCCAGCTATGTAGACTTCCTTGTAAATACTTGGCCAAACACGTGTTCGTTAATAGATTGATGCGGTTCTTAAACAATGATCACCAATGTCATGGTTTTATCCCAGATATATTAAGATTGCTTCATACGTACAACCTAATTGATTATCTAAATGTATATATGAACTCGGGAATATTCGTCTCAAAATGCAGTGGAAGAGCATCCTCCGTAGACATATTACAAATCCGACCAGAGAAGCCCGGATTTCGGTCTTACGTGTTCAAACACCAGGTTTAGCCGAAATAATGCCAACGGACGGTAATCCATATGTGCTTTATTCTATTTCAAAATCCCACCCAGAGTTACTGCCCTTTGTAAAGACTGTGAATAGGGCCGTCGGACGTATGGTATCTAGGTTACACGTGGAGCAGTGCCCCAAGCGCTCGAGACTGTGCGAAAATATTATTGAAAACTTGCTTTTCTTCAGCCCGAACAATTGTCCGCACATTACACGAATAAGCACATTAGTTCTTAAAACCTGCAAACTAGACTACTACTTAAACTGGTGCAGTTTACCGCGAGAACAACAAACAGACGCTTTGATGTGTCTAACGTTCAACACCGCAGACGATTCAAAATTCGCGTTGTTTAAACGTTGCACTGTGTGTTTATGGGATATTGTTAGTAGCTCAATAAAACTCTGTGCCCATATGCAATAAACAGGAGATATTCTAGTATTTCGTTTTCGCCCCTAGAACATCAGTCTGTTATGATATGTCAGCAATGGCGCATGATAAATGATGCTTGGGACATACATATACACGGACTTGTGTTCTTCGTCTTGTCTTGTTCGCAAAGATAGAATATGTTACTATCTACTAGTTTAGTATGAAACATGTGTTTTCAATAGTCTGTTTTCTAGTACATTACTAGTATATGTTGTTTATAATGTCAATATTGACTGTCTAGTACACTACAGAAATGTGTAAGATACTGGAGTAAATTTATTTTGTATACATGCATAATGTATAGTCTATTGTTATTAGTGTAAATATATCTTTTGTAATTTGTTCAGCTCTTCATGTATATGGAGGAAATAAAGTTACAGCAGTTTATGACAGTTTTTGATCGTGTTCTATACAAAAAGTTATGGTTTTAAGCATGTTTTACCGTTTAGGCAAAATTATAAAAAAGGCGCACATTGTAATGCCCATCTGGAGTTCAGTACATTAAAGTGGTGGTTCAATAGTATTCAAAATATATTTAAATATGCTACGTCACACAAATAAATCAAACCTTGTACAAACATATTTCATTAGATAAATTGGACTGCATTAGCATTTTTAACATATTATCGAAACTTCAAAACACAGTGGTATAATAATTACGCACAACGCATTGTTTCAACCAGATTTCATCTCAAGATGCTCTGCAACGGTTTATAATTATTTGATCGTTGTTGTGAAATTACCACGCGGCCATAGACGTAATTCCATTGTATGCAAAACATAAATCCGAAAAGACAACTACCGCAAATAACTTTTCAAGCGCGAAATAAAACAAAGTCTTTAGTGATGCGGTTAGAGTGTCTGCCACTCTATCCGAGGATCCGGGCTCAATCCCCGGAGATGCTGATCTCTTTTTTTGTTTTAGGACTCTTTTCCAGTATAGTTAGGTCATATTTTATAAGAAATCTATAAAAGGTAATACATGAAACCAGTTTAAAATAGGTATATATTCTGTCGTTTTAGTCCATAAGTGGAAGCTTATCGGGAACGGCCAGAAAATACAATAATTACGTGCCTTAGAATGAACATTGCATCTTCAATATCACACACAAAACAGTGGTAGTCTATTTTCAGAAGGGCTTTCCCAAACTAGGCGTACATTCCGCTAGTATTAGTTTTGTTATTATATAATTAAGTGATGCTTATTTGAATACATTTGATGAGTACCGCAACATGTACATTACAAACAAACATATTTGCCTCAGTTGCATGTCTGATCATATGTGATGTAGCAGCTTTAAGGTTAGTGCAACATATTTGTTTTATTGCTTGGGTAGATACCTTAACCAAACATAGACGTTTGGTAAACTGAATACTGGCCAATGCCAATGCTTCATTAATGGCATATTTATTATTATAGTTTAAAATCTACCATTCCAGGTCACCAAAAAATAATCGACGACCAGCTCATAATAAACTATGTTGTCTCATTATTCATGAATGTATTGATGTGTACAAAAAATCGAGTAAAGTGAACACATGAGGAGATGACATCTAACGCACTGAAAAGCGAAACATATATGCTTTATTAGAACTCCTTTAACAGACTTACTGCAGTGTTGCCGCTTTGCTGAATTTAGCAATATCAGCAAAACAAATGTTTCCAATGAACGTGACACTTTGTGCTTAACGCTAGACAATCGGTTGTTTACAATGCAATGACTGACCAGTACGCGGCATTTTGTACGTTAACTGGAAAACAAATCACATTTATTATTGTGTTGGTCATAACAAATGAATAGCAAACTTGGTAGTCTAAAATATCATAAGCGTTAAACTAGTATAAATCGTAAATTATAGTTTCACGTATCATTATGTTATCCACTCAACGTGCATTATCGACGTTGTCCGGTTTTATACTTCTACATACAATCCTTATTACATCTGCGCTCGAATTAAGGTTAATTAGGAGTAGATCTAGTATGTCTTTTAAAAAAAGCAACATTGCTTGTTTAATGTTAGCAGATTGTTGAAGTAAACTGCGACACAGTTTTCCTATAATATATTTTTGCGAATCAGAAATAATGTATTGTTATTGAAATGTTACACGTTATTTGCACATGACCCTTCATACTAATCTCAAGAATTATATCGATTGACGAATGCGTTCGTGACATTTTGGTGCAAACATATACAACGATGATTGTTTCCTGTAATCGGATGTTGACATGGCAGCTTTGTTTCCGCTCGCACTGTAGTGAACAAAGCCGTGGTGAAACCATATTTTATATATTAATATTTAGATATTAATGGATAAGAAACATTGGAATATTGAAATAACAAGTATAAACATCACTTAATTTAAATGTGCTTTTAGATACGGCAAGCCATTACTGACGTCAACAATGGACAACAAACAAAATAATTTCTAGTTAATCTACACAACAGAACGAGAGTTTTGTGATCGTGATTTGTGCAATGTACGAGAACACCGTTAAAAAGGAGTGTTTTATTACAATATCGTTTAAGATGGTCCACATAAAGAGTTGCTAAACGTGTGCTATTCTTTGAATGCAGCATTTAGTAGCAAGTTGTTAGATATTGAATAAGTGTTGTAATAGCATCCGCAAATAGATATTGCAGGAATTAAATACACATGTGAATTAGATACTTGATGCTTTAATATCATTGTTTAATTACTTCTCGAAGACATTGTGTATGATTTTCGTCAATCAACAACTAACTAGGATATTAATTTAAGTGCGCATTTTATTACAGAGTTGTGCATGCTCGTCCATATTGCAAATTGCTAGATTTGAACGTATGTGCTAAACAGAAGTGCATTAGCGACGCACTCAAATACAGCAGATACTATTTAATGCAAAGTGGGCGTGTCATCGGATTGCAAAGTACGCTCAAATCAACATTAATGAAAAAAGTCATCGGTCACAAAAGAATCGGAAAAGACTACTTAAGCGCAGTTTATGTTGCAATGGATTAGGTATCAACTTAACGAGAGGAAATTTAGTGGGTGCAGTAAAAAGATCAAACAACAATGAAACTTCAGTACAAAGAAATGTTGTCATGACGCACCTGATCCTGATACCAATTGCTCTATCACTGTTCGGCAACACGTTGACAATATTATTCTTGATGAAACGTAGCAACAGACGTTCGTCGATTTCTGTCTTGTTTGCTTGTCTAGCAGTTTCCGATTTGGTGTTAACACTGATGTGCAATAATATATACATGTGCTAATGCAAAGGAAGAAACGTGAGCATTGTATTTTATTATTTTATTATACAGTTTATTTCGTTCATTATTTTACACAATAGTGTATTCAGAAAACAAAAATATAATTCATGACGTTGTATTTTTATGTTGTATAATTTTTCATGTATGTTATGTTTATGAGGCAACAACATGTTGAATGTTACAGCAATTTACATTAAAATGCAGTACATTCCTCAATTATGTGTTCGGTGTCTTTTGTGTTCACGTAATCACCAACCGTAATGAAATTTTCGTCAGGAAGAACTGTTATGTAATCGTTGTTTCTCTCATATTCCCATTTTTGTGCATAGCATGGCGCCGCAACAACGTTTTCATAAGGATTTTGTTGGGCATTCGCCACTGAACCATTTATGTAAAAGGTGTCCGATGTTTTCTTTGACGACTCAGTTCTTGACGCAGGGGAAAATGAATGCGCTTTCATTAGCGCTTCATTGCTGTTCTGTACGACGACACTTCTTGGAGAATTTGGCTCACTCTTTGCAGATTTCAAAGAACGTTGTTCGAGCGAAAGGCTGGTGACGCCCGATATGGTATCTTCAGCATTTAATCTAGACGTCAATGCATCCAAACTTTCCATGGCGTCTTTCAAGGAGTCTGTGGTGGTCCATCGCGGAATTCGCGGCGTACCAGAAGTGCTCCAAATCGGGGTCTTAGGCGTGCCGTCATCGTCCCCGCCGAATCCGCTGTTGATGAATCCCAGACCGAAACTGCTTTGAAATCCGTAGTTGCTTTCTGACGGGTCACTTTGGGCACGTCTGTAGGTGCTAAATCCACTCGGGAGGTCGTGACTGAAGTCCAGGGTCAATTCCTGTGTGTCGTATAGAGTACTGGGTCTTCTGAGAGTATCATATAACCGATGCTCCTTTAAGTGACTGCAATGAAATAAAGTTCAGATTTTTTTTTAAAGGTTGTTGATGCAAAAGAAAAACCATATATGTTATATAAATGGTAGTGAACAATTCTGATTAAGATTAATTATTGATCTTTCACAGTTATATTTAAAATGGATGTTGCAGTTTCCTAATATAGTTTCTACACATATATAAAAACCATCAATCCATAAAAACAATCGTGTACTGACAGTTAAAAGGCACTTCTTTACAAATATGCTGACAGAATGGACAATATCTGATAAATGTATGATGGAAGTAATTACATTTTCCACTGTCGGAAAATTATGACCATCAAGGTCAGACCGCCAACGAATATAACGCACGCCATTGCTATCAGGCCAATTTCAGCCGGCGCAATCGTGCCATCGGCGTCGGTGGTGGTCGCATATAGAGACATGTAATTGTGGAACAGGTCCTGAATCTGAGCCCAGTTGTCAGCTATTGACCTAAAAAAGGACAAGCAAAAAAAAGAATAACTAGTCAAGTAAGAACATAAATACATCTAGTTTATGGTGTATTCAAAACCACTGTTGTAAGAATAGTGTATCACAATCACTGAAGTATTTCCAATAACCGTGCTTGGAAAAGTGTAAAATAAAGTAATAAAAAAAACTAAAAATGATATGTTCACAATAATTGACAAAGTAAAGGCGTAAATGATGTACTAACAAGAGACGTTAATTAATAAAAACACAGTACATGTGTATGAAGACGGTAAAACGTAAAATAATGCACATTTACTAAAGACTAAACGATGTATTTTTGTAATTCAACAACATTGTTCTCCTGTCTTATTATCATGTATTTTACAAGCGTGTATTTACTGTCAATGTGATTTGTTCTTTTACCTCTGAAAGTCATTGAGTGGAACCGCTGCGTTATTCGAATCAAATGCACCAATTCGAATCACTGACCTGTGAAGCATAAAAACGCCTTGAAATACAGATATCAAAGAGCAGCGATCACGACTTTTGCTGCTCATATATTGTCTAAAAACTGCATGGGACAAAATTATTTTGCAAATTAAATTGACCTTCTTTTTATATAAAACATTTAAAAGTAAAATAGCGTTTAAAAATAATTTCTTTTGCAACCTTGGAAGTTTGATGAGACGGTTACGAAGACTCGCGATGCTGCATTAACACATTAGTATGCATCTTGGGTCTTAAACATTACATAGTGAAATGAATTTCGTTTTTGTTTGTTCCCTTGATTGTATCCAGACATTGTGACAAATTACGTCTTAAATGTTTTTATTGAACAGCTCAGTTTGTCTGTGTTAAACAAATACATATAGAGCGCAGTTGGTCTTTAGTGTCATGTGCTTAATGCGTTATTTTCCACCTATTCTACATAGTAGGAAGTTTATCAATCAACTCTTACACAGGATTTCCGCTGTAGTCTTTCTGATCGTCTAAGAGCGTCAGCCATACTGTTTCTACTTGGAGTAAGCGCGCCATGGAACTGGAAATATGCAACGCGATATAAACAACGTCTATACAGAAATGTGCAATGAACATAAAAATACAGTTTGTGTGGAAATGCGGTCACATAAGTGCACAAACACATCACAATAATGCAATTGAAGGGTGCATACTTAAATACTAAAAGTTCAACTATTGTGCTTGCACACAGTATCATATGACAGCATTCCATGTATTCATAAACTCTGCGTCTCAGTAACAATGCGAATTTAAAGAAATAATGAGATAAAGATAATACGAGGCGTGTCGTGGGAAAATCGGGATTAATGCATGTGTGTAAAGTGTCGTCCCGGATTATCATGTGCAGTCCGCACAGGTTAATCCGGGACGACACTTTCCGCCTACAGTGGATTTATGTTTAGAAAAGACTACCTCGAAACAGCAAATACCATACTAGCGAAAAATGTCGTCCTGTGCGGACATGCATTAAGCCCGGGTTTCCCTCGACATGCCTCTATAATAATACATATTATTACCTTTCAATTTTTGCAGATAGCCGTTGAAACGTTTGCCTATCTATAGGAGCTGGTATTTCTAAGGTCCCATCAGGATTCGCCCGCAGAAATGAAAACTATAAATACATACACTTAAAATAATGTTCGATTATTTAAAACAATGGAATCTCAATTCCATAATAACAGATTCCATTCCCGAAAACGTTTCTAGAAGGAAGGAATGTGGCACATTTCAGTCAGATTCAAACCAAGTGCGGTGTCTGTCAAATGTAAAGGGCTACGTTCCTCTAAGACCGGACATGCGGTGCTAATAGCATTTGATAAGAAAGTCTTACCACGACCGGAACTGACGCCGACAATGCTGGATGCCCCATATCCCTAGCAATCACCTCAAAACGGTATAGTGAAAATACATTGACGGAGGTGTTGCTCCAGCCGGGCCCGGTTTGGAGCTCTCCACTCAGAGTGTCAATGGTTAACAAGACCGTATCTCTGTCAAAAAATACAAAAACAACGCGTACATTTAAACGAAAACTAGTTGCTATGCATATAGTGTATATACATAGTCATAAACAGTGTTTAAGCATTCCTGACTTTATTGCCTTCGTTGCCTAATTCCTAACGTTAATGTAAATGTGTAAGGACCAAATCATATTCAGTTATATAATTTGTCCATCTTTATGTTATGCGTATATACTAATTTATTTAAACTCAACTACAAAATAACAATGAGGAATACGATAAACATAATTAACGTTACTTGCACATTTTGCAAAACATATACATCCATGGTCACCGCAACATGGACACATCAAGAAATGCAACTACTATTGAACTTAATTCAGTGGATTAGCAAATTAAATGTTATTGGTTATCATTGTAAACCTAGGAATCTAGTTTACACAACAAACACATGTTACACATGCATAAACAATTACTGGAGCTTAATTGCCTAACAACCGCTCCGCACGTTTTATGGGCAGACGACTGGGCATGCCAATTGCCTTCAGTAAATATTTTTAATTCTTACCCATTGTGTAAGCTGTATGTAATGTTGCTGTTTTCTCCCGTGTCGGCATCTGTAGCCTGGAAATATATAAATGTTTCTAAATGCACCATTTCGTTAGGAATAATAGTAATTTCCACACATGTCAATACTATCCAAAGTAATATTGTGTTTGTACAATCACGCTTTGTAAAGCTCAATGAATGGGAATTAACCCATTAACAATAGAAGGGAAGGAGATAATATGTTATATGCAAATACTGGTGTATACATTCGAAGTTGTAAAAATGCAAACAGTTCTTTCAGTTCATTGCAAGATATTACGTTTGTGAGTTCGCAGGCTTATACCCAATCTTGGATAAATGTTACCATTTTACTACTGAAAACATTTTACTACTGGATACAACCGCATTATGCTGGCCATGAGTAGAAACATTACTTTATTGAACCACTGCAAATATATATAGTATGTAGTTTAAAAAGTTTATGCGACACGTATGACAAAAAGTCAATTTATGCATTCAAACACTGTCCTTGTTCCTAAAAAGATTGTCTTACATGCAAGGTTGGAAGGTTCACGTCAGATCCTGCACCCAAGGGAAGACTGACGAAGTACTGATCTTTCTCAAACACTGGTGCATTGTCGTTCATATCCAGAACTGTCAGGTTGATAGAGACATTGGCCAAAACCTGCAGGGTAAATAATAACACCCATATTTTAAAACGAATTGTTCTGTGTATTGTTTTACAAAGACGGAATTGTGAAAGATTAATTTCATATTGTCGGCTATTTAACTGTTCTAAATCAATTTCAAAATCGATATATCTATTCTCAATAGGATACAAATAGGAAGATATGTAGCTATTAAAGTATGTGTTAATCCATGTCATAAAATTAATATAGTTTTCTGTACAACAATTCAATGTATGTGTTGTGCTATATGATTCAATGGTGACATAGTGATATACCAGATTAAACAGTTAGCACACACACAGGCCAAACCGACATTGCTCATTCTATTGAAGAGATTATCAATGTTTATAAACAATTGTAAGTTGAAGTTGTTATCAATAACTAATTTACCTTCGTGTTCAGGAAAACCATTACGTCCACTTGATGCGTTGCATTTATTTCTCTGTCTAAAGGCTCGCGCGACACCAGCATATGGCTGGAAACAGGCAAGAGGGCGTGTTATGCATCAGAAGCCGTTATACATAAAGATAATTAATACTGGCATTAATATTGGTATTCTTGAATAAGAAGCTATGTGATATATTTATCATAATGATTTACAAAATATTTTATTCTACTTTAACTTGTGTATTCGTGAGGACATAATTATGTCCAAAAATAATATTTCGTTTATAACATACATTTGTAGTTGACTGAACTATTTTTGTTTAAAAGAGCTTTAGCATTTTATGTGTAACCACGGATTATACACAATTCAAATGTAGATCTATGTTGTTAAAATATGAAGCTATAACTCTGCGAAATAACACAAACCTTTGGTCATTAACAGCAAATCCGGTCGTTAAACACTCGTAGGCGTCGCCTTTTAACTGAAAAAGTGTATATATAATATCCATTACAAATGTTATATTTTAGAAGAATAACGGAACATGTATAGGGGATTCATATGTAACACAATGAGCATTTAGTTGTATCGACTGTAGAGAAATTCTTATTTAAAATGCATGGTCTTTTGTTTCAGGCAAATGGGCATTTGTCTTTGCGACTTTTCATGCCAATAACGTACAGACCAAACTACACAATTTACGAGTATTAAAATTGGTGTCACAGTCTAAAATTGGATCAGCCAATGCAACTCATAAAACCAGTTATATTATCTCATACAAACAAACACTAGTAGCCAGATGTACCGGTATTGCGTCAATGAAGGTCCCAATCGGCACATTCTCCTGGACTTCCATGTTCACGTGCAAATCATTGAAGGTCGAGTTCCAGTAGAAAGTCACTGTTACGGGTATAAGACTACAGCGTCTGCAATACCCAAGTATAGTGCATATAAATTGTGTATATTGTGTAACACGTGTTTGTTGTGTATATTTTATGTATGTGTAAATATATGTATATATAATTCTTTATTTATTTGTTTATTATTTACGGGTTAAGTTATTTCATGTTGTAACATTGGGAAAAAAGTTATTTTGTTTTCACAAACCTTTGCTTTGTTGTGTAAGTGCAATAAGCCTGATGTCATTAATAAAACCCACAATATAAAATAGTATGTTTAAATATCGCCTGAGAATGCCACCAGTGTAAAACTCCTAGCATCTTATGACCCTGTCACACTAGGCATATTGCGTATGTGAGAAACGTACGAGTTGCGTATGAAAAATCATAAAATATTTTTCATACGCACAAACACTATTGACAATACAACATTATGCGTTTGAGTGGCGTATGGGTAGCGTATGACCAGCATATGACCAGCGTATGGCCAGCGTAGTCTTCGTATGGCTAGCGAATAGTTAGTGTATAGCCTGGGGATACGCTTGGTATACGCTAATCAACGCTAGCTGTACGTTAAATACGTCAGTCGTACGTTGGATGTAAGTTACTCATGCGCTATCAATACGCTAGCTGTACGGTACACTTTCATTCCTGCGTATGTAAGCGTATGTTAGCATATGACCAGCGTTTGACCAGCGTACTCGACCTATGAGTAACGTACCTCTAGCGTAAATCTCGCGTTTAGGCTGGCATACGCAGATACCAAACGCAATAGTGTGACAGGTAATTAAAAAGAAATAACAATGGAAAGCAAACCAAGCAATAAATACTATTTAAAACTAACCTTAAATACTATATTAGCCACTCATCTGTTTAACAGCACAGATTTTAGGATGTTTTAAATGTGCTACTTAAACATTGGCACCTTTATGACCACAAATGTTATATTGTTGTCCTTCAAATGGGAATTCATGAAAAAGCTGTCTTAGAAGTAAAACAGGTGCTATTACATAGCCTTGGATTAACTATTTAAATATACGCATTTTAACAATATTGTATTACTAGTATGTAGACTAAATAGTAAAAATGTAGATATGACATGTGTTAACGTAATCTACCTATCATTTTCATCATCTGGATTGTCACATGCCTTGGCAATGAACCTGTATCGGCCATTATATTCCACGGTGCCCCGTACTGTGATATCCCCTGTCTGAGCGTTTACAGTGAACGGCACCTGCCCTAGAGAAAGGGACTCGTCGATGGCATAGGTAACGTGGGCGTTACCGGTCCCCGGTTGATCCCCGTCTGTTGCCGACATCTTACAAAGAATTTAAAAATATCGCATGCCGTTTATTGGAATACAATCATTTGAAACTGTTTTAGCTTACATATCTGATATCTGTAATTCTCTGCTGTTGGTTATGGTGTCTAAAGCGACTATTTCTATGAAACAATGGTATTTAACAATGACGATATTATGGATATTGCGTATTGTTGGATTCTAATATTTAACTGTCAAATGTAATGAATAGTATGAACAAGTTAACATTTACAGAATATTATTTCATGATGGAAAGCAATACAGATGAATGTACAAGCAACACCTACAGTTCCAATGTATTCATCAGACGACGTGTACACCGCCCCGAACACGTACGCGGATTTTGCGGATTGCGGTGTTTTGTCGTTGATGTCTTTGAGATTGATGACTACTGTTGCGGTGTTAGATGACATGTTCCCTTCCCTGTCCTCGCCTGTTATCTGCAATACCGGAATCTCAACTTCAAAGATGGTGAAGGTAAAACCTAATGTAGTACTAAGTACAAAGCTAACGAGATATCCTGGTAAAACCATACATGATACCCATTTACAGCTGGGTAAACAGGTAACATATGTATGGCAATTGTGTATGTTATACTGTTCATTTTGACTACGTAAACTATTTGCGTTACTTCATTAAGACTACGTGCATTATTGTGATACAAATACGAGTATGTTCAGTTTTCTATAGCCAGCATTGTATTGTTTCAAAATGTATATACACTTGTGTTCAATATTAGTAAAGATACATAATAAATTATGTCTAATGGTTCCATTGTAGAATAGTTCACAGAATCTTAGAATATGAAAATAGTTACTGATAATCTTTGCACATTTTGTAAAATTGAAGTAGAAAATATTACACACTTGTTTTGGAATTGTGTAATTGTGAAATTATTAAATGTGTTATGCATATTGTAAATAGTAATAGAAACAGCATGAATTCTAAAACTGTGTGGGTATATGCATGCATGTATGTACAATAAATATGAGAAGATAAAATGTTGCACTACAAAAAATATCGTTTCAACGTACCATTATGACAACCGTTTCGTTCCTTTCCCTGTCCAGCGCCGACCTTACGTCTATAGTAAGAACACCCGTATGTTCACCCACAGAAAACCCGGTCGTTCCGTTGACTATCTTATAGATTATTTCGGCGTTAGGACCCTAAAGAAAGAGTTATGCAGACATTATAACTGATAAATTATATTGACAACTATTACATCTTAGGAGGATTCTACAGTTGCAAAAAACAATCGTATGTTTTACGTATTATGCTCGTGTTCAGTGTCTGAACGATTTCGTTCCCGCACCGGAAGTTGCAGTCAACTATTTATACAGTAGTGTGATTTTGGGCATGGCGGTTACAAATTATAAGCTAAAAACGGGATAAATCTATGACAATTCGTAAGTCCTTTTGGCATGTTACTTTCTCTAAAAATTGTATTTTCATATGACAGCGTGTTATATCTTATTAGAGCACGAATTATATTGATAACGTTTATTTTGTGAGAAGAGATGCTCTTGTTTTTCCCACGTCGAGATATTGTTGTGAAAAAAACTGTGCTTATAATTCATTTGTCGATGCATTTAATATCTTCTTCGTTAAGCAGCGGAAACCTCTGCATTTTAAGGCACATGTAAAAATGTTACTTTATACCTAGTTGCATCAAGTATTCTATGTTAGTTGCACTGTATGCCTAGCTGTGGAAACTGCATGCCTAGTTACTAACATATTTCATGCATCTTTACGTTCTTTTTCATGTAAAAATGGGCAAAAGCTTTTTATTTTTCTGATGAATTTACCATAAAGCACTGTTTCACCTACCATCAACGATTCAGTAACGCAGTGATTGATTGTCTTAGTATTTAGACAAAACCTTTCGCTGCTTTAGTCATTAATGATGAGTGTTAGTATATAAGTTATAACAACAAGTTATGGAGACAGAAACGTTCTTCTCGTCAAGAAAATCGGGGACACTTTTTCTGAAAATTGCTGTTGCTTTGCTGTTCATGTGATAATTTTAAGAGCACATCATTGTCGAATCCAGCTATCCTATATCGTTATTTTTTACACAACATTTGGGAAACTTCTTCAAGACACGAAAAAGTGATTAAATTTCGCTTTAAAAACATATGGTATTGACCTTGCCTCACATTTTCAAAACATCCATTTTACCTGATTTGGTTGTGAATGTACTTATAATATTCGTCGGAACTCGAATAAACAATGTCTGCTCAGGCATACGATATTTCAGCATATATTTATAACAGCAAATTTAATGAACAAGTCAGATCATGGCAATTTAACGCAGGGCAAATAAATCAGCCAACAATTATGCACACAAACTGCAAACATTCATAAAAAATAAACAAATGTTTAATATTTATATGCTTTTTCAGGAACAATTACTTCACTTACTGTATCGCAATCAGTAGCGCGGACTGTGGTCACATATCCCAGGCTGTGTTCAAGCATGGACAAACTGTAGAGAACAGGCTGGAATACCGCGGCACAGTCATCCACATCCTGTACAGTAACAATCAGCTCGGCCTCTGCTGTCTTCTTGGGATCATCAACTTGGTAACACTGTTTAAACAAATGAACTAGACAATAGCTACGTATATAGGGAAGAGAAACATAATTTAATTATAGTGTGTCCAATTCTAAAGAGAATAGTTCTTGCCACGGCCATTGCTGGCCTAAATTTTTCAATATAAATGCATAACCTTTGATTTGACTTAACGCGTAGAAATAACTGCATGGGAGTACTTGCTTCGCAACAAATTGGTCATCGACTGCAAATGACGCATATTTAGGGTTAAGCATTGACAGTTATACACAAATTAAAAAAGACACATAGTATGCGGATCATTTGCTAGGTTATAAATACTATACACAAATAAAAAACCAACAAACCAAAAGCGGTATTCTCAAAATGGGGTCTGTCTCCCGATCAATCGTTTTGTGGACCCGAACCTGTCCAGTCGACGGGTCAATCTCTAGGTGGGCACTTATGTTACTAGAATCTTAGGCGAAAAGAAACAAAACATATTGCATGAATTATATATATCATATATATGGTGCATTTATTCTTAAACGTAGGCATAAGTAAAATGTGTTCTGTTTCACAACTTAAACAACGGATAATTATCCGTTACCTTTCATTCTAACATTATACTCGCTTATTTTTTTTTTAGACAAAGAACTACATTATCCTTGTTAAACTATCCGATAAACAACGCAAAACGCAGTCTCGATTCTAAGCGGAGAATAGTAAAATGTAGTTCGCATTACAATTGCAAGAGTATTGTTCAAATGATGCTAGAATCGAACCCATTTTCGGATTATCGTTGTTTATCGGGCAATAAACAACTCTTTGTTGTTCTGATGCCTGGCTATTAAACCACTCGGACTAACGCCCTCGTGGTTTAAATCTTACGCATCAGAACTTTAAATCGTTGTTTATTGGCCTTTAAACAACGATAAATCGAAAATTACTTCTTAAATGATGTATTTATAATTTCAGTTTTCTGAACCTGTATTACAGATGGATACAAATAACTATACAAATACTAAAACTGTGCCATAACAAGACATGACAATAACAGTTGACTTCGAATTCATTTATATTGATCATTATGACAGCGAAACGTATTTTGTTGCAATACTTCAGTGCGTAGGTCATCTTTACACCTACCACTAAATGCATACGCCACTGTCGCATTGATTCCTAGGTCCTGGTCAAAGCAGTGTATAGGCGGCGATGACGTCATCCAATCTGTCGTACTCTTGAAAAACAACCAATAACTGACAAATAAGCACTGTTAACATCGCATTTGTATGTTAGTGTAAGACCAACATGTGGTATAAATAAGGCATAAACGTTTCTTTATATTTTATTTACAACATACAACCGAATTGAGTGAACGTGCGACAGCTGTTTAATGTTCTGAATTGTATCTGAATTCTGATTTTGGTAATTTGGGTGGTCAGTCTGTAACCCCTGTCATGCAATCAACTATTTGTACCAATGAAATGCAAGTAATTGTAGTGGACCATGGGCAATATTTCAGGATATTGTTTCACAGTCTCGATGCCATTGTAATCAGTTCTAAACATATTGTTTAAATATCGGTACCTCTTCGTTGACATTGGTGGCATACTCAGTGCTATCAAATGTAGGAGTATTGTCATCAACATCGGTTACTTCTACTATCAGCTCAGAAGTGTCTGTCTCTGGGTCAGTGCCCTTAAATACAAAATAACGTGATTAATAATTGAATGAAGTAAACGAAGATTCCAGTTGTAATTTGACTTTATTTATTACGGTTCCTAAAATCCGATACATACCGTGTAATCATTAGTAAGTAATACAAATATGGTCTTAGTGCATTTGCAGTTTGATTCATAAACCTGTCATGATGTAAAGTATTGACGTTCGTTTCAACTGCTAACTACATAATATTTGGTAAAGTATTCGTTACGAAAGCGCAAAAAAGGCGTGGTTCTTTAATTGAGACCAAACACGACCAAATGTATATATTTTACAAATGCATTGCAAAATAGATAATGTCTACCAATGTTCATTCCCTATGTATTCTGCCAAATGGGTCAAATAGTGAACATGGTCGCTAATAGCAAACTAAGGGCACATAATAGTTTGTGATAGCAACACGGTGTTCAATTGCTTCTATTAAGCACGTTGCGGTTTTATTACACTTTTTCTGAAAATTGTGCGTGGTTTGTAGTGTGGAATGATAATTATATCCATATACCACATTTAATCAATGTTGTTATCTTTATTGTATGTTCATTTTTATTCCTAGTATTTATGAGTGTTAGCAAGATTTTATTTACAAACCGTTCAACGTTAGCAGTTAACTAAAATTTTTAATTAGTCAAAGCTATGCATCTGTTGGTCTCGCATTTTGAACATATTATAAATATACCAGTATCAGGGTTTCCCGCGGGATTTCTTGAAGGCATGTCGGCATCCAAGACACCCCACCCGCGACAAAAATCGGCTCGAACACCCCCCCCCCGGTATCTTTCCAAACCGACCCCCTTAGCCCCCCACCCCCCCCCCACCCCCGATATGGCCTAAATCGGCTGCATCGATCAACCCAACCTCCCCAAAATCGGCTGCACCGCTTGAACCCACCTCCCCCAAATCGTCATCGCGCGACCTCACCTTCCCGAAATCGGCTGCGACGTTCAAAATCCCGGCGGCGATCAAATCGGCAGTATCGCTGTAACTACCGACCTTTATCGCTTAAACTGCCTAGCCTTTTGCTCGACCAGCACCTCTTTTTGCATTATCTTTAATTTGGAAATTCTTACTTTTATGAAACTGAAACTATTACAAGTATTTCTCCTACTAAAACCGCAAGAGCCGCGGTTTTCTTATTTGAATAAAAACTCCATCGGATACACTGTATATCACCATACTAGGCTGCTAGGCTGCATTTGTTATGGAATGAATTTTTAATCATGCATTGTATTCAGATTCGTTGAAAAGCCTAGCTGTTTTTTTTCCGCCTTGAAATTCTGTCATGACCGCTAGTTTTTTCAAACATCTTTTTATTTCATTAATTTTTTCGGATCGTTAATATCAGTTATACTAAATGCGGAAATTAAAAGCCGAATAAATCACCGTTGTTTTTATATACTGAAATATGCAGTTCCTAATCGACATAAAATACGGATCTGTATCTCCATGTAAAAAGCGCGTTTTTCTACAAAAGCGCGCGAAAATTATGTTGCCATGCACAAGGTCACGGATGCCTCATGAAAAACGTGCGTGTACTTGTCAAGTGCTTAATTGCAGTGTTTATGCGAACAAAATTAAATTTGACGACGTTAAGTTGTGTTTTAAAATTAGGCTCTATATTACATTATTCGTTTGCGTATTTTTGATTGTGAATTTGTTAAACCGATAAGAAAATTACCGGGATAAAATAAAACGTTAAACGTTAAATATAATAATCAAATGTTTTAAAATGCCTGTTACGCTAGTATTTTTAGTTGTTAGTAAGGTATAAAATCCGCCCTAAAATCGCCGTATTTGATTGGCTAATGAGATCGTTGTGGGCGGAACTACACAGTTCAGTCAGATGTCAATAACACTGTTGGAAGTTATATTATCGATCAATACGGCGTTCGTTTATGGCCCTGTGGTTAAAGATCGGTGTAATAGATAAAGGGATTAAGGGTTGTCGCTTTGAAAATTAAAGCATGTCGGCGTTATTTAAGCATGTCGGCAAATAACTAACTGCTTTGAAGGGATGTCGGTCCCGACAAGCGACACAGGCCTGTGGGAAACCCTGAGTATAATACATTATAATTTAAATTCTTTTCCCACACACACACACACGTTCGTATGAAACGTGTATGAGGTGAACACCTACCGAATTAACCAGGACAATGATATTGAGAGTTCTTGTCTGTTCGTAATCCAAAGGGTAAATGTTGCGAACAACCCCAGATGGAATTATAGACAACTGGCTGCTACCGCCCTGAAAAGTAATACACATAGCTCGAAAATCAAATTATCAGTCAATTGTTTGGAAATCTGTTCGATCTTAATGATTTATTTGTATGTGTTTTCTTCATAGATCAATTGATCATTACGTTCCCGAAATATTGCATAGTTTATTTATAAAAAATGTGATTTCTTTTGCATGTCGTTGTGGGTTGTTTTTGTTTTCACTTCTACGAGTATTTCGAAAATTAAACAGTCAATATAGTACATTCCATATGCAAAAATAGGTGTGTAATTCGCCAACGATTACAGTAGTAAAGTACCTTCATTAGATGCAAGCATAATACGATGATTTTATTTTACTAATGCGTACTAGTATATCAAATGTATTTGCTTCTAGTATGCTTCATACATCGAACCTTAAAATAAAATAGGTGTACCTGGCCTCGACGAAAAAGGAATTGATAGTTTGTGCAGTCTTCATCTATTGGTGTATAGTCTTCACTTGCAAAATTAAGGATAGTTGAATTAATGGGAATATTCTGAAACGAGAAAAGTGAAGATGGCACTATTATATCAGCTCAATACTAAACTGAATTATTATTATGTACGTTGTCTTGTTTTAGTTAAATAAATGCTATGCAAATCTATTCACATAAATACATGTTCAATTTATGACGACTAAATATGTCATTTTACTCGCTGGAAAAGCGTTTGAACTTTATATCTGCTAGAAAAATAACAGCAATAATTAAGTCGCACAATATCAATACCAACAATCGTTATAAGTAGATACACGTATAAACATTACTGTATGAACTCATCGTCTTCAAGATACCGTCTCGAAAGTAATGCCAAATATTTAGCTTATAATATTCAAATTGCTACTTAAAATAGTTCAACAAGTCGACCTACCTCAGGGACTTTAACAGTGTATGTTGAATTCCTAAACCTCGGAGCGTCCGTGTTTACAATGGTCACAACCAATGTCACAGTTCGACGAACCTACAAAAAAAACATATTGTATGTAAACACGCTTAGCGCGAAATGAGTCGTTTATGGTTATTAAATAACTATTTATTAACGTGCTTTGTATAAAGGAACTGTGCAGGCACCATAAAAATACGATTGAGTAATTAAAGTGTAATTCAATTGAATCAATATATTACTATTACTATTATTACTATTTAATTTTAATCGCAATGCTATGAGGTTAAATGTTATTTACAAGTGTGTGTATTGTGATTAATTATGGTCTAAGTTCAAGTTCTGCATGCCTTTAAACCGGTTTAAACCCCCAATGCTTTGCATTGACCGTTCCAAGGCGGTGACTCCAGTTTTAATCATTATTGTTTGAAGTTGTGTTGTGCGTATTGTCCTGTATTGTATATGCAATTGGTCACTTGCCTTAAATAAAGGACTAGCAGATATAAACAAGGGTTTCTCACCTGGTGATGTCTCTGGAGTTTTATTATTATTTGCAATATGTAATGAGAGATGTTGATGCAAACGACTGCTTACCGTGCCAGTATGGTAGCGTGGATCCGGGCACTTCAAAGTACAATTTTGAAAAGGCACCTAGACACAAATATTTAAACTTTCATTCAGGGCGAAAGCTGTAGTAATAATAATTCTTATAATAATAATAATAATAATAATAATAATAATAATAATAATAGTAATAATAATAGTAATAATAATAATAATAATATGAAGAAGAACTAGAAGAAGATGATGACGATGATGAAAAAGAAAAAGAAAACTGGTGATGGTGATGATGAGATTGATGATGATAATGATAATGATGATGATGATGATGATGATGATGATGATGATGATGATGAATGGATCAAACTACTTACGTAGCAAGGTTTTTGCAGGTTAAGATTCAGCACAACCTCCGATCCGTTCATCACGTCCGTTGTGTTAAAAATTGAGCATTGGGGATCAAACGAAATGTTAACGTTATCCGACGTAAATACTGCAATCGTTGAACCTGACAGTGAAGAAACATATTTTGTACAAGACATAGTAACATCGTTTAACAAATTCAAAAATGACAATGCCAGACAACTGAAGAGTTGGTCATGTGGGAAGTGGTAGTCATAATAGTTGATCCCTACTCTTAAAAGGAAAACAATAAATACTACCACTTTCACACGAGTACTGCAGTAAAGCTGTTTGGGTGTCTTTACTTAAGTTAGATCCTTAGACATGAAAATATAATTTCATAAACAATACTTACCAACAGTAGTGTTATCGGACACTATCAGTAAGATGTCGGACGCATTGCATGGGTCCATCACACATCCCTGTTCACACTGATATGACGTCACTAGACTAAAGAATGTTGAAATCACAGCGAATCGCAAAACTATTATCCGGAACATTGTCTGAAAAAGTTAATTAAAATTCTAAGTATGGTTATAATTCTAAAGAAATTCGTTTCAATTTAATATACATAGGGAATATTGCATGATCTTGGTGTTGTATCGCTCGAGTTGATTGCGTAACGCTGTATTCCACGAGTCCACAGTGCGAGTGGAATACAAGTTTAAACAATCAACGAGAGCGATACAATCCACCGGAACACCATAGTCATGTGGTATTCCATTTTTTATGTACCTCATTACGATCAAACCACCACCACAAATATGCTACGAAAAAAATAATAATAAATAGTACTGTTAAAAGAACGCGCATTAATACATGTCATGTACATCAATGACGTCATTCAATTCAACTCAACATGTTGTATCGGCGTCATAGTGTCTATTAATAGAACGGGGCGTTTCCCAATGTCGGACGGAACGTTACGGAAATATATGATACTTAACGAACGTAAAAAAGTCCCGTTTTTCAGCCGTTGAATACGCATTTTTATTGCACAGTGTGAAATACGGGAATTCTATCTGGCCTATTGTATTTTTCCCTATAATACACACGTGTTTGAGTCAGGTATAAAATTGAGCATTTTATATTACTGTGCGTTTGTTATAAAGTCCAATGTGTTGTATTCGAGATGTCTGTGTTAAAAAACATACAAATATGGACTTTTTAGCTGTGCAATATCATGTGATGGTGCACAGCAAAATCCATATTGAACGTGGCGACTTATAAAATAAATGACAGCTGATGGCGTTTTAAGAATAAAGAACAACACACATTTATTTGTTTCAATAATAATATCAAAACAATTATATATAATTCGGTTACTTCCCTTATTTTTATTTTAACGGGAGATCACTGTTTTAACACCAAACTCTTTGCAGCGGTTACCTCCCCTATTCGTTAACGGTAACCACTGCAATCACAAGTAAAATCCTTCCAGATGTGGAAGGATTACGTGTTTGTCACTTTTACTTATTTAATACAACTCAGTGCAATTTTCTACATAATGGGACTTTTCATATATCGTTTGCAGTCCATAATGAAAACAGAAAAAGAAAATAACTAATTAAAACCATAAATAATATCTAGAAGATTTAAATTGATCATCATCACGTGGTTTGTTATGACGGCAGGGATTTGATCGGAACCAGCCAATTCCCTGCGCGAGGTCTAATTACCCCAAAACGGAAGTCACATCCTCAGGGTTACATGCTGTCAGTTAGATAATAAGCACATGTGGTTGAGTGCAGGATGCATATTATTTGTAAAATACAGTTTAAATGATATGTTTTGGTATCCGTTTAAAGGTATATATGTAAGCAATAAGAAAAAAGGCTGTTTTGTTCACTACTTTTTTGTCTAGTGGTTCCCAGCTTCATAACTTTAGGCCCATGTATTCATGCGCAAAATGGCAGCCTCCATGCCCGTCAAAACCGGTGTGTTTTTTCTAAGGTAAATATTTTGAGTTACAACACATAGAATTTTTTGACATGCTGTTTTTTCAAAAGGTTATGTCCTCATCTTTCCAACAGTGTATGGTGATACATTGGAAAGTAGCTTGGTCATGGTGAAAAGTGAGATCAAATTTTGAATATTTACATGTAACAAAGAAGGCATTTATTTGCGCATGCGTAACCTTTAACACTTGTTGAATTTTAGATGGTGTAATCATTACCCACCCATTGAAGCAGGTAGGGTGTATGGTGTGATCTATGTAACTAATCATTACCCACCCATTGAAGCAGGTGGGGTGTATGGTGTGATCTATGTAACTAATCATTACCCACCCATTGAAGCAGGTAGGGTGTATGGTGTGATCTATGTAACTAATCATTACCTACCCATTGAAGCAGGCAGGGTGTATGGTGTGATCTATGTAACTAATCATTACCTACCCATTGAAGCAGGTAGTGTGTATGGTGTGATCTATGTAACTAATCATTACCTACCCATTGAAGCAGGTAGGGTGTATGGTGTGATCTATGTAACTCGAATAATATTTGCGATGAATTTCAGTATATATTACCTACCTATTGAAGCAGGTAGGGTGTATGGTGTGATCTATGTAACTCAAATAATATTGGCGATGAATTTCAGTATATATTACCTACCCATTGAAGCAGGTGGGGTGTATGGTGTGATCTATGTAACTCAAATAATATTGGCGATGAATTTCAGTATATATCACCTACCCATTGAAGCAGGTAGGGTGTATGGTGTGATCTATGTAACTCAAATAATATTGGCGATGAATTTCAGTATATATTCAAATGCTCATACGTTAAATCAGAAAGGCTAAGATATATTGATCGTGCTTTTTTAACTCCAAATACCCTTAATTTCAAGTTCAACAGTGAGGATTATAACCAACTTTTGAAATCAGCTTTATTCACAAATATCAGTATGAAAAAAATTAAAAATTAATAGTAAAGAAATATTCTTAGATATTTATGTTACATCTAATTTTTGACATGTCACCTTCCATTTTCAAAACAAGACCATACACTAACTTTTACTTATTTATATTTCTCCTTGTGCAGTCACTTTTTCTAGTCATAGTTTAATATATTTATATACAATTATCTGGTTATTTAATATTCATATTGATTAGAATATTTCCATGAGATTTACATGCCTTGTTACTTGTATATATTGTTCACTTGTTACTGTTTGTGTTAAAACTGATGCCTCTACGAGGCTTAGTTTCCAATAAAACTTGAAACACGAGTATTACCGACTCGTACTTCGGGATAATACGTAATTGAACGGCAAAAAATTCGCACTTTTATTGGGATTCCAAATAAGCTATTTTTAGTTACTGTACAATGTCATCTGATATTTGCACAGATTTTCTTTCAAAGGTGTGTCGCTGAGCCAATCAAATAACGTGTATTTATAAGTCATATTATAATTGTTTCTGCATTACATGAGTACTAAGTTCGGTGGAATATATGTACTAGTATATGATATGCAAATAGTTATACTGTCGATTCTTAAAAACTAAGCAATCAATTGGTTGTATGCAAGATGGTAAACGGATGTATGATCCAAAAAAAAAATACAATAAAAGAAGGTTCATTTAAGATGTCAATATCGGACAACAATTATTATACTTCCAAGTTCTACAATGAACTAGGAATCAGAGTAACTAAATTATTTATGTTGTGTTTCAAAAATGACCTACGGTTGGCGAAATGCAAGACAATGGAAATGTTGGAGTGTTCAGATTCATGTAAATGTTATGCACCTATCAATATTTTCCCCCAGGGAGTGAGCGGCGGGCTGACCTAGGGGAATATTACAAATTTTATTTTGGGGGTCTAATTCCCCACCCTAGAGTCAAGCATATTTTGTCTAAATCCCCTCAGTGGGAGATGCTATATGTCTATCAAATGGCCCGGGGGCTTGTATTACCGGGATCTAAAATCCGACCAAAGTCTATTACCCCGGGACCCGGAATCATTCGGAATATCAAATGTCCCACTGTCGGGAATCGCTTGCTGTCTAAAGTCCAGTATATGCCCGCCGCTCCCCCATTGATAGGTGCATTAGAGAAACAACTCAGTAATAAATTCATAACTTACATTATCGAAATATTAAGATCAATGTGTATACTAGTAGATACTAGTAGACACTAACAATGTGATACACGTTAAACTAAACATTAAAAGTTTAATGTTGAGATAAATAATGCATTATAAGCTAAAAACGTATACACATTTTCATAAATTAAATGCAATTTGAACAGTTTGCAATTCAGTTTGGTGTTTACATTTTCAACAATACGAAACTAGCCGAAGTTTCTCGATTTTGAGGTAGAATATCGTGAAAATCACCGAACGCGAACTAATGGTGAATAGTCGGATTTAATACGCATCGCCACGAAATTCTGCACTAAATAAAGCTAATGTTTGTAAACAGTTTTACTTGGAGGATCATTGTTTTTGCAATAAACAATATCCAGCAAACCAAATGTTTCTGACGTAGGTTATATACTCACGTAAACACATGCTAAGACAGACGATAAGATAACCGTTTGATTGTAAAGTCTGAAATTGGCCATTTTCACCTTTTGTGCGGCTTTAACTGACATCAAACTTGAAAGAAGTATTTTTCTGCTTTACCTTACTTCTCCAGTGTTAAATATTTGCCTCGCGAAATCAGTCTGTGTTATCTGTATTGCCAATCGATATCGCAATTATTTAATTTGTTTATCAGTAAACAGTAATTCGCATGTCTAGCGATATCGAGAAAATTTTCTCTTCGTATACGGGTTTTATTACAGGGATGTAAGAAATAAAAAAAAACTAATGAGGTATAAAAACGATTAATAAATATAAAAGTAACAATATATACGTATTATCGATAGACGGGTTGTAAATTCATGGCAGAAATAAAATAACAATTTCAAAAATGATTAATAAATGTTGCTTATATATATAATACACGATCGGCATTTATTTCAAGCTTTTCAAAAGGCAAATGTTATGAAAAACTATTACTTAATTTTGAGCATTTCAGTAGGATAAATTAATGTTTACACTTTCATCAATGAACCTATTAAGGTTTTTGTGATCTATGACAAAAAATGAAATATGTCAATTTGCCAATCTGTGAACAGGTCCCTATATTTTGCTTTCGAAACACCTACAGAATAGTCAGATGCAACACTCAGAAATTATGAAAACAGGACAGACGGTATTTAAGAAATTAATTTCGATTTTGAGTTCTTTATCTGTAAAAAAAAAACCTTACGATTTCGAGTTCTAATGCGTATGAATTACCGGTAAGCCCGAGTGGTTTAAAATACGTGCATCAGAACGAAAAATCGTTGTTCATTTACAGATAAACAACGATAAAATGAAAATTATTTTGATTCTAACATGACCATGCAACATATTCTGCGATTACAACGCGAACTATATTTTACAGTTTCGGAACTACTTTTTCGAGATGTTAATTCGCAATTTAACGACTGAAATTTTGCGCGTTTCATGTTAGAATAAAATATCTTCAAACTATGGGCAGTCTATTTATTCAACGTGCATGCATTTGTAAATCCTTACATTTATAGTCTTTAATAATATTCCAAGTGTTTAACAACATTATATTTAACATAACTTTAATTCAAAATCATAGTAATTCAAACCTTGAAAATCAATCCATGTAGCTGCATAAAGAAACATTGGTGAGCGAATCAGTATAAACTGTTACCTTTCAGATTTTAAATTCCAAACTGACCAACTATTACAGTTGTAGCGAAATTCACAATGTCTACTCCGCGCCCGAAACTCCGCGATAAGAGATTACAATATCAAAACAATGGTAGAGTAGCAATTAAATATTCACTTAACATTTATGGGCCCAATCAAAAGATATCGACCTACCCATTTAACCAGCGCCGTGCCTTTGCATATATTGACTGAGACCGTTTTATTACCCGCTCGCAAACAAATCTGCTCACTGTCGTTATCAGGGAGAGACATTTTGAGTTCAGTTGGACACGGGTCGTTCCCTTATTGAAATCTTAGCACAATGTGAAGATTTGTAAACAATAAAATATGAGGCGTGTTCGAGGGAAAACCGGGCTTAAGGCATGTGCGTTAAATGTCGTCCCGGATTAGCCTGTGCAATCCGCATAGGCTAATCTAGATCGGCGCTTTCCGCCTACAGGGGATTTATGTTTAGAAGAGACTTTCTTGAAACAGAAAATACGAGAAAAGCGGATCCGGAATGACACTTTACGCACATGCATTAAGCCCGATTTTCCCACGACACGCCTCAAATACTTTATTTAAAATTTAGTAGTATTATCAACGATAATGTTTATTGTAGGTGGATCTACTGTATACATAGACAACGACAATTCAAACTGCTGCTATTGCTGTTGACACTATGTGTGAACTTCTGCTGATATTACTACTACTAATACTATTGCTATTGCTGCTGCTACTACTATTTGTACTACTACTTCTACTAATATGCTGCTGCTGCTCCTCCTCCTCATACTACTACTACAACTAATATGTTGCTGCTGCTTCTACTACTACTACTACTACAACTAATATGTTGCTGCTGCATCTACTACTACTACTACTACTACAACTAATATGTTGCTGCTGCTTCTACTACTACTACTACTACTACTACTACTACTACTAATATGTTGCTGCTGCTTCTACTACTACTACTACTACTACTACTACTACTACTAATGTTGCTGCTGCTTCTACTACTACTACTACTACTACTAATATGTTGCTGCTGCTTCTACTACTACTACTACTACTACTACTAATATGTTGCTGCTGCTTCTACTTCTACTACTACTACTACTAATATGTTGCTGCTGCTTCTACTACTACTACTACTAATATGTTGCTGCTGCTTCTACTACTACTACTACTAATACTAATATGTTGCTGCTGCTTCTACTACTACTACTACTACTACTACTAAAATGTTGCTGCTGCTTCTACTACTACTACTACTAATATGTTGCTGCTGCTTCTACTACTACTACTACTACTAATATGTTGCTGCTGCTTCTACTACTACTACTACTACTACTACTAATATGTTGCTGCTGCTTCTACTACTACTACTACTACTACTACTAATATGTTGCTGCTGCTTCTACTACTACTACTACTACTACTACTAATATGTTGCTGCTGCTTCTACTACTACTACTACTACTACTACTACTACTACTAATATGTTGCTGCTGCTTCTACTACTACTACTACTACTAATATGTTGCTGCTGCTTCTACTACTACTACTACTACTACTACTAATATGTTGCTGCTGCTTCTACTACTACTACTGCTAATATGTTGCTGCTGCTTCTACTACTACTACTACTACTAATATGTTGCTGCTGCTTCTACTACTGCTACTACTACTACTAATATGTTGCTGCTGCTTCTACTACTACTACTAATATGTTGCTGCTGCTTCTACTACTACTACTAATATGTTGCTGCTGCTTCTACTACTACTACTACTACTATGTTGCTGCTGCTTCTACTACTACTACTACTACTAATATGTTGCTGCTGCTTCTACTACTACTACTACTACTACTACTAATAATAATTATTTCATCTTCTGTTATTACAAAGACTATGCTGCTTCTGTTACTGCTGCTACTAATGCGACTACTACTTAAACTATAATCATCATGAGCTATGCAACCAAATTCACCACAACTACCCATTTGTTTTATTTGTGTGGAACTGTGTTGCAACTATACAATAATTCTCTGATTTTTAAACGAGCAAATTTCAAACGATTAAATACGTGCAAGGATAGCTTATATACAAATATTATGAATGTTCGATAAGAATTTAGTCACTTTACCCATAAAATAGCCATAAACACGCGGAAGTGGGCAAGATTTATCAATACGTCGGTCCACGGACACACAAGTGTCACTCAAGACCAACCGGATTGTCGAAGCGTACCCGTCTCATATCGAACAGAGAATTCATCAAGAAGGCTTTGTGACAAGGTGACAAATTCCTCTGTGAGTCCTCTTATCTTTGTATATCTTGGACAACCGAAGAATCTTGCAGTTTCAAAATTTACGACGCAGTTCAGATATTTTATAGATCAATGAAACACATGTAAAATAAATTATTTGGCCGATATAAAAAGGTTATTTGACAATAACATCGATTTTACGTATTTGTTTGGTATTGATGAAATAAAAATGCGTAAATGTTAAAAAAGAGTCAAAACAACTTTTGGAATGTCATAAATGTAGATCCGAAATAGTTAAAATAACCAAAATTAAAAAAATAAAAACACCATTTACTGGCGGGTAATTATTCCATACTCCCGTGTCATCAAACTCCCCGCAGTGGTTACTTCCCCATTGGTACTATTCTCAGTTACCACTGCTACAAAGAGTAAAACACTTACAGATTTGCAAGTTTTCAGTTGAGACGATTATGAGGAGACTGAAGAATTTTTTTGTACAAAATTTTATTTGTTTCATTATTGTTTTATAACAATGACACAGACATGTTGCATTATTGGTCCGGGTATATATATTACGAGTTAAAAAAAACATAACAACTCACGGATTTTACGTTGTCCACGTTTTTATCATTATTTGTCCACGATTATATTTTTGCGTCGTGTTTGCCTATGGTCACGTGGAACTTCGTGCTCGCTGGGATTTAAACGAGCTATGCTCGGACACAGTTAAATCTCTGCGAGGAGGTTGCAGACTCCCGTGTCAGGTCATTATCAAAGGGGGGAGACGACTATGTAATGATACGGCATATTGCATTCCAACCTCCGCGCAGAGATTTGACTGGTTCCGAGCATAGCTCGAGATCGAATAAACCGTTAGGGGAAGTAACCGCTGCGAAGAATTGACGTTCGGTAACTAACAATTATCTACCTATAGCACGTGAACAACAGGTTTCAATATTTGCAATTTACTATTTTCTAATCCGTTTATTTAGTTAAGGAATTAAATAAAGGAACTAACAAAAATCTTTTTGTGTGCGTGTTTATGTTTCATGTATGTGCTAAAAAGGTATGCATATAGACCTGAAAGTCGTGTCAATGTCCAGTAGATATACCAGTCCGCGTACAATTATATACCAATCAGTAAGTATAAACTATCACTTCCCAAGCGATTACAGAATTGATCATGCTTGAAAATATTCACCATTTGATTATCTTTTTTAGTGAATAACATAATTATCTTATATACACTCGATTATAGTAACAAAACACATTTACTGTAAGAGGGTTGATAAAAATAAACCGGACTTTAATAAAATCGGTATTTCTCATAGAAAAAAAATAAATTGAATACATCGCATATCCCATCGTGTAACCTAATTGTTCGACAAGTTCCTTCAAAATCGATCATTAGTGAACAATTTTACAGCAATGATACATTAATAACTTAATTAAGGTAAGTCGCCCCGGCACACAAGAGAGTGCACACTATAAGCAATAATGTAATGTTTTAAATTATGAAAAGTAAACATCAAAACACACCGGTGGTAATATTTCCTTATCTATTAAAGAATCGATAAGTATGCGTTCTGCCTTCCAGAACAATACTGTATCATAATCATCATCACCATCATCATCATCATCGTTATTATCAACATTATTATAACTATTATTATAGCAATTTTTTTTTTTTTTTTTTACTATAGTTGAGTTATTGTTGTTAATTGGCATGGCGCATATGTTTTTAGTATGCATGGTTTCACTTGTATTTGTTTATTGAAGACCACATTGTAAAAAAGAAAAATTGTTTCTTAATGTGAATTCTTCGAGAAATAAAGTTATGATTATTATTATTACAATAACTGTATAACTGCTCATCTCCACTGCCTATGTATGTCAGTCAGTAAACAATAATAGGTGGTACTAAATTATGTTAAGCAGTTATCATAATATGTGATAACTAAATACTATATTTGTGTATTATCTTTTCATAAATGCGTATCTAAAATTTTGTTAAGCCATGCAATTCACGTTGACACATTATATATTGTTTCATGTGTTATAGACGATGTACCATGTGCAAGTCTGAAATAAAATGTATGTCTGTCAAAAAAAAATTATTAAAAAAAAACTTACCGCTTGTGCAACTCTTCTGCTTATAAGAGTATATCAGTGAAATACTGGTTCGGCCAAAAAGTTTATGATAATGGTAAAGCAACTGGTATATGCGGCTGTATAGTGAACGAGTTACAGCGACACGCGTGTCAATGTTTAACAGACCCGTGGCAATACACAGTCTACGATTAAACTAGTTTATCATGACACGCGTGTCAATTTTAAATGCCTAGTTTAAATCCTTTCTTTTTTGACTCCACCCCCACCCCCCACTCCCTTCAAATCTGGGGTAGTATACCCCTGTGTATTGGCACCCTACTGTGGTCACAGTGTGGCGACCCTTATCAGCTGAGATAATACACAGCTGCAGAGGTAGAGATATATTGAAACAGTGCACAATGTCATTGCTCAGTCAGCTGAGAGAAAAGATTGCAGATAATGATAAGGGATTTTATGGTGGACAAATACACTAAGCGGAATACCCAAATGGAGTGGCCCGACATTCCTTTAACTAGGCCTTTAAACATACCAGTGGCAATATGTAGTGTACGGACACATGGCAATATACAGAGTGCATGATTCGATTGGTAGTTCTTTCTTAGATTTTTCTTTCATAATGTCATCCTTATTTCCATTCATTTGAGATTTTAAGACGTTTGCTGATTAAATAATTATAAATAAAAAAATAAAAAATAAAAAATAAGACTAAATTATTTTCTTAAATAAAACAACAACCAACTCCAACAACAAACATTGAATCATTTGTCTTTTGACGATAAATACCAACGAAAACAGATCCAAGTGATACGCCACTTAATCTATTTTCTAGCAAACGTATAGGAACGTTGATTGTTATTGTTTAGGTTACAATATACTAATTCCAATCCTTATGTAATTTAATGTAAAAGCGATAACTTTAACCAACAATAAAAATAACATTTTGCACATAGAGACCCTCATAACCATTCCTTTTCTTACAGAGCATTCTAAGCTGAATTGATTAAAGCAATAAAAAGGCTATGTCATGTAATATGTAAGAAAGAACTCGTCACTAAACAAAGTTGACTGTTTTATCACCATCTTTTTACCGGCTAATTTCTAGTTGAATGTATCCGCCTCAGCGCAAGTGTCATACTGTAATATCCAATCTTAAAACATATCAGTGATTTATTAGTGCATACCAATGCTTACCCTACCAACATCTCCAAAAAAGAATATCAAAGCAAGTATCTAAACCTAATTTTTTTTAATTATTATTTAGAGAGTACAGCACTACATGACAGATGTATTTAGTGTAATGTGACCTTTACACTCGGGATTTCCGCGCATGCGCATTGACTGATTGGCAAAAGCGCTGGTTACAGCTTTGTGAAACATGCATACAGACATGTGTTTACTCGAAGAATCGATACTAATTTCTGAAATATATAATACAACACAACAAATAAAATTTACATACCGCTATATAATAAACTAAAAATATATAACATGGATGGTAATGTAGCGGAACACGCGATTGGCCTAAAGTTCCAATGTTATGAACGAGGCTATAAATCATCCGTTCAATTAATTTCTTGTAGACACGAATAGAATAACTTTTATTGTTAAAAATAATAATTCATGTTACGAATCCTGATAATTAGTACCAGAACAGTTACAATATGAACGTACTGTGTGCTAGTGTGTATTTTTATGAACGAAAGTAGCAGAAGGTGCATTGTAAAGTAGAACTAATGTACTGATAGGCCATATAACATCAACCTTAAAACAAACATGAAGCGTAATACTTATTAAAAGACAATATTTAAATACGATTTCCTAGCACATCGGAAGACACAAATTGATGATCTTATAACTTATAACTGAAAAAAAAACACAACATCGACGAATACCCAACTTTTAATGCAATCCCGATGTCGCTATCGATCAAAATCGATGATAAGATTTAACATTGAATTGAATAGGAAAATTGAGAACTGTGTACTTCAAACAAGAATAGTTTTGTTAAGAATTTAAATATCAAAATTGCACCGCTTGCATTTGAATATATATGGTTTTATATAAACAATGGTGTTTCTTTCGTTTTGCAAACTTAACGTTTGAACTGTCCTTTTAAGGTTTTAGTTTAAACATATTTATTTCAAACAAGAATACATATTACAGTAACATACATACAACATTTAGTGACAAGTACATGTTTGAACGGGATTAGAACGAAAGACAAAGTCTTATATAGTTCTGCTCCTGAGCGGAAAAATACAGTTGCATGATGTCAAACGAACATATTGGTTTACAGAAAACCTTTTGAGGCAGATTTTGCTGTGATAATAACAGGGAACATTTAAGTAGAGCATCTTCATAAGCAGATGGAATAAAAATGATATAACTTGTATATATATACAAGACAGAAATCGAAATCGATGTGAAGATACGGAACAAGAGAGTATAGCAGTTGTAGTAACTGCGGGAAATAAAGGACATAAAGAGTGGAAGGAAGTGGAGGGTGAGGTTTTGAAGCAGAGCTATCTATCAAATCGTTTGCTTTTAATGATAAATTTTTGAACTGCGTCAAGAATTTTGGAATTGGTTTGATAATCTAGAGATTCATCTCCTTGTAGAATTATTTCAATAGAAGGAGTGGTATACATAGATACAGTATTCATTAGTTTGTCGCGAATATTTGCGTAGTCTACACGCGAAAAAATAATGTAACGGCGATTCTCTTTCTCCACAGTCGCATGACGGCGATGCAACTATGTTGCGCCTATATAGATGCTCATTTAGAGCACTACACTTTGTTCTGATGCGGGTGAGTAACATTTGGGGGCGTCTTTTTCCATAAGAGAATAAGGAATTTTGAATAGGTCGGTCAATATTAATCAGCCTTTTAAAAGAAAGGATCGATTCTGCATTTTTGACATCATCGGAAAGGTTATTCCATTCGGAGACAGTTGATGGAAGAAATGAATTTGAATAGATTGATGTACGCGCTGGAATACACTGCAAGTTAGTTGAATTTCTAAGTGAAATTGGGTTGTTGCCCCCACTGTGTCGGGAACGAGTGATTGTAAGTAGTTAGGTGTATTTCTTGACTTCATTTTATACATTAATATTAATTTGTGTTTGCGACGTCGTGAACTGATACTTTCCCAACCTACTTCATTGTAAAGATCTTCTAGAGAGACTAATCTTGTACAGCCAGATGATATGCGTGCGGCCTCTGTTTGGATTTTTTCTAATTCGTCTTTTTCATATTGTGTGCAATTGTCGAAAACAACATCCGAATATTCCAAAATTGGTCTTACAAACGAAAAGTATATTATTTCAAGTGATTTTCTATCGAGCAAGTATTTTAAACGACGCATTATATGAATACGTTTCCATGCCTTTTCTTTTATAAAAGTTATGTGCATATGCCAAGTACAATCATTAGACAAATATACACCTAAGTGTTTATGTACGTTTACAATAGGTATTTCAATACCCTGCATGGAAAGTGTGGGATGAGAAGGTTTATTTACCTTGCGTGATATTAGTATAGATTCTGATTTTGAGGGATTAAAATGTACTAACCATTTATCCGCCCAGCTGGAAATTTTATCTATGTCAGATTGCAATATGGCAGCAGTTTCAGTTGGAGTGTTAACAACCATGTAAAGACTAGTATCATCGGCAAACAAGTTAATTCGGGCTTGTATATCGGTGACTATGTCATTAATATACACGAGGAAGAGAAGAGGCCCTAAAATAGAGCCCTGTGGGACCCCAGCTAAAATTTCGATAGTATCGGACTGTGCTCCTGGTAAAATTACCTTCTGTTTTCGATTAGAGAGGTAGTTAGATATGAATGCCAATAAGTTACCTCGTATGCCTGCTTGATGAAGTTTGAATAGTAGACCTTTGTGCCATACTTTGTCAAAAGCTTTACTTATATCAAAGCAAACTGCTCTTACTTCCAGACCATTATCTAAGGCTTTGCAAAAGGTATTATATATATACGTTAACTGGTTAATTGACGAGTCGCCAGGCAGAAAACCAGATTGTGTAGGTGTGAAAAAAGAGTTTGATCGAAGGAAGTTAAATATGTGTTTGTGTATGATTCTTTCAAAGACTTTTTCGGAGGTGTTTAATAAGGATATCGGACGGTAATTTGATGCTAAAGCTGGATCGCCCTTTTTAAAGATCGGGCAAACATTTGCAATTTTCCAACAAGACGGCATTTTACAAGCAGTTAAACACGAATTAAACAGTTCACAAAGGGGATAACTAAGTTGGTACATTGCTTCCCGGAGGATTCGGTTATCTATTCCATCAGGACCCGATGCTTTTCCTACTTTAAGGCATTTAATCGAATCGATGACCTCTTCTACCTCTTTTTACCCAATTCACTGAAATGTACGAAATCCAGCTCGGCATTCGGCTTTTTCCGGTCTTGTACGGCGATAAATTACGGATTGCAATAAAACTGACATTATGCTTTATCGTATATTGGTACAATTAGTATTGAAACTTAATTGAAATTTCATTTTCTATTCAGATATTAAGTTAGAATAAGTATACAATAGATTGACAAGAGGATGCACATTAATTATATACTTTATATTTTTTATTTTATGGTTTTGTTCATTTATTAGTTCAGGATTTAATGTATCGTAACCTATTATGTTCTATTTATCATTTTTCATTTTAAGGCAGAAAAAAATGCAGGTTGTAATTTTATTTTTTATTTTGAAATAAAACTACCGTTTATGGTTATATTCTATTTAAATGGATTTTGTTTTATTTTAAAAATTTTACTCAGTGGCCTGTTTATCCTAGCAGGTGTCATATTGTTGCCGTATACACGGATCTGGATCCATGTCGTATACAAATATACAGGATAAACACCGTATGTCACCTTCATTCATTAAGTAATAGTTGTAGCACGCTTTGACCGAAATATGTTAGTTATTTAACGAGTCCGTAGGACGAGATTAAATAATTAAATAATTAACATATTGAGGTCAAAGGGTACTACAAGTGTTTTATACCATATTTACCAATCACATCACAACTTTCTTCGATGCCGATCCGAATGGGCAGTTTCTAGACGTCACGTGATGTCTGACATGCTTGGCATTCGTGTCATTGCCAAATTTAGCGCTGTCGCAATGTGCCCACTCATTGCAATTGTCCAGTGCAATAAGTAGCGTGCGTATAATTACAACTATATTTCAATCGACTGCACGCGACATATTGCACTGTAAGCTTGCATATTAGGCTCCGCCCACCATTTGCCGATCTGATATCACAGTTATTGAATACCGCAAGCAATGAAAACTCTCTGAAATATGGTATAATTTGTTATTATTTTTTTATGTACTAGTAATGATTTTTCCATGCTTGTGCTATGCGTCTTAAAAAATGAACAAATAATATCGCATATAAAACTTCTTAACAGTTATGTTTTTCGCGAAAAAAGGGTAGCCAATCTTTGAGTTCTTTATTTCAGAACCGGCAACACTTTATAGTTATTATGTCAACACAATGTGATAATAAGGCGATAATTAGGAAATAAACAGGACTACCTGTTTTCTCTTACTAAGTATAATTACATGTATGCATTCACATCAAATCAAATACTACCGACATAATTATGATACTTAAATCAAAAATCTAAACCGACGATTGTTACTGATGGATTTTTAGAAAATTTTCACTGAACGATTGTTTCGGTATATTGGTACTTTTTAAAAATATTGAAAATAATTAGTATTTTGCACTGATTTATTTCTCATATAGAAGAAACTTCCTCAGCTGCCAAAATAACTTTAGCTTGACTCTACAGCTGTGGACCCGCCTATGGCCAACATAATCCGATAAGATTTATGACCGTGTCATAATATGCCTTAGAAATTAGACAATCTATTCATGTATAATATACATGTACATCACTCTCCATACGTTTGCAACTTATGTTATGTTATACTGCAATTAATTCGTTTCGTTTTGAATTTGCATATATTTCACAATTTTTAGAACAAATTCCGAATGCATTGACCGCGTATAGAATGTATATGTGTTCGTTTTTTCTAGATCATGTACTTTGTACTAATCTTGAATAAAACTCTTGTCTTGTCTTGTCATAAAGATGGTTATCTGACCCCCCACTCCATCCGTTATCAGGGACTATCTGGGCAGTCAGAGGGATTACATCGCATTATGATCATTTTCATAAAAACGCAATACTACATTAAATTTTAATTTGTTTGCTCATTATAATTAAGGTTACCGTATTTTAAACGGGTATATTATATTTTTACTGAAATCAGTATGTATGTTAACATATTTATGCATACAATAAGAGGGAAAGAAAAAAACATCTCTTTATATAAAAGTAGCTAATTCAGAATTAATACGGGATCATTGCAGAAAATAGAAATATACACTAATGAAAAACAAAACTGGTGTGGTCGCTTTTTCGAAATCTAAATAAAATTGTATCAGTTAATTGGTAAGAAATTGGAGTTTCCGAAATAATTGCAAAAATCCTGAGAAATCTTTAAGGTTACGCATGCGCAAATAAATTCCTTCTTTGTTACATATAAAATATTCAAAGTTTGATCTCAATTTTCAGCATGGCCAAGCTACTTTCCAATATATATACCACCATACATTGTTGAAAAGCCATAACCTTTTGAAAAAAACACAGCATGTCAAAAATTTCTATGCGTTGTAACTCAAAATATTTACCTTAAAATAAACACACCGGTTTTGACAGCATGGGGGCTGCCATTTTATGCATGAATACATGGGCCAAAAGTTGTGGAGCTGGGAACCACTAAGACAAAGTAGTGCCTAAAACTGTCCTTTTTATTATTTCTTACATATATACCTTTAAATTGATACCAAAACATATCATTTAAACTGTATTTTAAAAATATTTGCATTATACACTGAACCCTTTGTGTTTATTATCTAACTGAATTCCGTTTGGGTGTAATTTGACCTTAATAAAACCGAGATAAGCAGTTAAGTAAAAACCTCCCTATAGGTTCTATATCGATTTTCTGCCTTAGGAAGTTTCTTCGATATGCGTCAGAATGCACTTTCCGGCCTTGTAAAGTATAGCATTCAATTTTTGATTTTTGATGATAAGGCTATAAAACTTATCGCTTCAAGCAATTGTCCGGTGATCTTCGGAAAATCGACGAAAATAAGTTGGATATTGTCTGTGGCTAATTAGCAAATATTAGGAATGTAAACTGAAGCACCTATTTAAATATCTAAAATTGATAAATATCTAACATTTTACATCATCTTTATGTATCTCAACAAGGTTTTATTATTTTCAAACATCCCTGTGGTTATATAGTATAATTATTTTATGATGCTCATTAGTACATTGCTGGCACGCGCGATCTAAGATGGTGGTTTTTTTTATCCGTTTCAAGAATAGAATGTTTTATAGCAAATTTGCACAATGTTTAAAGTTTTATCGGGTTTTCAATAGCAATAAAACATTTTATGCTTAAACAGGAATAAAAGTCTATCGACTGAGATCGTCTTTTAGCAATTTACAAAATTTAATGCGTATATCGTTTTTACAATACATTAATAATAAAGCAAGAATTCAGTATTACGGGCGTTAATATAATCCGTGAAAATGACTTCTAAATACCATTTCATATTTCGTTAAATGACCAGACATACGTCTGCCACCTGTGGTAAATGGTACTTAGAACCAAACATGACACCATGTTGTTAGTTAGTAACTGTCTGGGCAGTATCTGATCATAATGAGATAATGGGTTTGTGCTCAAACAAAGGGGCAATTAAAATGCGGATTAATTGATTAAACGATGGGTAGGTTGTCATTTGTGGCGGATCCGTGGTCTAGTGGTAACGCACTGGTTTCACAACTCAGGGGTCGCAGGTTCGAGCCCCCGCTACACCCTAACCTACTAACTCGTCTTTCGCATGAGACGTTAAACCGAGGTGCAGTGTATTAGGTGCTTCACACCGGGCACTAAAAGACCCAGGGTCGTCTCCTGTATCTTGCACTATCCCCCCGTAACCCAACTAACAAGTCTTCTGGGGGCGAAGGCCATATGGGAGATAATCCCGGGGCACTTGATAAAAATGTAACACACACATAGGTTGTCAGATATGCGCAAGCTGGTGAAAACATACAGATGAAGATTAAATTAGATTAAATTTTATTTTTATGAAAATGTGTAAGGTTTTTCTGAACTGTGTAGTTTCTGGCAATTAAGGTTTCAAAATTATAATTAATATATTGCATAAAGCCTATTTAGCGCGATCGATTACCTGTTTTACAGCATTATTTGTTTTAGTGCCCTGTATTATTGGAACAAGTTACTAGTAACCAAAATGCAGATTTTTGAGGGCATTTTGTCACGAACAGCAACATTGCCCTGTAAAAGTGTTGAATACAGGAATATTGGGCACATTAATTTAGTACTTTTAAATGCATCATTAGTAAACAATTATTATAAAAACAAACGTTCCATAATAACATATGTCTTATAGCATTATTATGTGCCACCATGTTTTAAAACATTGAATTACTTCGAACATTAACTAATGTATTTTAAACACTCTCAATATTAGGTCTAATTACCCCAAAACAGAAGTCACGTCCTCAGGGTTACACCAGGCTGTCAGTTAGATAATAAGCACATATGGTTTAGTGCAGGATGCATAGAATTTGTAAAACACAGTTTAAATGATATGTTTTGGTATCAATTTAAAGGTATATATGTAAGAAATAAGAAAATAGGACAGATTGGGGCACTACCTTGTCTTAGTGGTTCCCAGCTTCATAGCTTTTGGCCCATGTATTCATGCACAAAATGGCAGCCCCCATGCCCGTCAAAACCGGTGTGTTTATTCTAAGGTAAATATTTTGAGTAACAACGCATAGAAATTTTTGACATGCTGTTTTTTCAAACGGTTATGGCTATATCTTTCCAGCAATGTATGTGGGAACGAGATATTTTTGTCGAGGCAACGACTTAATGAGCCAGTCAAATTCCATGTAGCTCTCGCAGAAGGAAAACAATTTCTTTATATCTTAATTCAGCATTTGAATACGATATTACGTAAGCGTCTCTTGTATCAGCCACTTTAAAACATGCTTTTAAACAACGTGTATTCTGATTGGTTAATTATGTCGTTCCAAAGAGTTATTTATGTCGTTCCCACGAGAAAAGATCTCGTTCCCACGAGTTAATTTTCTCGTTCCCATGAGTTAATTATATCGTTCCCACGACTTAATATGTCGTTACCACGACATAATTTTGTCGTTCCCACGAGATAAGATCTCGATCCCACGAGATAAGATCTCGTTCCCACGACTTAATATGTCGTTCCCACGACATAATTATGTCGTTCCCACGAGCTATGATCTAGTTCCCACGAGGAAAGATCTCGTTCCCACGACTTAATATGTCGTGGGAACGACATAAATAAAAACATGCACATGTCACATCTATGCCACCGTACACATCTATGCCACCATAGAAAACAGTTGTTCGGTTGAAAGCGAAATGGACGCAATAAGGCATTAAGTTATTCTGATGAAAAAAAACACTGTTTAGGAGGTCATACAACTGACTTTCTTGTCATATTAGGGACTAAAATCTTCAAGAAATTTAAAATGCATGAACAGTACAGTTCCTATATAGTTCTATGTAAAAGTCGATTACCAATATATCGACCTCTCGACCACGGGCTGACGGGGAAGCTGATAAGATCTCTATGATCATATGGAAGAATAACCGCCTCTCTGCAACATGGTGCGCTATTGGAAATCGACCTCTTGACCACGGGCTGACGGGGAAGCTGATAGGATCTCTATGATCATATGGAAGAATCACCGCCTCTCTGCAGTATGGTGCGCTATTGGAAATCGACCTCTCGACCACGGGCTGACGGGGAAGCTGATAAGATCTCTTTGATCATATGGAAGAATAACCGCCTCTCCGCAGCATGGTGCGCTTTTGGAAATTGACCTCTCGACCATGGGCTGACGGGGAAGCTGATAAGATCTCTAAGATCATATTAAAGAATAACCACCTCTCCGCAGCATGGTGCGCTATATAACCGCCTCTCTGCAGCACGGTGCGCTATATAACCACCTCTCCGCAGCATGGTGTGCTATTGGAAATCGACCTCTCGACCACGGGCTGACGGGGAAGCTGATAAGATCTCTAAGATCATATGGAAGAATAACCGCCTCTCTGCAGCATGGTGCGCTATATAACCGCCTCTCTGCAGCACGGTGCGCTATATAACCGCCTCTCTGCAGCATGGTGCGCTATATAACCGCCTCTCTGCAGCATGGTGCGCTATATAACCGCCTCTCTGCAGCATGGTGCGCTATTGGAAATCCTATAATCCACTTCTTTTTTTTCGAGAAGCCGATGAAACTCGGCGTCGTTTTCCGATGTTTTATTGCTTTCAATCGATAGGGGGGTCATAACATATAGCACCTAGGCAAAGAGAAATGTACTAAATGGTTAAATTGCAATGTTAAGCTGCGAGAATCGTTCTTAAATAGATAAAATTAAATTGATTTTTAGATTTGTGAGAATACAAAAACTGTATATAAATGATGTATCATAATCAGAAACAAAAACGTTATATTTGTTTGATTTGTATTTATCTTCAAACCATTTTATAATTTAATAGAAAGAAACTCCAAAATCAAAATAATATATTTTTAATCAAACGATCATGTTGTAGTAGAATTCTTCCAAACAAAGTTGACATGCGATTTTCCTTATTTATCTGTTTGACATTTCGAGAGGTAATGTTGTGTTATATAAAAAGTTGTATATTGTTACTGTATATTGTTCAGGTTTGATAAATAAAGAAGTTTCAACAGTGATTTCACAGAACAGAACAGAACAATTCTTTATTTGTTTCACAGATTACAAAACATTACTATTTTGTAATAACATGTGAGCATATATAAGCACAAAAAAGCTTACAAAAATACACACACAATATTTAGTGCAACACTTTATGGGGGAAAGTGGTCGCGGTGAGATCCTTTTCTTTAATAGCAAAAAAAAATAATGGAAGAAAGTGAGCAGAAAAGGAGTAATTTAACAATACATATGACATTATACTGACATTACGCATATTTATGTAAGTTGACCATGCAAAATTATTTGAGCTTAAAGTAGTTTTATTTAATAGAAAGATATACATCTATTTAGAATGATGAACATCGAAATTTCAATTTCATATAATTTCTAAAAGCACAAACATCGATGACAACATTTGATCTTATTACGTGTTGTCACAAACACTAACAAAAACATGGAATAAAAAAACAAGAAACAAACAAACAAAATAATTATGCTAATAATGATAATGATAATAATAATGATGATGATGATGATGATTATGATGATGATAATAATAACAATAATAATAATAATAATAATATCATGGTATTACTAAAACAATAAACATGATACTAATAGTGCTTGTAATAATGTCAAGGTTATATTAATGATAATAAGAGAGTAAAAATGTGGTTACTTTAGTATCTTCGTAAATGTGTAAATAATCAATAGTAATATTATTTGTACATACCAAAACAGGTTGACATAAAATGTACAATCACGGTATACACAAAAGGTGGTATTTCTGGTATCTTATACATTTACATTTCCTGCATTATCGCTCACGATATCTATCCGATATTCTTGAAAACATATCTAATAGATATCGGACCAATGTAGGCTTGCTAGTTGGAACGATATTGGTGCGATGTCTATCCGATATACATCCGATATGCAATGCTCCTATATCTATCCGATCAAATGCCGATGGGCAAAACGTTGATCGGATAGATCTATATCGCTCACGATATCTATCCGATCCTCTTGAAAACATATGTAATAGATATCGGACCAATATAGGCTTGCTAGCTAAAACGATATTGGCCCGATGTCTATCCGATATTGATCCGATATGCAATGCTCCGATATCTATCCGATTAAATGTCGATATTCACAACATATCGGATAGTTATCGGACCAATGATGGCTTGCTTGCTGGGTAGTTTCGAGAGTGTTTCTTTTCGACTAGGAACATCCATTTTTTTGTTTTATTTTCTAGAAGTTATTGATTAATGCTATGAATTGACATTGTTAGATTTAACACAGTCAGATCGCAGTTCTATATTTCGTTCGGGAAATATGTGCTAACACTTTAGTTGCCACACTTTGTGTACAGCCCCCTTCTGGAACCCCTATGTTGCCACACATTGTGTACTGACCACTTATGGGACCCCTGTGTTGCCACACATTGTGTACAGACCCCTTATGGGACCCCTGTGTTGCCACACATTGTGTACAGCCCCCTTATGGGACCCCTGTGTTGCTACACATTGTGTACAGACCCCTTATGGAACCCCTGTGTTTGCTCGATGTGTACAAGACAAAATATTAAGTGTTGCGAAAGGAGTTGGATTATTTCGTGCAGGACAGTAAGTATGTTTTCTTTTGATATAGTTGACTTTGCAGTTGTTTATCATCAATAGTGTTCATCCCCTTCAAAACAACCTTTTTTCCCCTCGCATTATAAACTTTAAATTAATTAATTATTAATAAGGTTACTTTAATAAATGTCATCCCTCCACAACGTAAACGTTTAACCCTGATAACAGTCGGGGTATTCAGATAGCCATTTTTATGATACCGTCACAAAATCTTATCGGATGCAGTTGACCGCGGAAGTGGGGCCACAACTAAAGATGGGTCAAACTATCAGCTGATTACGTTTCTTCAACATATTTTATATGCAGTACACGCGAATATTTTTAATTCGTGCACTCTTAATCTTGAAAAATGGTCGTTATGCTTATTATTTGAAATTCTAACAAATATCCGTTTAGCAAATAAGTAGAAAATTGGAAAAACAATGAAAGAAGTAGAAAAATTTTAATAGACCAAATGAAATAAACATAGCATATTTTACGTCAAAGCAATCAAAAGTTGTCCACCCACATACACTGAATTATCTGTTTTATTTGTAATGCACTGAATTATCTGTTTTATTTGTAATAGTTAGATTATCACCCGTAGGTTTATTGTTGGACTGTACTATGCTATTTGCTCAATTTATAAGAAAAAATTTTATACATCCATGCACTAAACAACGTTCAAAATAAAAAGGTTCATAAAATACATTTTTAAGTAATATGACTTTTTACGAATATATTTACCGCCGTGATATGGCTTAAATACTGTTAAAACGGCGAAAAAATAAATAAAAAAATTACAAATATATGTAGATATCTTCGCTAGTTCCATTGAACTTATATATTGTTTTGACATGTCAAAACCTCGTATAAAGATTCGAATATATTATTTATTTAACAACGTGGACCTTCTGTCTGAAAGTACACTAAATCCGTATTTAAAAAGTTTCAATTTTGCGCTTTCATTATACCGGGTACGCATAGTGTTTTCGAAGCCACATCGGTGTCACTTAAAAAGCCAATTAATAAAGTTTTTTTTCTCAACCATTGACATCACTTGAAGGAGAATCACACCTTTATTATTTCGCAACGACGCATTGGCCACTACCACTTCTAGCTCAATTGGCACGAACGGAATTACAACTCTTTTTTATTATGAAGTTATTTCCCAAATAGTGTATTGACCACTAAAGGATGTTGATTTATCGGTTACCATGACTTTACGGACATTCTGTGCTGTTTTATTGCCAGGTTGCAAAAACAACCCCGTATATTGATGTTTACGACATGCAAATAAGGAATAAAAGTGGATCAAACATCACTTTTATGAAGTTAAAAGTGTTCCGGTCCAATACCTAAAACTTAAAACCCCTTAAATCGGCCCAAAAAGTGTTCTGGCCAGAGCCGGACCGACCGGACCGGCGGCGACGGCCTTGAAAAGGCATGTCTGAGATTACTAATTGGCTTTTTTACCAGAAGAGAATAGTAACTCTTTAGTTATAGGCACTTCTTTCGAATGGACCAAACATCTGGTGTAAAAACTAACCAGAAAATTAGATTTTCAGTAAAAATATACAGTAAATTGAGATGGTTAACAATTTCAAACTTTAAAAGGACTAAATTGTTTACACTTTAAAATATTAAAAAAAAAATACACCTACGAATAGATAACAGATTTAATTTAATCAAACCATTTGCACCAAAGGATTCATTTAACGATAATAAAGTTATGACGAGTTAAAGACGTTCGCAACAAAAAGAAAATAATTGGGTTAATTTCTCCTTTTGCTATTTTTCTTTAATGTATATTGGTTACAATATACTAATTTCAATCAATAAATATAAATCTTTGTAAGACATTCAGTTCAAGTCAATGGTTAAAAGTTCATAAAGCGTTATAATAATGAAAAACACAATGTCTTCATTCTATTTTAGCAATTCATACGTTGTGTACGTAATCACGAAACATGAAAAAGGTTTTACAAGTACCCAATTTAAAGTCCAATATTTGCATAACAAGTTTGGTGACCCATTCTTTTTATTAATGTTTTGGTGTAAGTATAAATTGGTGTATGTATTTGCAAAAAATGTCAGAAAGTCTGTCGTTTGAAACAAAATATATTGTCTCATAACAAATGACGTTTCAGAAGGTATTATTCATACCCATTTGACCTACTTAAATGTCCAGTCAAATTCATTATTTTAACAGCAAATGTAGGCAAAGAGTTTTTTATTATTAAAATACACTTGTATATTTCAAAACAAGACATGTTAAAACATATCAGTTGAAAGAACCATAACCGCGTTGGAAAAAAAGCCCCCCTATATACTTAAAACATTGATAAAAAATCCAAACTGAAAAAACGGGTTTCGACTGGTACCGTATTCAAAACCCAATATTTCCGGAAAAAGCCGTCGACCCCTATTTTTAACACTGTTTTAGTTTCAGTATACAATGACACGTGTATATGGAATGTTTTAACAAAATATATCGTTTGGAACAAAAGATATTCATATATATTTGATTATTTATTGATTATTTATTGATTTTTTGTCATGGGCATATTAAATGCATAATTTCCTCATTAAGCGTCCATTAAAAGTCAATTTTAAATGGTAACTTTAAATAAAGCGCGTTCTATCATTAAACTGCACTTGTATATTGCCAAACGAAACATTAAAAAATAATGTATATAAAAAATCTCCGTCCTAGTTGAATATGAACGCTTTATATAATTGCACATTACTAGTCACACAAACTGAAAAAAAAGGCTTCGACAGGTACCGTATTTATAACCCAATATTTCCGAAACAAGGCCGGTGACCCCTATTTTTTAAGACTGTTTTATTTTTACGATACATTGACACATGTTTGTGCAATTTTTTAAGAAAATCTGTCTTTGGAAAAAATTTGTAAAAAATTGTTGCGAACGTCTTTAAAGATTTTGTCCCTATACATTTCTTTATACCGCTGTAGGCTGGATATCGATTATTTCGTGGCAGTTATTCTTCCATATGGGAAATAAGTACAACATGACACTAAATTGAATCGCAGATAAACGTAGAATAACAACGCTTAGTGTCAATGCAGACCAAATGACAACCTGTGAGTAATAGAACATGATATGCGCTATTTTTCTATAGACAAAGAACACAATTATCGTTGTTAAACTACCCAATAAATAATGCAAAAGGAAGTCTCGATTCTGAGCGGAGCATTGTAAAAAGACGTTTCAATTACAATTGTAAAAATATATGTCAAATCATGTTAGAATCGAAATAATTATCGTTGTTTATCGGCCAATAAACAACTCTTTGTCGTTCTGCTGCGTGGCTATTAAACAACTCGGGCTAACGCCCTCGTGGTTTAATTGATTTATTCCTACGCCTATCAGAATTCCTATTGGCCGATAAACAACGATAAATCGAAAATTATTTCTTAAATGATATTTAATAATGCAGATAAATAATTATGAACTAAAATATTTATAATTAAAAAAGTAGAAAATGTATTTAAATGAAATGCTGTTACTACTTATAAGTATGCCTCACATTTCTTTCAGTGGCTAGCATAATACGGCAAAGTTCACTTACATAAAAAAATGTATATCTCTTTTCTGCTTATATCTGCTGTTATATGATGTATTTGGCAAAAATATGAATATCTAGAAAAGGGGACAAAGTACATTAAGGTTTATTAACAGTTATTAGGCCACTAAGTCAGTTTACTAACGTCGTTCTTGTTTTCGTTCAACCACAAGCACATAACCAGGAACATATGTCGACATCAACAGTAATCAATGATAATCGATGCACACGCTTTCCAAAGCTAAGCTCACATACTGCGAATACAATGTTCAGAAACTTCAAACTGTCGGTTTACTATGATTATCATGGAATATTTTGAGATACGTTACAGGTAGGTGATATTTTTATAGCACAAAGCATAAATGTTCATCCTCTCTGTTTAAAGATCGATGCTACTGCAGCTTTTTGTTGAAAATATGACAATTGATTTAAAGTTACGGGCTCCGCAGTATGGTAATTTTAAGACAATTTGTCATGTGTTCACGCTAAACCAGTTGCGATTTTTCATAAGTCGTGAAAATAAACAGTTCTAAGTGGTCGACGCTGGATTAACCCTTATGCATTCCATTGATCGACACTCAAAACTAATCAAACGTAGTTACCAGTTTTAGTGGTTTTGTGTTCGACATATTCCTGTAGATTGTGTTATTTCTACTGATGCATGTAGCTAACTTATTTCGTTTTGTTAGTTGTTCGCAGAACAGAACAACTGAAGGTACCGCTATTTCAAAGCCGAACAGTCAAAAACTATGATTCTAACCGCTTTAGGCCGATTCTACCACGCGGAAGTAAGAAGTGCCGTTTTGAAATATCGTTTAATTTGTCAAATGGTAATCATTACTATTATGAATTTGATTAGAACATTACATGTTGGAGAAACGATTAAATTATGACTTTACAGGCGGAAGGAAATAAAGTAGTTCCTTTTGCGCTGTTTATGAATTAATTGGGTCACAAGGCGAGCCGAGAAGAAACACAGTCGTTATAATCTTTAACCGAATAATTCATTTCGTTATCGCCGACACTTGCTAAGGTTGTTTGCTGAGTGGGGCACAATTTATTATTTTCTTATTTATTATTAGCCCTAATAATAATAATAATAATTATTATTATTATTATTATTATAATAAAGAACAAAATGGAAATCTCAGTTAACCGGTAATTACGCAGCACATGATAGAGTTCGGTTACACTCCAGTAAGCATAACTGAAAATTACACTTGAAAATTATCGATAGCCTAGTGGTTAGCGCGTCAGACTCTCACACATCATGGGGGTTAGACCTACGTACTTTGCGCTATTAAACTTTTACATATATGTCTTCTATTTTTAGATATTCCATGAAAATAATAATTACTATAGACATCGCAGTATGCCAACTTTGAGATGCGCGCATCGATTACTACACTTGGTAATATTATTTCTCAAACTGATTTTGGTTCGTATCATCAAATTGGAAATTCACGTGACCCTGTTCCGATGCAAAATAATGCATTATCCAATTGAACTAGATGATTATCATGATATATTATCGTAAACGAAAGTGTAAACTGTAGTTTTGCCCACACGTTCATTTCCCGTAAATTCCGTTCCTCTATAGATCTGTCGTTCTGTGCATATGCTGTAATCAACGACCATCTACCCTCCATAATGTGTGGGTGGGCGTGCCGTAATCCTGAATGCGGTGCTAACTGCCCCGCCCACCAGGGCTGCACCGGAACCGCACCCGCCGACGTTCACAACCTGAGGTGTCGGCATATCGCCACCTCTTGGAGCAATAAAGCATGTCGGAGAAGCGTAAGATCGGCAGGTTCCGTTGAGGCCGTTACTGATACCACTATCAATACCACTGCTGGCGTTGCCGGTTCCGCTCAAGGTATTTGTGGTCGCATTGATGGATTTATTAATATCGCTGACAAGATTCCTAGCATTAAGTAGAGCACTGGCTGTACCATTGCTGGTGTGTCCGATACCGCAGATAGAGCTGTTGGAAATACTGGGAGCATTAATGGTGGAGCCGACGCCGATAGCTTCACCGGTGGCGTCCAAAGCGCTGCATGCACCCTTGACAGCACCACGAGTGCCGCTGATTACGTCGCATGTGCCGCTGTGAGCGTCAGAGGAGCTGGGGATTGCGTCGGAGCTGCTGTTACTATTACTAACGTCGCAGGTAACGACCTTTCTCCTGAAACAGTCTCGGTACTTCTTCGTGACGGCCTCGGTTGTTGACGGCAGGTACCCGTGTTCACCCATCTCAGGCTGAATACTATTCAGGTTCTGCGGCATTGGACCGAACGACAGCACATGTGCTCTCGATTTCTGCGTTAACTGTTTCAAATACTCCAACAACAGAACATTGGTAGTACCCTGAAGATCACAATTTTCATTATTGACATATCAGTTTTAAATTTTGGTCAGTTTTTTTTTCATTCTGGGTTCAAGTATAATACAGGTCATTTGTGTTCAAGTCAGGTTGATAACCATAATGAAATAGAGCAAAGTTCAAATGTATGGTTTGCTTTCGTTGCTTCACTAGGTGTTAAATTCCAGAAACATCTTAAGTAAAATCTTATCCTTAGCCTTAAAGTCATCATTTTTCTTTAGCATTTTATTCAATGTGTTCGTGAAATTCTGCTAAGTGTTCACAAAATATCAACTTATTATTAACTATAATTTACTACACAGTAATTGGATTCATTAATTTGTATGTAGTTTTAAAAATATTACCTTACACAAATTGGAACTTAAGTGAAAATATTTTAAAATAAACTTAAAATGTTTGTGGAAAATGGTCCCAGATCACTTTGTCTATTAATGGAAAACATGCTTGGAACCACATTTCATTTGATCAGATTCAAAGTTAGTGTAATTGATTTCCATCACGAAATCTTGTCAAATTTAAGTATAGTTGTGGGTTTAAAAACTTGGTCTCTGGTTAAATAATACTTAAATAGGCAAACCTTATTACACTCTTAACCTTTTACACATTACTTAAATGTAACGAACCAACATAATCACACAAAGGGTCCTGGAATAATACCAATAAATTATTGTGCTCCAAGGACTGTTTGATTTGATCTGGAAAAGCGTTATTTCCTGTTGCTTCTTCTATCTTGACATCAAAATGTTACGGTGCACAGTGTGTTTAGTTAAGTAAGGAAAATCAAGAGCAAGTTTCGTAGCCCTACTTTTTAACTCTGCATGCAATATTGCGCTGCAAATCAATACTACCGATAATCTGCATTGGCTAAATTCACCTGTTGCATATTTGAGTGTTTACTTATATGCAAATACAATGGGTGTTTTAAATGTTTGATGACAGTTTCATGCCATGATAAAATATGTTTATGCCCCCGGCATCTTGATGCAGGAGGCATATAGTGATTGTTCTGTCCGTCTGTCCTTCTTTCCGTCCGTGACAAGGTTAAGTAGATTTTACTATTTTGTCTAGCTTCAACACTGCTTACTACAACACTTGGATACTCATTCAGTTGTTAATTATGACCATTCCATATCCACCCATATCACCCAACCTCACTTTCACCTTGACCTTATTTGGACTTACAGTAATTCAAAAGTGCCATTTCTTGGTTAACTAGATTTTACCGTTTCGTCGTTACTACAACACTTGGCTATTTACACAATTGTTACTTATGCCCGTTTCCAAACCACCCATATCACCCAACCACACTTTGACCTTGACCTCATTTGCACTTAGAATAATTCAAGTGGGCTGTTTTTTGGTTAACTAGATTTTATGGTTTCGTCTAGCACCAACAATGCTTGCTACAACACTTGGATACTTACACAATTGTTGCCTATGACCATCCGGGTTCCCCAATCCATCCATATCACCCAACCGCCCTTTGACCTTGACCATGACCTAATTTGGACTTGTAATAATTCAAAAGTGCCATTTCTTGGTTAATTAGATGTTACCGTTTCGTCTAGCACCAACACCGCTTACTGCCACTCTTGGATATTTAAACAGTTGTTACTTATGACCGTTCCCAAACCACCCATATTACCCAACCTCACTATGAGCTTGACTTAATTTGGAATAAGAAATGGGCTATCCAGCACCAACCGGGGGCATATGTGTTTATCAAACACAGAATCTTGTTTTCAATTAAATTTCCAAAAACATAGCTACATGTATGTTCTGTTGCCATATCAACATCATTTTAACCAGATTGGGGAAATTTTGAATGCGTACAACATAATAGTAACTCTGTTTGCATTAAATACAGGTGTTTGTACAAGTATTTATTCTTCCTGCATCTGCCTTATATTAACTTTTGTATGTTTTAGGGAATCTCAGCTGATACTGTTACAGCTACATTGGTAGAGCAAGATATTGTGCAGCAAACCAACAAGCTACTAAATGTATGTGGTTTCGATGATGAAAATCTTTTGATGGTTTACCATTGTTTATAATAATTGGGAAAATGTCAAAGCAAAACTTACTTCACATTTGTAGCTTATAACCGTTGCAACTATGGCTGTGAAAATTTAGAACAACAATATTGATATTAGATAGAATGTGTCTTTTAGCTTAACTGTTTTAAAAATATGTGATCTTTTCTACTTGCACTGGCATTTATATTTGCATCTGAACTTGGCAAAAACAATTATTCAAAGTCTTATAACTTCAAAATATAATTAATTCACTTGAAACTTGGAATATAACATTTGCATGAACTTCAGCATCTGATGATTTAATTGCCATTACTCAGCCTTGTATTTTGAAAGATTTATGCCCAGTCCACTTTCAAAACATGCACTCACTGAAATACTTTGAATAGTTGAGCACATTTTCCTATGACAGCTCTTGATGAGCATTGCCTTAAATTGTGTCTTTCAAACATGTGAAATTGATTTATTATGTATTTTTCTGTTTCCGGCTTCAGCACTGTAAACTTTTAATTAAAAAGTCAGAAATGAGGAGTTTGTCTTTTGATTTTGAAAGAACTGTTTAAAGGTCCCAGTTCTATAAGGAAAACTAGCCTTGTAATATGTTACATGTCAGCTGACAACAGAAATGAGATAATTGTTTTTTAAATGAAGATGCATAGATGTTGAAAACATAAACTTTTATCTATTTTAATGTTTACAGACCAAAACGAAATCCATGGATGAACGCCGGTAACTTGAAGCATAACCAGGTGCAGGAGTGGTCAACTATTAAACATAACTAGGTGCAGGAGTGATCAACTATACAACATATCCAGGTGCGGGAATGAGCAACTATTCAACAAAACCAGGTGCAGGTGTTGTCAAATATTCAACATAACCAGGTGCAGGAGTGGTCAATATTCAACATAACCAGTTGCAGGAATGGTCAACTATTCAACATAACTAGGTGCAGGAGTGATCAACTATTCAACATAACCAGGTGCGGGAGTGAGCAACTATTCAACAAAACCAGGTGCAGGTGTTGTCAAATATTCAACATAACCAGGTGCAGGAGTGGTCAATATTCAACATAACCAGGTGCAGGAGTGATCAACTATTCAACATAACCAGGTGCAGGAGTGGTCAACTATTCAACATAACTAGGTGCAGGAGTGTTCAACTATTCAACATAACCAGCAGGTGCAGGAGGGGTCAACTATTCAACATAACCATGTGCAGGAGTGGTCAATTATTCAACATAGCCAGGTGCAGAAGTTAATAACTATTCAACATAACCAGGTGCTGGAGTGATCAACTATTCAACATAGCCAGGTGCAGGGGTGGTCAAAAGTGATCAGCTATGCAACAAAATGACTCCCACACTTTACCAGAATAATAATATTGCTCTTTTTATTCCCCCGGCATCTTGATGCGGCAGGCATAAAGTGATTGTCCTGTCCGTCCGTTCTTCCGTTCGTCCGTCCGTAACAAGGTTAAGTAGATTTTACCGTTTCGTCTAGCACCAACACTGCTTACTACAACACTGGGATATTTACACAGTTGTTGCTTATGACCATCCCCAATCCACCCATATCACCCAACATTACTTTGCCCTTGACCGTGACCTAATTTGCACTTAGAATAATCCAAATGTTTTTTTTTTCTGGTTAACTAGATTTTATGGTTTCGTCTTGCACCAACACCTCTTGCTACAACACTTGGATACTTACACAGTTGTTGCTTATTACCATCCTCAATCCACCTATATCACCCAACCTCACTTTAACCTTGACCTTGAACTAATTTGGACTTGTAATAATTCAAAAGTGCCATTTCATGGTTAACTAGATTTTACCGTTTTGTCTAGCACCTACACCGCTTATTACAACACTTGGATATTTACAAATTTGTTACTAATGACCGTTCCATATCCACCCGTATCCCCCAACCTTACTTTGACCTGGACCTAATTTGGACTAAGAAATGGGCTATCCAGCACGAACCGAGGGCATGTGTGTTTATCAAACACAGCATCCTGTTCAATATGGAAATCGTATATATGTGCTGATTGACATCTTATCTTGTATATATTATTTAAATATTATGTTGTTCGATTATAACTTTTATAAGGGATGATGTGTTGCATCTGAAATTTATATAAAAAGTTGTGTTTCTGTAGTACTTAATTCTATGTATCCCTTTGGAATTTGTGTTGGAGAAAGATCTGGTACAGAAAACGTACTTAAACATTTAATCAGGTATTCTTTTAAGTTGCATTGTTGCAAATCAGTACAATAAGAACTTAATCAATATGAAGAAACAGTTATAAACTCATTGTTTTTATACACATTGAATTTACATCAGAGAAATCAATAATTAAACACACTTGTTCAATATTTATTTTTTTATTTTATAGCAATTGTAACCTTTGTTGATTGTTATATTTGGTGGTGGTCATTTAAAACTTACTGTTATGTATGGTGCAGTAGGGCCAATTATATTAAAATGTGTCAGTTTCATGAAACTTCAGTAGATTCATGTTTTACTACATCATTTGTATAACATAGTTGTATTGATATATTTCAAATTGAACAACTTAAAAATTGTGACAGGTTCCAAAACGAAAACAAAGCACCATTAAAAAAAATAACAAAATAACGCTTGTCCTTTATTGCGGATTGTTAGTATTTTTTATAAATCAACATAATTTTGTACATGTTTTGTATAATTATAATTACACCAAACAGTATTGTGTTCCTGTGTGCTAATAATTATTGCCTCAGAGCGGTGTGTAAATTAACGCTGAGGACTGCCGCTTTATATTTTTAGGCAATTTTTCCAGGTTCCATCGTTTTATTCATTATTATTTTTTCTAAAAAGCCTTTTGAATATTCTCATGTTAAATATATTTATCTTTTATGTTAAAACCATATGTAATGTGACATGCTCGCAATTTGAGTATATTCTAAAATGTTTTGATTCTTGAAAAGTGTACAAGAATTTATTAAAAAATTCACGAGTTTATTTGTGATAAAAATAACTGTTCTTTTTTACACTGAACATTTTATAGATGCACTATTATTTCATATTTAAACGTAAACATGTTATGTTATTTTGCTTAGTTTAATATTTGTACATGTATTAAAAGCATCATATATTAAAATATAATATATTTTACACAAAATAAATTAATTGCTATTTATAATTGTGTTTGTTGATTCGTGCGTGACGTACATGCATGTGAACGTCCGTACATACATACATTCATACACACAGACATACATACATTTATACAAGCATGCAACACATTACCGAGGTCGCACGTACGTACATACATGCATAACATAACATAACACAACATACCATACCAGTACGTCCGTACGTTGATATATACCATACATGTCATACCAGGTATGTAGAAAATTGAGTCTCGTTCCTTTAAGTTAGTGGACTGCATAAAAAATACCACACGCAACACATTGTCGAGGTTGTTCAACCGCTATTGCTTTTGTCATGTTAGGCACAAAGACCTATTCTTACTAAGCAATTATAAATAGCAAAATGTATCTTTTCAGTGGTATGGGAGTTTGTCGTGTAGCGGGGATATCTATCTACAAGGCAATTATCCAATGTACTGCGTATCTTCTCAAGATACCGTTCATACATGTTGCGGGAGTCGGTGGTATAGCGGGGCTATCTATCTACAAGGCAATGATCCAGTGCACTGCATATCTGCTCAACAAAGCGGGGGTCAGTCGTGTAGCGGGGCTACCTATCTACAAAACAATTATCCAATGCACTGCGTATCTGCATAATATAGCGGGGGTCGGTCGTATAGTGGGGCTTTCTATCTACAAGGCAATGATCCAATGCACTGCGTAGCTGGTCAATATAGCGGGAGTCAGTCGTGTAATGGAGCTATCTATCTACAAGGCAATTATCCAATGCACTGCGTATCTCCTCAATATACATGTAGCGGGGATATCTATCTACAAGGAAATTATCCAATGCACTGAGTACCTGCTCAATATAGCAGGATTCGGTCGTGTAGCGGAACTATCTATCTACAAGGCAATTATCCAATGCACTGCCTATCTGCTCGATGTAGCGGGAGTCGGTTGTGTAGCGGGGCTATCTATCTACAAGGCAATTATCCAATGCACTGCATATCTGCTCAATTGAGCGGGAGTCGGTCGTGTAGCGGGGCTATCTATCTACAATCCAATTATCCAATGCACTGCGTATCTGCTCAATGTAAAGGGAGTAAGTCGTGTAACGGGGATATCTATTTACCAGACAATTATACAATGCACTGCGTATCTGCTCAATTGAGCCGCAGTCGGTCGTGTAGCGGGAAAAACTATCTACAAGGCAATTATCAACGAACTGCGTATCTGCTCAATTGAGCGGGAGTCGGTCGTGTAGCGGGGCTATCTATCTACAATCCAATTATCCAATGCACTGCGTATCTGCTCAATATAAAGGCAGTAAGTCGTGTCACGGGGATATCTATTTACCAGGCAATTATACAATGCACTGCGCATCTGCTCAATTGAGCGGCAGTCGGTCGTGTAGCGGGGATATCTATCTACAAGGCAATTATCCAATGCACTGCATATCTGTTCAATATAGCGGAAGTCGGTCGTGTAGCGGGGATATACTAGTATATATACAAGGCAATTATCTAATGCACTGCTTATATGTTCAGTATTACAGGACTTGGTCATGTAGAGGGAATATCTATCTACAAGGCAATTATCCAATGCACGGCGTATCTGTTCTGTTTTGTATGCACATGGAAAATAGTCGTTCGACTGGGATATCTACTAGTATTCACAAGGAACTTTTTCATCGTATGGCGTATCTTTTCAGTTATATGGAAGATGGCCGAGTAGCCGGGATATTTATTTGCTAGGTAATTGGTCGTTGCACTTATTATATGTGAAGTCATATGGGAAATAGTCGTATAGCGGGTATAACTCCGCGAAACGTGTTTTTTTGAAGCCAAGACACTTGCAAGACTGGACATTTTCATAACGTTTACGGGGATACTTTAGTCATATAGTTCCTGAATCACCCGTAGGAAAGTTTGAATATTGTCGAAAATACAACTTTGGATTCCTACTACATGCGTTCATGTCACGATCTCTTAATAATTTAGTGTATTGTAACCTTCACATGTGAAACGAAGTTTTAGAGCGGTTGCAGCAAACCAGTGTGTTTTATTCTAGTCCTTTCTCTTATTTTGAACATAAAATTTGATTATGTTATAATTACAGGAAATTACATCAGTTTTTGTTCGTTGCTTGTAAATTTCTATATTAAGTACTTTCGGATAACATTAATTCGGATATTATTCCAGAATCTAAGAAGAGAAAGTGCTAGAAATAATGTTCCTATGCTTTGGAACAAAAACTTAATGCGATAAAAATGAATTTCGGTCTGAATATGAGTGTAATAATGCATTTTAATTACTGTAGAATGGATTTTGTAAAGCAACTTTATTGAACTAATCAAAGCACTGAAATTCTTTAAATATTTTCACCGCCGCATTGGTGCTGACGTGCTCATGTATTCGAAGCGTGTATTCATAATTAATGTTTTGTGTGTGAAATCTTGGTTCACTTTTCATCATACATGGTGCATAAAATTGTTTCTATAATAAGGAAGACTATATTGATACGGGCATTTCAATTCAGCTCAATTTCAGAATACTTCAATCTATAGGGCCTTGCTTCGATCGATGGACAGCAGCTTATTTTTTAATATATGAAGACCATAAATAGCAAGAGGCCACTTGAAAGAAACCAACCTTTAATTGTATCTTACCACTTCAACTTTATTAGTAGCAGTTCAAGGCCATCGGCCCAAGATACAGGATACGGACTACTGCATAATGTTTAGGCATACAAGGGTCGTGTTTGACATTATGACGGTCCTGATAAATAATTACAATAAAAAGGTGGTGTTATCTTGTCACGTAAATAATATAAATGTAGCGTCGGTTTTTCGAAGTATTAAATTTAAAAAAATGCATTGATTCAAATATTGCTCTTTTCCGCCTTTCACCAATTGAAACAATTATAAAGCTTTTCAGGACATAAGTTAATTAATTGAATTTGAACTTTCAAGAAACTAAACACTTGCACTCAAAATACGTTTTGTTGTATAAGGTAAGTGTACACACGGACCAGAAATTATCAAGGTAAATGCATATTGAGTCCAAAATCAATGATGGTAAATGCTCATTCAGTCCGAAATTCAATGCTTTGCCTAATTAACTGCCGTTTCAAGAATACAATTATTTCAAATAAGGAATTCCTGCAAATTCTCAAATTTAACAGTCTAAGATCATTTTGATTCTGGTTTTCGTTTTCCTTAGTACACAAAGTTGATTTTATTGCCATTTTTAAATCCACATCTTAATTTTATATATTCTGCATCTTGATTTTCGAGGGCGGTATTCCAGAAAATTTAAAATAATTTCTTCAATATTTTCACTAGTGTAAAAAACTATTGCACATATATTTGTTCATTGAATTCACAAATTACATTTTAATAGTGACGTCATTTAAAATTGATATTTCGTTCAACACTGTTTTCATACAGAGTAATACAAATGAGGAAACTTCTCGATTTAAGGATAAGGATGAAGATGTTTTGTGAATACCAACCCTGAGCGTTAATTGCGCTTGTAAGCGCCATATCTTGTCATACGGTTAAATTTTGTCGAGTGTCATTTTTTTCTTGCAACATTCAGTTTATTAACAAACATCCTTAGCATTAGTTGTTTATTGTATTGACTCGATCGGTTTGTGAAGTTCATCTTGAACATGATAATATACTGATTACTGATGCTGACTTTATTTCGCACTGCAATGCCTCCGGTCGTGATGTAAAAATCATATTTCGTTATTTACTTAAAAAGAGGCTATACGACAAGAGTATTTTTCAAACACTTTCAAGACGGGAAAAATACAGGCAGTGACTTAATCGTTTGTGTTCATGTGCAGTCTGTTATGTTAAACATTATGTGGTCATTTTAAAATTTGTATTTCTAACAAATATATGTTGGAAGTGAAATAAAGTTCTATATTCAACTTAAATATTACATCAACAATCAATGTGTTCATATCTTTAGCATACAGATCAGTGCAACACCCGATGACATTTCTTGATTTGCATCACCAGTCGCCACGAACACTGAAAGAAAAGAATATGAATGTTTTAAAACATAATTTAGCACTTAACGAAAGTAATTAAAAGGTCATATCAAGCATGGACAACTTAAGAATTTGTGTATATAACGACTTACAAACAATGGATATTTGAACGACTATCACACACGTAAAGCATGGTTTTAAGGCTAATGTCATAATTAGCATTTGTTTTTACTGGTAGTGGTAGATTGCAACAATAAATAAACTTCCTATATAAACATAATGAGAATCTCAATAGTGTACCCATTTCTCGGACTCATAACCTGTAACAAGAGCTTGATATTTTGTCTCTGATTAGTATACTCAGGTAAAGAAGTACAAAATAAATTGATTCCAACAGTTTAAACTATTTCCATCAAGTAAATATATGAAAACTAAAAATCTTAAGTCTGTGGTTGTTTTATTTATAGTTTAAACTAAATTGTTTTAATTTAGAAAATAATTAATACAATTTTCTTAATAAATGCATATGAGGACACATGTATTTACATAGAACATTCTTTTTTGAAATGTCCACTTTAATATGACTTAAATTTTCCTTGGGAGTTTTGTGAATACCGGCTATACATTGCTCACTCGACTGTAAGCAAAGTGCTGCAATGTCAATTGTGGAAAGCTACCCAGAGTTGCCCTGTTTTTAATGAACTGAAATGATTTAAGGAATTTTGTAGATTTGAGGGAAACAATCGAACATTGTCTGTGTGTTTTTTTCTCTCAACTGATCCAAGATTGAAAGCTTTCAATTTAGCTCTACACATACATAGAATCGGCTCGGTATTGACCTTGAGTATCCCACAAGGAACATTTGTGAAAACAGTTCTTAAACTTGCCATTGGTTCCTGAAATATTGTTATGCCTCCTCAAAGTGGGAGGCATTAAGCATTGCACTTGTCCGTCCGTTCGTACGTCCTGTGCATGCGTCCGATCTTGTCCGGACTGTTACTTCATCATTTATCATGTTATTTTAAAATAACTTGACGGCATGTCGCGAACAACACCTGTGTCTTAGCTCAAAAGTCAATGTCACTCTTAGAGATCAAATGTCAAAATTGGAATAATACTGCTAGTCCAGACTGTAAATTCATCATTTATCAGACAATTTTAAAATAACGTGCCACAGATGATCACCGTGCGAGACGGGCATAATACTGTATTACAGCCTGCCAGACTGTCACTTCATCATTTATCAGGCAATTTTAAAATAACTCGCCACAAATGATCACCGTTTGGAGATGGCGTGTCACGCGCAACATCTGTGTCCCTTGCTCAAAGGTCAAGGTCACACTTACAGGTCAAATATGGGCATAATACAGCTTGTCCGAAATGTAACTTCATTTATCAGGCAATATAAAAATAACTTGCCACAAATGATAACCGTGGGGAGCAACACAGGTGTCCCTAGCTCAAAGGTCAAGGTCACACTTGAGAGGTATAAGGTCAAATATGGGCATTACACAGCTCGTCCAGACTGTAACTTCATCATTTATCTAGTGTTTGCGACATGCCCTTTGTCTGTGTCCAAAACATGGCAGGTGGGGGCATCCGCGTCTGTGATACATCTAGATTCTAAATCCATTTTCTAAAGGTTTTTTTAAACAGTTTTCCATTTGTACCAATAAAATGAAGAAATTTCTTAACATGCCATGCAATGAACATTGTGAACGAACACCAAGTGGAATGATGCCATATCATGCACATTATAAACTTTGATCAGAGTTTGTGTACACAAGAACATTGAAATTATTGAAATATTCTGTAATTTAAATTATTTGACATGGGAGTTCAACAGTTATTCTACACATGTTCATAATAAAACCCACTAAAGCTGACAAGGTTTCTACCATAAAATCGATTAAAGTCTTCAGTGAATGGGTTTGTCACTAAGGCCATACAAATTTGATGCTATGTTTAGCTACCCCATGATCTTTCGAAACCTACCAAACAGGCAGGAAAAAACAATGAGTCACAACTTTTTCAGTAATTCATGGCAGTGGTACAAGCTTAAGCAAATGTTTACCTGCAAAACTGTTATATCATATATATTCTTCATATTGGGAACCTACTTTAACAAACAACTAGTATTCCAACTGTGTAAATTGACTAGTTTTGTAAAAAAAATATATTGGTAAAAACACCTACAAGTCATTTTTTTACAATTTTTATATGCTTTCCAACTCGATATTTTACATCGTCAAATGTGTTGTTTTTTTGTTCAGGCATCCAAAAACCTACCAGCCCGAGGACGCTAAACATAGAATCACATTGGTATGGCCTAATGGTGGAAAAAAATTCCAATCCAATGAACAAGAAACTCAAGGGCAACATATATAGTATATGCAGTACTAAAGCAAGTGCTAGCAACACACTGCCAGATCTCTGATGAACATGTGTGACAAGTATTTAAAAAAGTAAGCGTGAGACTGTTCTTTGATCGAGTACATTTCCTGTTGCCATTTTGTGGTACCATGACCTTTGAAATTTGTGCTATGTGACTTTGTACGCAAGATTTTGTCCCACCTTGGGAACACATCGCAATTAATTTCCGGTTTTCATAATGAGCATGAGAAAGAGCTTATACCAGTTTTTTGACATAAGCAAACACATTTCTAATTCATTTTTTGTGGAAATTCAGATTTTGAAATATTGGCACTTCATTTTTGGACCCCAAAATTAAACAATCAAGCCATTCCTATGTTGACCAGCCCATACCTTCAGGGTGTATGACACTGTCTATGTAGTATGTCTGCCCTGGACCGTCCTCTGTCTGGTCACTTCAAATATATGTACAGTGCATACTAAAACTATTTGCATATTCTGTACAACAATTGAATTAACAAGCACAGTAGTGAAAAATAAATGAACACTACATGCAATATAATGTGAGCTATGGGATATGAACAGGAGGTAAAACTGATACAGTTAAGAAAGTTTCACTAATAAAAATGTTTGAAAAAAAAATCTCTCAAAAAAGCAAAAAAAGAGAGAAAATAATACATTAACTAATTAGTAATCAGCAGGTTTCATCAATGATAGACAAATCAATGAAACTTTTTCTGCTGAACTGGCTAAACTTACTCTCAAAAGCTATGATAAACATTGCTGTCAGGTTAGACTGCGAATCTCAAGGGTCCAGTGCAAAAATAAATTGCCTGTAAATCAACAAATTGTTAATAGCTGTGAACGAGACAAAATGAGACACATTCACAATAAAACTAGGTGCCAACAAGAACTGTTTGTAAAACAGGTATGTCCCCCTTGAACACATTTGCAAGGATGAAAAGTAAAATTAAACACATTTTTTCAGCTATTGGTCAGTTTGACCTTGACCCAATGACCAAATAATCAATAGGGATCTAGTTGTAGTCATAACCCACTACCTACCAAATTTTATGAACCCGGTCTTAAGGGTTCCATACGTATACCATCAACAAGGTTTCACAACTTTTGGTCAGTTTGATATTGACCATTTACCAAAGGACTCAGTTATCAATAGGGACCTTTACTACTCATGACCAAAATAGTTTGACGAACTTATGCTCAAGGGTTGCGAAGTTATTGCCTAGACAAGCTCTATTTTTGGTTGTCCTTTTTATAATGTTTGGTTGACTTAAGCTTTACCTTAGGACCCCAAAATCAACATAGTTAACAAGGTTGAATAACCTAGGTTCTGAAAGATAACAGCCTTGGCTGTACAAAGCTCATGCCATGTGTGTCGGCCTGTTCCAAATAGTTGAGTGTATTGCCATCTACCCATCTATATTCAAATTTGTCATAGATTCTTTTGATCCGAGTTTTGTCCAGGTTGGGACGAAAATTAAGTCCCTGTCTAGTATAAAGTCTTTGTTTGCATATATTTTCCGAATTAAGGAGCAATAACTCCAGTGTTTGTGGCCTGATCTCTTTGGCCCAGATGTTGCTTTTGCTGAGATCTTATGGTCATACAAAATCTGAGGAAGTTCGATTAAGAGTGGATGAAAATTAGAATTTGTAACAATTTGTTATATGGAAAAAGTGGTGTACCCAATTAAGCCCATTGGTGACTTCTGATGAGATCTTAAGGTCACATACAAACTGTGTAAGTATGATGAAAATTGTAAGAAAAATCATTCTCTATAAAGGAAAAGGCAAATCTTGAATTTTTCCACAAACAAGGGGGACATAACTCTAGTTTTTCTGGTCAAATCTGACCAATTGTTAGCTTCTGTAGAGATCTTTTGGTCACAGGCAAGCTGTGAAGTTTGGTTAGAATAAGAATACAAATGAAGTCTCTATGAAGGAAATGACAATTTGTTAATTTTTTTCAAAAACAACAAGCGGCCCAAACTCCAGTGTTTGCGTACCAAACTTGCCCATATTTGGCTTGTTTTGAGATCTTATGGTCACACACAAACTGTGCAAGTTAAGGCAAGACTGAATAAAAAAAAATTGATGCAGAGGGACGCCAAATTAACATTTATGAAATTACTTTGAAACCGTAGGCGGTTTCTGAGAATATTTAAAGGGTTTTTGGTCTTTTAGGCTTTTGTTTGCCATGGCAACCAGAGTTTTTCATATCCTACATTCAATTGAAGGAATCAGAGAATGGGCCACCCCACAAACATTCTTGCCAAGTTTGGTTTAAATCCAACCAGCGGTTGTGGAGAAGTCATTTGAAGCAAATGTTGATGACAAAGACCAGACGACGAACGCCAAACGGTGACTGTCCACAATACCTAACCCCTGAGCACTTTATGCTTAGGTAGCCTTTGTGCTCAGGTGAGCTAAAAATGGTATATGTGGTTAGTGCATTAGTGTTTTGACCTGCATCTGAATGCAAAACTAGCCACTACATAATTGTCATAATCATTTATAAAGTACATGTATTGGCAGTTTACCTGATATATCACCTCTTTACGCGCTTTTTTCTGCTAAGGCATTAGTGTTCTCTGGGACAACCTAGAATTGAAACATGATATTGAAGTAAACAGCTTAAAATGTTAACTTAACAGTTTCAGAAAAGTAACTTAATAATTTAATACTTTGTTATGTAAGGAACAAAATTTAACAATATAATGAAGAAACGATAATTATCTTAATTAAGAATAATTTAAACATCATTTATTTATATGTTCTTAAACTGCAATATTGGTCAGCAGCAGTATTTGGAATGACTGGGTACTTTCACTCTATATGAAACAAGTACACAATGCCTTCCTTTTCAAGAAAAATGAATCAACATATTTTACTTTTGTAATGATAGTGATGAAACAACTTTTTTAATAATAGTGATGATTCAATGATCAGAAGACATCGATTAATGATGAGTATTCAGCTAATTATGCCGAAAGTTAATAGAAGTTATCAACATGAGGACAATTTATTATGAAACAGTGCAGTGATCGGACATACATTGTTGGAAAATCTGCTAGGCCAGCTCTGAACTGCACAAAAATGGTTACCTAAATTCAATCACCCAGAAACAATGACAACACATATTTTTACATGGTCACTTCAAAGGATAGCGCATAATATTTACTTGTTTTTTTTAGATTGACAGTTTATTGGGTTGCCCAGTTTATTGTGTTGCTTAATCACAGTGTATATACAAAAGTATATATATGCACAAAATTGACTGGATAATAGAAATACTTAAATTTAATATACATGTTAGTAAAAGCAATAAAGTTGTTAAATTGTTTTGAAATGAACAGTTTTTAACATCGTATTACTTTATAAATGAATACATCAACAAGTGCTACTGATCTAGCATAACTTATATTGGGGTGTGACACAATACTTGTTAACTGGGAAATAAATTATCACCAGCTGAAAATTTAAAATAATTAAGATTAAAATGTGGAACTCAGAACCACAATACTGGTACATCATAACCACACCCTGTACAAAACGTGGTGCTGAATTTGACCTATATCATGTGACAGGGTGCTGCACGTTGTTCTTTCCCTGGCTGCCCCCCGAGGTTGGTTTACACAATATTGTTAAAAATAACCATTTTTGTGCAAACGGTAATACTATAAAGTATTTGACGAAATTATATCTATCTGAAGCATAGACAGTGCTTTTTGCCATATATAGTTGAGGCCTGTAAAAGCCTACTTCCCAATTCTAAATATGTATCATTGTGGCAAAAAAAAACTTCACAAATCAGATGGATATCCAAATGTAGAGGTTCACTTTTAAACACTGTTTTCATACCATATTCATTGATTACTGAATTAGATTTAAAAACACGAGGGCCATGATGGCCCAAAGCGGTCACCTCAGAACTGGTACAGATGAAGACCATACTGTTGTGGCAAATTAAGGTATCTGAACAAAATGCAAAGGAGGATAGGATCGATTTGATTTAAAAGGTCGGTTAGTGCAATGGGCTAACTAAACTACTAAAGTACGAGTTGGGTAGTGGATGTTCGTCTTTTGAGATCTGATGATCATACACAAACTGTGAAAGTTTGATTAAGAGTGGATGGAAAAAAGTATGATGTTGAAAAAAGGCATTTTTGCACATTTTTGCATGAAAAAGGGGCAATAACTCTAGTGTTAATGGTGTGATCTGGCCTAATAACAATCCCGTCCGAGATTTTATGGTCATACCCAAACTGTGCAAGTTGGGTTAAGATTGGATAACAAGAGGGCCACGATGGCCCTAGGTCGCTCACCTGAGTTTCAGACATCCACGTTTTGACACCCGGGGCATCATATTTGAACACTCTTTGTAGAAGTCTGGTATGCAATGTTACATACCAAATATGAAACCACTGGGCATTGCGGTTTCAGATGAGAAGATTCTTAAAGTTATTTTGCTATTTAAGTCGATACAAACAATGTGACCCCCGGGGCGTGGCCAGTTTTTACCCCAGGGCATCATTTGAACAATCTTTGCAGAGGAACACTATGCAATGTTACATACCAAATATGAAACATCTGGGCCTTGCGGTTTCAGAGGAGACGTTTTTGCAGTAATTTTGCTATTTACGTCTATATTAACCATGTGCCCCGGGGCGTGGCCAGTTTTGACCCCAGGGGCATCATTTGAACAATCTTTGTAGAGGACCACAAGAGGATGCTACATACCAAATATGAAACCACTAGGATTTGTGGTTTCAGAGGAGAAGATTTTTGCAGTAATTTTGCTATTTTATTCTATATAAACAATGTTACCCTGGGGCGTTGCCAGTTTTAACCCCAGAGGTATCATTTGAACAAACTTTGTAGAGCACTCCTATACAATGTTACCAACCAAATACCAAATCTCTGGGCCTTGCGGTTTTGGAGAAGAAGATTTTCTTAAGTCATTAAGCTATTAAAGTCTATATAAACCATGTGACCACCGGGGCGTGGCCAGTTTTGACCCCAGGGGCATCATTTGAACAATCTTCGTAGAAGACCACTATGCAATGTTATATACCAAATATTAAACTTCTCGGCCTTGCGGCTTCAGAGGAGACGTCATTTTGCTATTAAAGTCTATATAAACAATGTGACCCCCGGGGCGTGGCCAGTTTTGATCCAAGGGGCATCATTTGAACAATCTTTGTAGAGGACCACTATACAATGTTACCAACCAAATATGAAACCTCTAGGCCTTGCAGATTCAGAGAAGATTTTGAAAGTCATTAAGCTATTTAAGTCTATATAAACCATGTGACCACCGGGGCGTGGCCAGTTTTGATCCCAGGGGCATCATTTGAACAATTTTTGTAGAGGACCACTATGCAATGTTACATACCAAATATGAAACCTCTGGGCCCTGCGGCTTCAGAGAAGAAGATTTGTAAAGTCTTTTGCTATGCACTTCTATATACACCATGTGAACCCGGGGCGTGGCAAGTTTTGACCCCAGGGGCATACTTTGAACAAATTTTGTAGAGGACCACTAGAGGATGCCAAATACCAAAATATGAAAGCTTTCAGCCATGCAGTTTCAGAGAAGAAGATTTTTAAAGTTTTCACTTTTTAAATATATTTCTAGCTCTCGTGACCTACATATGCAGCGGACCGAAATGATTTGAACAATTTTGAAAGAGGGTTATCCAAGGATTATTCATTTGAAGTTTGGTGATAATCTGCCCAGCGGTTTAGGAGGAGATGTTGTTTGAATGAAAATGTTGACGCACGGCGGACGACGGACAAAAGGTGAGCACACAAGCTCACCATGAGCACGTTGTGCTCAGGTAAGCTGAAAAGTGAAGTCTCCAGCGTGAGAACGAAACACATTGTTGACGGCATACAGACGAAATACGGCGGATGACACAGGAGAGATCCCCTACACCATAGCTCACGAAGCACTTTGTGCTCTGGTGAGCTAAAAAGATAATATTGAAATAATACAAAAATCTTCATATATTTTTAAATATGTTGTTTTTAGATTTTTGGTCACAATGGATACTATTTACTGTGCATAATTTCTTTCACAATTTACCATTTTATCGTGCTTACATTACACAAAATGGAAAGGCCTAGGCCTATTCACAATTGCTGGAAAAAAGGCCCTGATAGCACCCTTTTCCTTCTCTAACCCTATAATATGTTTCCATAAAGCTAATATATTGATAAATATTAATTGAGTACTTGTATAAACGCCCATTTTAATACTGTACTGTAGATACTTGTATGTCCTACTCCTAGAATGCTGCCAGTTGCATCTAGCACCCTACATCACCAGTCAACATCATGTTCTTCCACCTACAACATTTTAATGAAAACAAAATTAAAATAATTGAAAACATAAAACGATAAAATGAAATAAGATAAAATAATTATCATAAGGTCATACTTGTATAACACAATCAGTTTTACATTATATTTTGCTTTTAGTTATTTGCTATCTTTGCTTTTTTGCAGAGCCTTCCTTTATTAATTCACTGATTTATTAACCAGTATAACCAGTAGTTGTGTGGGGTGTCTTGCCTAAATGAGCACAACACAATGTAAAATATTGGTAATTTTTTTTTTTTACATGATAACACTACCCAATAAACAACACAAAAACACGTGATTCTGAGCGGAGCATAGTAAAATGTAGTTCTTATTAAAATTGCAAAAATATGTGTCCGATCATATTAGAATTGCAATAGTTTTAGAATTACAATATTGGCCAATAGACAACTCTCTGTCGTTCTGATGTTTGGCTATTAAACCACTCAGGCCAACGGCCTCGTGGTTTTATTCCTAAGCATCAGAACTCCAAATCGTTGTTTATTGGCCAAATAGCAACCATATTGAAAATTATTTCTTAAATATCTGTGTGTTTGTATTACCTAACATAATGATTAATTATTAGAGTTCTATTAGATTTTATTACATTCATGAGTTTTTATTACTATATTATATTAATATCAATTACACTAGAATAGATGCAACATGAATAAACATTTTAATATACAAGATAATTACTAAGAAAATTATAATTAGTAAAGAAAACTTTCAAAAGACAATGACAGTTTTGAACTATGGTTTCATGGCCATGTATTGGCATGCTATTTATTTTAATGCATGGCATAGATGTGCCATTTATTTAAATTAATAAATAAAAGGAGAAGTGCCTTAGGTACTTTTAACAGTCTTGTTGCTTTTAGTTTAGAGCTAGCTCAATAGTGACATGGTTGCAGTGTCTGCCCTCATGATGGAGATTGGGGTTCAATTCCCCGAAAGTGCTCAAGTTTTGTAACTTTGCAGTTTACAAAATATATGTACGGACTTTCGTATGAAGTATTTTCAAAATAAGCATTAATTTCAAAGTGACAATATAACGTGAAGCAGATAAATAAACATTGACATGTAGGTGGAAACTCAAAAATACTAAGTAGATCAACTAATATGAGTGTTGACAATTGCATCGTTTATTAGTGTTGTGTAACATAAAACAACTGTCAAGTCAATGTTTATGCATGCATTGGAGTTAACACGCTGTACAGCTGAAAACTAGTTTGTGATTAAAAGTAGCCAATTATGTGTTAAACAACTCGTCAAACTTTACTTTTCTTCCATGGTAAATCCAAGTATAAGGTAATTAACTGTATTGGGTTGTTGATATATCACTGATAATTTATGTCACTATGCCTGTTGTAATATCGTACCTACTCTGTAATAATATACAGGTCCATTAACACTATAATGTTTACTAAATGCTAATATCAAAATTGAGACCTGTAGTTTCAAGTAATAAGCTTACTAGAAGCGCTAAGAAATCTGAACTAGTAGCCAACAAATTTGATTTTGCAAAGAAAACACAGTATTAAGAAATATTTTCAGAAAATATGCTTCATGTTTAAATATTTTCCAAAAATTTTAATAGCCAAATATCATTTTTAGTAGCCATTTTATTAAGTAGCCAATGGCTATTATGGCTGCTGGTAGCGCTAACATAGGCTTTAAACCTTCATCTTCATAATGTCTTTCAACAATTGTACGCTAGGCTGCTAGCCTCCTTTTATAATCCATACTCCAGGACGGTTGGGGCGAAATGTCTTGGAGCGAAACAGGATTCTAGATTAAAAAACAAGTATAACAGAATATAAACTAATACGACCTACTAGTCGTTAAAGTTTAACGTTACTATTGTTCATGAAGCATTTCTTCAATCAAAACACGTTCAAGTTTCAGTTAGATTTATGTAGAAATCCGAGTCTAAGCCTAAGTAGGTCACGTACAGTCGAAAACAACATCGAACGATTGATTCCCCAAATATAACCTATGAAACACTTTCTAATTTATACATATGTATTTTATAGGTCCAACATGTATCTATTGTTCACTTTACGAATAAAAAGTGCAACAATTTTTGAATATTTCGAGCCAACTAACTCACCCACTAAGCGAATCCAACAAAGCGTCCAATCTAAAAACGTTCGGTATTGGTCGTTGAACTTCGGTCGTTTTCTTGTTAGGAGCATGCGCAAAGCCATGGATGGCTGTGGACCATCCGTCTAGTGGTACAGACTGATTGAAACTACGACGTCTTTCAGGCCTTTGACAGGTGCCTTTTGACTGTAAGATATATAATTTTCTAAGTTTGAGTGTAACGAATTAGTACAAAATTAATTTCCCTTGTTTGGAATGAAATAATCGCAAGGTGGCGTTGTATAAGCACGAAATTATTCGTGCGCTAAGTGTATGCGTAGGTCATTCAGCTTTGGGGAACCGATACAATCACACGCATCGGGATTATCTTCGTGTTTAAATTTTGAAAAACAATGGACAATAGTTTACATGACGACGCGGGAGAGGAATTGACATTGAAAGATTTATTTAACGAAATTTAAAAGCAACGTTCAGATGTTAATTCTTTACGTGAAGAAGTGAGGGGTACGACGGAAAATGTTACCTGCGAAGTGAGAAAGTTAAAAACTGAACAGGAAATTAAATGGAAGTTCCAGGGCAACAAAATTCATTACGAATTTAACAACAGCATTGCAGACATTACTCGTCAACTACAATGGGCGACAGAGCATGGAAAACAGGACTATGCCAGTGAGCTTTGTGGGCTCGCGAGGTCGTGTGGCGGCAAGCAGTACTGCACAGTATCCTGGCAGTGTTATGGACAGCAGTGTTCGACCTTGGAATTCGAGTGCAACATCCAGGCAATGGTTGCCTCAATCAGCCGCTCGGGGAAGGTTTTTTCGTGGCACCAGTAGCTACGGTAACGTCGGGTACGCTCCCGGTGTTGGAAACAGCTCAACAGCAACAGGTCCCTGTTTTGCCTGTGGAGAGACCAACCACTTCCGGCGAAACTGTCCTCATGTCGCACGTGCCGCGGTCTCAACCGGAAGTAAACCCCATAACGGGAAGTAGTTCTGTAGCTCCCGCGCAACCCAATCAGAGTAACAGCGAGTACTTAAAAGATGAGTATCATTTTGACTTTAGTAGATTTACTACTGACTATTATGAGTATGAACAGGGTCAAAAACATATGATTGTAAGAAATAGGTTGAAAGAAAATATAACCTTCTGGAAACATATTGGAGCTAATACATTTGTGATTGATTTAATTGAAAATGGCTATAAAATACCATTGTATTCCAATCCGCCTAAAATGTACAACACAAATAATCAATCTGCATTGGTAGAAGCGGATTTTGTTTCAGAGGCCATTGGTGATTTGTTAGATCGGCATTTGATTGTAAAATGTTCTGAAATGCCCCATGTTGTAAATCCAATTGACGGTTTCCGTTCACCGCTCTGGCAAAAAGAGATTAATTTTAGATTTACGCATGGTCAATAAACATGTTTGGAAACAATCAATTAAATATGATGACATTAAAATTGCTATGTCATATCTCAGATCTGGCTATTTTATGCTAAAATTTGATCTTACAAGTGCCTATCATTTTATTGTGATATTTGAGCCACATACTCAATATTTAGGATTTTCATGGAAAGATCAAAATGATAATGAAATATTTTATAAATTTTTGGTTTTACCATTTGGTCTATCAAGTGCGTGTTATGTATTTACTAAAGTTACAAGACCGCTGATTGCTAAATGGCGGGGCGAGGGTAAGCTTGTGTCCATGTTTCTAGATGATGGCTTTGGTTGTGCAGTGGATGTTGTTGTAGCAAACCGCATGAGTGTGCAAATAAAACAGGATTTATTGTTATCTGGATTTGTTCCTAACGCTAACAAATCGATATGGATACCTGTTCAAAAAATGGAATATTTGGGTGTGTTTCTTGATTCATCACTTGGTGTCATATATATTCCTGAGCGGAGATTGGTTAAAGCCAATGAAACAATTAAAGATATTTTCCAATGTCTAAAATGTCACAGACGTGTTCCGGTTCGAAAATTGGCGAGCATTGTGGGTCAGTTGATTTCGATGTCGATAGTGCTTGGTCATATTTCTCAAATAATGACACGATATCTAAGTCTAGATATTCTTACTGCACGCCATTGGGATTCGTATGTAGCACTTTCACAAAACAGTATTGATCAGCTGAGTTTTTGGCAGTCAAATTTATCATTGCTAAACAGTACCTATTTGGGAAAAACGGTAAATTGTTCGAAGATTGTTTATTCTGATGCCAGTCAGACTGGTTATTCTGGGTACGAAGTAAGCACCTTAAACGGAACGGCACACGGTCAGTGGAGCGCTGATGAATCAGTTAAATCGTCCACGTGGCGCGAATTGACGGCTGTTTTTAGGGTATTGCAATCCTTATTGCATGTGTTACAGAGACAAACAGTAAAATGGTATTCTGACAATCAAGCTGTTACGGCCATTGTACGTAAGGGTTCTATGAAACAAGAACTACAGGATATTGCCATAAGCATTTTTAAAGTATGTACCACACATTCAATTACACTTTATTTAGAGTGGCTGCCTCGATCTGATAATGACAAGGCTGATTATTTGTCTCGAATTGTAGATTGTGATGATTGGGGCATATCATTTGAGATGTTGAACATGTTACTTTCGAGATTCGGTGCAGTAGAGGTTGACTAGTTTGCGTCTGAGCATAATGCAAAGTTAGCGGTTTTTTACAGCAGATTTTGGAATCCCTCTTCAACTGGAGTAGATGCGTTTTCAGAATCATGGACAAAGACTTTTGGACTTTTTGTTCCACCCATTTCTATGATTCATAGAGTATTACAAAAGATGGATATAGATAAGGCAAGGGGGATTTTAATAGTTCCACGTTGGAAATCCGCTGTGTTTTGGCCGATGATTTGTCCAAATGAGACGTTTATTCCTCAAATAGTAGATTGTGTTGATTTACCAACAGAGCGAAAGAATTAAATTAAATGTAAAAGTGGCATGGGAATATTCGGCAATGTAGATTTGAAATTTACCATGATTGCACTATTGATTGATTTTAAGGGAAAATAATCCTAATTGTGATTATTAAATATGGTGTTGTATCCCTTTGCAACATCAAGGTGTTGTTCCATTTGGTAGTTTTAGTACAAATTGGTGGCTTCGCCAAAACGTTAATGTACAAGACACTTGTCATGGTGATAAGCGGTTTTCAACATACAAGGCGGCATTGCCTGTTCTTAAGTAGCATGTACAAGACGCATGTCATGGTGATATGCGGCTTAATTATGAAATGGCGGCATCGCCTGTTCCTACATAGTAGTAGTTGAATTAAGCGCATACTGCTTAAAAAAAAAAAAAAAAAAGAACATCGTTCAGCGGCATCGCAATTTATGGCGGCTTCGCCAAAAAGTACAAGGCGGTTTCGCCAGACAGTACAAGGTGGCTTCACCAGTACATTTATTTACCAAACATATTGTTAAATGGTTCGATCGAAAGTATTTTTAAGTGGTAATTACAATATAATTGTATACTTGTATACTTATTGTTTGTATTATTCTATACGTCTATTTTTTCAGATTCACAAAGACGATATTGCTGGTCTACCTGAAGTTTTGGCGGGCACGGTGGATCTTCTCCCGAAACTGTTACAGAAGTCCAGAGCCACTAGTACTACTCGAAAATATGAAAACAGTTTTATTCGCTGGAAAAAATGGGCATTGTCAAATGGTTTAGGGAGGGGTGATATCTTGCCTGCGAAAGTTTTTCATGTAGCCATGTACTTGTGCTCACTTATACAAAGTTCGAATGGTATAAGTCCTGTTCTGTCTGCATTTTATTCATTGAAATGGTATCATGATATCTATGATTTGGAGTCTCCATCAAATTCTAAATTAGTTTGTGATGTTGTAGAAGCAGGTAAAAGAATTTTAGCAAAACCCACAGTTAAGAAAGAACCTATTAGCCCAGAAATTCTTCTGTCTATGTATAATAAGATGTACGAGCATAAAAATATAAAAAATCAACGCATCATCTGCGCTTGTTTAGTAGCTTTTGCGGGTTTTATGCGAAGTTCAGAGCTTTTAAATATTAGAGTTTTAGACATTCAATTTTGTGAAACATTTATGTCTATTTTTATAGAGAGTAGTAAGACTGATCAATATATAGAGATGGTTCTTGGATAACAATTGCTAGGACAGGTTCTAATTTATGTCCAGTATCTAACGTAGAAAAACTTATACAGTGGGCAGACATGAAAGAAACAGATTTTTTGCTCTCTAATTTGTGTAAGACTAAAAATGGACATGCTGTTCGAAAATCCAATAAGCCGATGTCGTATACAAATTTACGTGATGAATTTGTGAGAACACTTTCACCGCATGTTGAGGATATTAAGAAATATTGTTTACATTCGCTCAGATCTGGTGGTGCAACGTGTGCTGCAAACAATGGTGTTAAAGACAGAATGTTTAAAAGATACGGTCGTTGGTTGAGTGAATCTGCCAAAGATGGCTATGTAAAAGATTCATTAAAAGAAAGACTTTCTGTATCTTTGTCTTTGGGACTGTAATTTTATTGTTGCGTATGTACATGTTCTTTACATGTAGCCTGAATTATGAGAGAATCATTTGAATATGTATCCCGTTCTTTGGTTTTCATCGGTTTCCCCAAGTGCTATCTCTACATACGAGATAACCAAATATATTATTTAAATGTTTCTATGATTTGTTGTTTGTTTGAAGATTATGGTATGTCAATCAGGGAATACATCTTTATCTCCGTAATGTCAAGTACTAGTGTTAGGTTTACTGGCACACTTGCCAAATAAATCTGAAAAACAAAATAATGGCGCACCAAATTAAAGGGCCAAATAACGTTCAATAATATTTGGAAACCAGCCATTCAATACATAACTTTATGTTCTGTTCTTATTGACGTTTTTCCAGTTTAGTAAGGTGTTAAATGTATGATAAACAATTTCAATGTTGAAGTATTTTGCAGAAACCTTTTCAAAAATTGAAACTATTCAATGAATTCTTAAAATCCATTTGCATCAGCATGATGTTGCTTGTTATCACATTCATTTTTTGTTATTTGCAAATCGTTAATTGAAATATGTAGACGATACATGAATAAGTCAATAGTATATAAATTATTTCCTAATAAGTGTTATAAGAATCAACTGGATGCGGACGTGAAACGTAGAAGGAATGTGTTGCACACAATGTCTTATGAAAGTAAAAATTGCGATAAATGCAAGCCACCGGGCATAAGTTAACGAAGATGAGAAACGGAATTTTTATTTACACGTTATCCTTCTGGCCACCAGCATCTCAAATGTATTATTAAACCGTTTTTGATTTTGATTCAACAAAAATATTTTTTCACCATGTTCGGGCTTCTCAGGATATCTTTCATTTGGATTACAGGTAAAATTTAATAATTACAAATTATGTCGCATATAATGAGTCCTTAAATATAATAAGTAAAATATTGTAATGTTCTAATGTATTATTCTGGACCTTAAGAGGGATTGTTTTATTCAAGATCCGATAGGGAATGATTTTTGACACGTTTATTCAGCCTGACTATCTTAGACGAACTGATAACAAACAAGCATACAAAATATAACAAGCATATTATTCGGCGAGCCCGGATGTAGGCGGGGCTTATCAGGCGCATTTCTCTTATGAAAAGCATTTTTTCTTGGAAATGTCCACCCGCCCCACATTGCTTCAGAAATGCTTGGTATAAAGTAATTTTAGACTTAACACGTATTTCATTGCATTGAAATGGACTTGCTATTAATAGGAATTGTCAAAGATTGACGGACACTATTTATTCGAAGGTATATCAAAGATAAATGTTTGCTTTTTGCAGGTGCCTTGATTAGTGCATCAGATGGGGTTGAGGTTAAAATGAGTCCTTGCCAGGGACAATGTACTGTTATTGCTGGCTCAGAATTCAATATTTCTTGCCATCTCCCAGTACAAAGTGTTGCGGTATCATTCACATGGTACCTGCACAATGGGAATTCCGTTAATCACTTAAATCTGATTAATCTAACACACGCCTCAGTGACGGAGGGACTAAACAGCACATTGATTATGATTCCAAAACGGAGTTACAACAGTTGGAATCTGTCTTGTACTGCAACCTTAGATGGGAATAATTCAAAACCACAATTCAACACAACACGACTATTCGTTTTACGTAAGCATAACATCGGATACAGATGTAAACGATCTGTTGTTTTCTCATTTTATAAACCATCTGTAAACTAACATATTAATGTTTAATGTCTACAGGTGCAGTATATAAATTCAACACGTTTAGAACAAACAGAAGGAGAGCGTGAAATTATCTGTATAATAATGCACATGTTTTTTTTTTCTAGATAAATTAAGTATTCCTAAAGAAAAACCGATTTAAATGACCATCAATAAATTTGACACTCTAACAATATTATAAATACCTTCCAGGGCCATTACCTTATTTTTAGTGTAGAATTACAATCAAGGGCGGATTGAGATTTGCGTTATATACATTAATTTAAATGCAAGCACGCATCTTCGTGATTGTTTTAAAACTTAGTGCTTCTAAAATTATCAATAAACATCGTTACAACAATTGTCATATGATTTAAGGTCCCGCTTTCGTACATGCACATCCAAAGAAAATAAGCATTTATATAAATTAAAATAATATAACGCAATAATTTTAATTGCATGCTTACGGCACTTCAGATAGTCCAGACAAACCTAAATTCAAAGTAGGTGAACGGTCCATTAACTCGTCCAGCGTACATGCGCTTTCTGGCAGTAACATAGTCATAGAGTGTTACGGAGAAAGCAACCCATCAGCATCCATTGCGTGGTTTTCCAATGGCTCTCCTAACCAAAATGGGGCATGGTTGAACTTCACAAACATAGACCATAATAGTGTTGGAACCTATCAATGTATTTTGGAGAATTCTATGATACCCTCTGATAACATCATAAGAGGCGGCAGAAACGAAAGTGATCTACATATCGAACTTCTCAGTAAGATTGTTTTGCATTAAAGGTCTTAATACTTATAAAGCTATTATCAATATTTCGCTGTTTATATGGGCCTTCTATGTCAGACAGTATATGTTTTGTTTTTAACTGTGGTATATTACAGTATCTGTTAGAACCATTGCAATATATTTTGTTTGTATTTTGCAAACAATATATTCACAAGTTTGAAACATTTTATTAAAACTCAGGAATGACAAGCATATAATATAAATAGCTATAGCAACATAATTATGTTTTAGAGTCACCGACGAAACCAACTATAAGCAGTGATAAAGGTCAACCCCTTTTGAATAAAATCACCCTCATCGAAGGGAAAGACTACGACATATATGGCACTAGTTCTGGAAATCCATCTCCTGTTATTCAGTGGAGGGTGTTGAATTCTAGAGTTGAGCACCATGTGGTGTCCCTCCGTAATGTAAGCAGATCACACGATACGACAATCACGTGCTGCGCCACAAATCACATGGTACCTACAGTCGGTGATTCGGAATATAACTCGGAATGTACAAATGTCACCGTGCAAGTTTTACGTACGTACATTTTTGTAATAACCGATTGAATTTTAGCTGTGTATTTTAATAAATATTTCGTTGCACTGAATATGCAGTAATACAGTATTTTGGTCATTTCGAAGGTTCTGTGTTTGAAATGTTTAATATTGTATTGTCATAATTAAATATTATTGTTAAACTGCTTTCAGAAAAACCCGCGTTTTTGTTCAGAGAAAGCTATCGAGTAATCGACAATGATTCCTTTAATATTTCCTGTACACAAGATCACATGAACGCTGTGATCACTTGGACTAAACAGGGTGATGGTAACTGGACAAAGAATGACAACACCATACGTTGGAGTGCAATCAGAAGAGAGAATGATGGCAATTATACTTGCAGATTACAGTATTCAATCACTGATTCGTTTACGAATACCATCAGCGATGGTTCTGAAAAATCAGTTCATTTAAATGTGTTATGTAAGTATTTTAGCCAAAACAATTGCTATAACAAGCAACATTGTAAAACTTGATGACAGTCTTGATAACTTTTTGCGATAATTCTGTAAAAAAAAGTAAACATTTCGTCAAGGTTTCTCATCGCACCATCATCAATGGCATACATAGTTTAAGTTTAATGATTTTCGTTTAAGATGCAACAATCCTAAATCAAATTGTCAATATTTACTGCAAAATCCTGTGACGTATTCAGTAAAAGACGGTCATTAAAAATCATTGCATTTAGATGTTATTTTGTGTATACTTATATTAAAAAAAGTTGAGTTTCCAGATTATCGTTAGATTCTTTTGTATAATACAAGCAACACACCAACAATATATTTGACGAACATCATTGTATTATTTTGTGCTGTATAAGTTTTTCAAAAATATGATAAACAATACATACATTAATTGATAGGCTAATTACTTAACCCGTGCTAAGTTACTCGAACAAATGCATTATATGAATTTGTATGAACCTTACATTGCGAGGCTGTTTAAATATTTGGGAAACGAGTGTTTTTTACCTTGTAGATACTGCGAGTGTAAATTACTTCGATGTTTCTAGACACACTGGCAATGTTACAGTCAATGAGAACGACAGTGTGACCTTCAGATGTAAAGCCACAGGCAATCCTTTACCAAATGTATGGATAACGAGAAACAATGATACTTACAAGCAATCGAGTGCGACTTACATGATCACGCATACGGAATATATGGCATGCGAACACACAGGCAAATACTCATGCTATGCCACGAATACCATTAACAGGGAATATTCTACATCAAAAGAAGTGGAGGTTTTCGTTAAATGTATGATACACTTTTCATGTTGCAACATCTATACTAAATAACTACAAAACAATTAAACGCGCTCCTTATGATGATGTTGCTTTAACTCAATTTGCCTTCTAAACGTTTCTCATATAACCTCAACCTGGTCCTTAATCGTATTTATATGTTCACTGACCTTACGTTTCCCAATATACCAAATGTACATTTAGACAGTTTTCGTTTAGGCTCGCCTCAGTCTGCTACTCAAACGTCTTCAGATCTCAATACAACTACTACTCTACATTCAAATATGACAGTAAACTTCACAGTGATGGCGTATCCAGTACCGGAGCCTTCAGATTTTATTTGGCAGAGATGTGATGGTGACGAATTGAATGGAACATGCTCCCCACTTATTTGCGGCGGGAAATATAATATTTCGACAGTTAATCTAACGTCTTATCTAACGATTTTTAATTTCACCCAAGATGATATTGGCCTATTTATGTTGTCGGTGGGAAATGGCATTGGTGATATTTGGAATCAATCCTTCTTTGTCGCAATAAGAGGTAGACGCCTTGTTTCTTTATTTATCACATATTATGGTTTTATCTGTTTTGCCTCATATTCTTTCATTGTTTCGTTCTTCATTATTTAATGTTGAATAGGGTACTGCAAATGCAGCTTGTTATAAAATGTCTATATTAATTACTTCTTTCCTCTGGTTTTTCTTAATATGTTAATATATATCTGCTGCCTACATGTACATACAAAGAATTGATTTATCATCAGGGGTTTTACTTTCATAAAGAAGCTAAATCAAACAGGTTGTAACATTCTATGAGATATCTTATAACACCAAATAAGCCTTGTGTTTAAACATTTATATTATATTTGCGTATGCAATGCCATTTCAGATAAGCCCGGAGCCCCACAGTTGTTCTATGAACTACAAGCCCCGCATTCCGTATCTATAACGTGGACAGCCGGTTATGACGGTGGTATTTCACAGTCCATTGCCCTTCTTTACAAAAACATCCAATCCACTGAATGGCTTGAAATAGTTGTACACAAAGATGTAGAAACGGGAAATACATCTACATTTATATTGTCGGGTTTAGATTACAATTTAAAGTACAGTGTAATAGCCTACGCTTTCAACGATATTGGACGGTCTACTGTTGTGTCGATAGACTTCACTATATGGACACACGAACACGCAAGTATGATATCTCATATATTTTGCATATTAATTTTCAAATTAAGTTATACTTATTCATAGTAAAATAAAACAGCAAGTTTATCAATACATGATGGTTAAGGTAGAACTATAGAGTTATATTTATCAACATCCTATGTATATATATTTACAGATCTGGCTTTACTAATAGCGAGTGTCGTTTGTGGTGGTCTGTTGGTGTTTGTTGTTGTGGTTGTTCTGGCTTACAAATTACAAAAGGCTTACCGGGCTAGAATGCGTATTAGAGATCACAAATGTAAGCATGGAGCATGTCATAAACCTTTCAGCCAATGATAATAATTATATTTGCGAGATTTGATTCATCATACACTTCGTAATCCATTATTTGAATACCAATGTAGAAAGCGGACTATTCAATATAAAAAGCTACCATCATACTCACATTTGTTTGCGTTTATATAGATGGCGGCGATGAGAACGCAATGTATATTTCAGCCGAATACCAAGGTGCAAGAATTATTACAGGTACTAGTATTATTGTATTAACTAATGGGGTGTTCACGAAATAAATAAAACATATATAATAACAATCGTATCATGTTTAATTTGGAGAGAGAGAGAGAGGCAGCGAAAAAGAAGATTCGTTGGAATACAATGCAATGAGGCAAACTTAAAATTATTTTTTTACTCAATTATTATTCAGCATCGCCTGACTTATCTGCAGTGGAACTCCAATCAATTAGCTCTCCACCTGGTAATAATATGGTATGGAATAGTCTTCATATTTTCAACATTTACGTGAGTAATTACGTAGATCATGATGTTATGTTAAAGGAGCCATTGGGTTCTATAGCAAGGCTATAAAAGTAAATTAACAACAACATGGCAATGGTATTGTAAAAGTGATTTTACTACAAACATTCTTAAGATACAGTATGAACAGTTTGATTGTGTTGTCTATTTAAAATTTGCTTCAGGAAGTCCAAACGTGTTTTACACATCTGAAAAGCTCCAACAACACCTATGACAATGTGTATGATGAATTTGATAGTGACCAGATGATGGAAGAAGCAGAAAAAGAGGCAGAGGAAGAAAATGACGTATATGATGAAGTTAATGTAGATGTTGAACAGAAAAAGGCAGGAGCAGAGAAAGAGGCAGAAGCAGGAAAAGAAGTATATGATGATGTTGATGTAGATACGGAACATAAAGAAAACAATGTGTACTTTGAAATTGATGCTTAACATAATATGGAAAACTAGACAAAAACAACAGAAGAACAAACAAATGAAGAAGACAAATCAAAGGAAGAAGTGGAAACAATGATTTATTGACAAATGAGAATAACACGCACAATTAGCGTTAGCTTTAACTGTGGGGCGCAACTGTGGGGCTCCGGGCTTATATGAACTTTCATTGCATACGCAATGCGCACATAAACCGGTTTAAACCCCCAATGCTTTGCATTAACAGTTCCAATGCGGTGACCCCGTTTTTATTTATGTGTGTTTGTGTTTGTTATGTGTTTTTGTGATTATCTGTGTATTGTATTTGGCAATGATTTATACAGTTTATGACAGTATTTTATAGTGTTCTATAAAAATGGTGATGGTATTAACGTTTAGGTATAACTGCACAGAATGCTGTGAAATTTCCAATACGCATTAAATGTTTGAAATCAATCTTCTGTTCATGTTGTTTAGTCGTTAATCCCATTTCGAGTTGATATTATGCGCAGAGAATTGTTAAAATTGATTGTACGACAAAAATGGATGAAATGTGTTTCACTGTTTATCATCAACGAACAAGTTGATCCTTTTTCATATTTAGTGCATGGTATTTAGTAGTTTAATTACTGGTACCAAATGACGCACGTAACGATTATTTGCGTATTATCTGTTAAATGTTTCTAGTGTTTTGTTCGTAAACGCGATTGTTCAATAAATTACAAAAACTGGATTGTGGGATATATTTTAATAAACCCAGCTCGCAACTAAAATATGCCCCGCGCTAATGAGCAGTAGGTGCTTATAAAAATGTATTTACAAAAATTAATGTCGGTTAGCGCTTGATTTTCCAACAACAAACTTTAGTTTACAATGTTCGACTAGATTGTTTTTTGAATTTAAGTTGTTGTTTTGTCGGTATAATAAAATAACTATCAGGGCAGGTTTGGGGTATAGTAAGTATTGTCCCCACCCCCCACCCCCATCAAAGAGTAATGTTAAACTCGGCCTTCGGCCTCGGTTTGCATCACTCTCATAGGGTGAAATATTTACTATAACCCTCAATTCCTATGATATTTATATAATATATTACGTCACTCGAAGGGAAAATGTCAACAATGAAAACAATCTAGATCTAGTCCAAAAATATGTCATGAGATAAAACGGACTGAAATAAGATTGTTGACACATTATCGATATTTCAAAAAACCACTGGTTTAATAATTACAACGCATTGTTAGCTTTTCTTTTTCTTTTTATTATATAAATAAAACCATTAACCATATGCTTATTTGAATACGTTTAGTGAGTACCGTATCATTTACATTACAAACAAACATATTGACTTCAGTTGTATATCTAATCATCTGTAAAATAGCAGATTTAATAGTGTTACAAAATAATATATTAATTTGCGTGGGTAGATACCTTAACGGAAAGTAGTTGTTTGGTAACCTTAATACTGACCAATGCAATGCTTGATTAATTACATTTGTACTATTAAAATAAGAACAAAATATAATCGACGATCAGTTCATAATAAACTATGTTGTCTCATTACTCATGAACTTATTGATGTGTATAAACTGTGCAAAGTGAACACAAAAAGAGATGACATCTAACGCACTGAAAAGCGAAAGACACATGTTGTTTTTTTAGAATCTTGAACATACCAACTGCAGTATTGTCACTTTTCAGAATGTAGCAATGTCTGCAAAACAAATGTTTCCAATGAACGTCAGACTTTGTGCTAAGCTAAAACGCTGGACAATCGGTTGTTTACAATGCCATGATTGACCAGTACGTGGAATGTTGTAAGTCATCTGGTAAACAAATCACATTTATTATGTAATTTGTCTTAACAAATGAAAAGCTAACTATTCTTAAAATTCTTAAGCGTAACACTCAAGAAGTATGGCAAGATAAATAGTAAATTATAGTTTTACTTAACATTACGTTATCCACTCAGCGTGTTTTATCGACGTTGTGCGGTTTTATACGTATTTCACATACAATTCTAATTACATTTGCACTCGAATTTAGATTAGTTTGCAGTATCAAGTCTTTTAAAAATAGCATTGCTTGTTAAAGGTATAGCGGGATGCTGAGGTAAAGTGCGACATTGCTTTCCTATACAACATTTCTGAGATTCAGAAATTATTTATTGTTATTTATATTTTACACGATATTTGTACATGACACTTCAGACTTTTCTCATCAATTATCTCGATTCTGTGAAAGACGAATGCGTTCGTGATATTTCTATGCAGTCGTAAACAACCGTGATTGTTTTCTGCAATCGGATGTTTTCAAAGCATTGATTGGTGATCAAGTGTCGATCGCAGCGTTGTTTCCGCTTGCAATGTAGTGAACAAAGCTGTGGTAAAACCATACGTTAGATATTAAATGGATATGAAACATAGGAATAATGAAATAGCAAGTTAGCACATTTGAAGTAAGTGATGTTTATACTTAGTATAAACATTACTTACTTCAAATGTGCGTATATATACTGCAATACACTAATGACGTCACCGATAGATTAAAAAAAAATTGTAGTTAATCTACACAAAAGAACTGGAGTTTTGCGATCGCGATTTGTGCAATGTACGAGAACACCGTTAAAAAGGAGTGTTTTATTACAATAACGTTTAAGATCGGCCACAAAAACAGTTGCTAAACTTGTGCTATCCGTGGAATGCAGCATTTAGTAGCAAGTTGTTAGATATTGAATAAGTGTTGTAATAGCACCCGCAAATAGATATTGCAGGAATTAAATACACATGTCAAATAGATACCTGATGTTTTAATATCATAACATCAGAATTATAACATAAATTCAAATATGTAATATTCAGTGATGTTTATGAAATAAACAAACTCATGATAAATTAATGTTTAATAAATTATAAGACATAATTATACACTGAAATAAAACACACTGTCGTCTATAAAATACTCGTTGGATATCAGTTTTAACTCTAAACAGTCAGTTTCACAAATATCTCACACTCGGTCGGTTCAGTAGCCACGTTATGTTCCAATATGTACTCGCCGGATGTGAATCTCGCGGTCTGCGTGTCGTCCTGGTAGATATAGGAGGAAGTACTCCGGGTTCTCCAGGTTTCCTCTTGTGCTGCGGTCTGTACGATGAGCTTGGTGACTCTCAGTTGGACGCGTCGCTACTGTCAGACGTTGACGTCTCGACGTCGGCTTCGTCTTGAATTGCTCGAACATCTTGTCCATCTAGTCGGTCCGATGCTAGGCTCCGTATCGAGTCGGGTGAAGACAATCTCTATATCGGCAAACTGTTTATCAACAGTAAATTGTTCCGATGAAATTACCAAATAGGGATGTTCATCCTAGACATCGGCAATTTTGTTTTTACCCCGCAAACCGTAGTTTCGTAGTAATACGCGATCTCTACATTAAAGTTTTACATATTTGACCTTTTTGTCGCAATATCCTTTTGCTTTTCCATCTTTATTTTGAGCTTGTCTATTGGAAACACTATACCAATTTCTCAGATTCGTTTCTAGGGTGTTGGTATATGGGGAAGGCGATGAACCTTCGATATTTTGGCGCTTTCAACCCAGTACTGCATCGATCGCTAATCTAGGTGATCTGCCGAACATCAACATGTATGGGACGAATCCCGTACTTTCGTGACGTGTCACGTTGTATGCGTGAAAGAGGGACGGAATAGCAGACCTCCAGTCTGACTTACGATCCGGTTCAAGTGTCCGGAACATTTGTAAGAGGGTCTGATTGAACCTCTCACATTGGCCGTTTCCTTGAGGGTAGTATGCAGTGGTTCGGTGCGTTTAATACCAGTAGTACGGCACAATCTTTGGATAACTCGTGACAGAAAATTGTGTCCCGTGTCACTATGAAGTTTTTCAGGAAAGCCGTAGCGCACAAAGAAATTGTCCATCAGCACTTGAGCAGTGGTTCGGGCCGTTTAAATACGGTTAAATAGCTTGTGAGTACCGAGTGAAGTGATCGGTTATCAAAAGTATGTTCTCATACCCACCTTTGGACATTTCTAAAGACAAGTGATCGATACATACAAGTGCCATGTGGTATGATGAACTTATATTTACCCGCCCTGTAGCGCGAGATGGTCGCACTTTGCTTTTTACACAGCGTTCGCACTTATGTATCATCCAGTCGGAGACGTCACTGTCAATGCTTGGTCAATAAAAGCGCTACTTTAAGTGTGAAAGTGTGCGGTCGCGACCTTGATGTCCTAGATCGTCGTGCACTGCTCTAAATATAGAGCGACGACCAGATTCAGGAAGACAATTCTTTGTATTGTCTCCCCTTTGATATTGGCGGAATGATACAGAATACCATTTGAAATGGACATTTTCTTGAAATGCCTAAGATATTTTCTTGTTGTCGGCGTCATACGTTTTTGCTCACGAGCAACATAATCTTTGATACAATGTATTGCGGTGTCGGTATTATGAGCTGATACCCAATCATTGTCGTCAAATGCTTGAGCTCCATCGTATATATTTGTATCCGGTGGGTTAAATTGCGTCGTGGTTTAGGTTGGTGAAGCTAATATAGCTTGCCACACGTATGGTTAAACTTTTTTACACTGAGTTGTAAATATGTGTGAACTCTCATCTGACGATATGTTACTCTCGTCACTGAGTGTCTGCTGAGGTCTTCGGCGTGAGAGCGCATCGGCTCTAATGTAGAGCTTGCCAACGGTAATTTATTTTTAAATTGTAATTGCCATGGGAGGTCAACCATCTCCCGCAAGCGTTAAGTTTGGCTGTACTTTGAACGTAGGTCAGGGGGTTGTTATCTGTGAAAACTTCAAATTGCACGTCATATAGGTAGTCGTGGAATTTTTTAGGTGATAACCCACTTTAGGGCTAAACATTCCAATTTACTTGAGTGATAGTTTCGCTCGGAGGGTTTCAGATTCCGGCTTTTATATATGACAACTCTGTCCTCTTCATATAAAACCGCACCAAGATCGCTAGCAGAGGCATCGGTGTGCAATCGGAACGGTTTATTGTAGTCGGCGTATGCCAGAACTGGTGTTGTAGTTACCTTTGACTTTATTAAGTCAAAAGCAGCCTGCTCAATATCGCCCCACTTAAAAGCATCAGGTTTTGGCTTACGGGTTTTGTGTTTGCTTCGTTTGTCAGGGTTCTCACTTAATAAATTATTAGGTGGCCGGACAATAGAAGTAAAGTTGGCAATGAATCCTCGGTAGTAGCCGGCGAATCCGACAAAACTTCGTACCTCTTTGACATTCTGTGGCACTGGCCATTTCAACACAGTTTCGATTTTAAACGGGTCTGTTTTTATGCCTTCTGATGAGACTATATGGCCTAGATATTGAGCCTCACTCATTAGAAAATCACATTTTGAAGCTTTAAGCTTTAAAGTGTGTGCTTCTAGTTGTTTAAAAACGGCTTCTAGTCGATCTATTATTTGTGGAACTGTGGCAAAATACACAATGATATCATTTCAGTATATTAGACAGTCTCTGAGGTTGAGCTCGCCCATGCACCGTTCCAACAGCCTTTGAAAGGATGATGGAGCGTTGCATAGTCCAAATGGAAAGCGGTTACATTCATAGAACCCAAATGAGTCTACTTGGAAGGCGGTCTTTTCTTTATCTCGTTCGGCCATAGGTCTGGTGTGGTGTTTCAGTTTCAGTTTTGCCTTTTTTGACACACTACTCGTGTGATCATTAATACTGTTATTCAGCCAGGTCTAAATTATGTGTGTGCAAGTTAACAGTGTAAATTACAATATAAAGCAATACGTCATGTTAATTAATTGTTTTATTTGAGTTTTAATTGCAGTTCATGTGAAACTGCATCAGCAGCTGATCGATGTTTACTTTAGAGCGAGAACACGGAATCCCAAAATCTCGCGTTATCTCGCCAGTCTCGTTACGCGTGATTTGATAATGTTGAAATTGTGAATACATGTATTTACGTAAAATAATCAATTCTGTGTTATATGTACGTTAATTAATACAGTCGTGTGTTAGAGAATCTCTTGGTTTTTACTAAAACGACAAGACTACATGTATATTTTGTTGTTTAGTTTTTTGCACGATTTCAATTATTTCCGGTATAGACTAAGATAAAAACAACTATGAGTGTGTGAATACCTGTAAACAAATAGGTCAAAAATGAACTATATGTTCGTAACGTAAACAATACTGTACCTTCAGGTTCAACGATATATGCCAAAATCCAAAATAAAACAATCCATGCACGTATCATAACTGCACAATGTACTTATTGTGAAGTAACTACTTTTGAAGATGTTCAGTTTTGCGCCTCATATATTTTCTCAGCAGGAAAAGTATCTAGTAAAACTTCCCTTGTGCAAAGAGGAGTATGAGATTTGTACACTTATTGCAAGTAGGTCGCAGTCAATATGAGATGTCACCAATGTATCAGTAAAGCACTGAAAAAAAAATGTCGTATGTTTAAAATGAATAAATTTTAATTGTTTAATCGAGTGAAGTAGGAAATCTTAAATTTGAAACAATTCCAATTTCCTTCTTTGCGAAAAAAATGTCAAATAAGGATATAAGTATGCGATAAATAACCTACGTCAGTGAAACAGACGGGTCGTATATATTTATAATTCTAACACGACACGCGGCTTTTTTCCATAGACAAAGAAGGTAATCAAGTATACGTTATTCGCAATAATTATGGGCGGATCATAATGTTTGGGAAATAGTTCTGGAGAATTCTCCGACATTTAACAGTAAAGCACGTGCTTGAACGCGCATTTGCAAAATCGTAACAAACTTACCATTTCTGTATACTATATTGAAACAAAAACCAAATATTTAACAATACATTTTATAAATATATTCACACACAACGTAAACGTTATTGACATTTTTATTTTATTTGTGTTTGTTAGAATGTAAATTTTACTGCAGCATCTATAAAAATGACGTCATTGTGGTTCTTTAATATAATTAATCAATCTAACATCAATCGTTTAATTTTTATTAATGGAGTAGCCGTCATATTGTTTTGTTATGATGCTTTGACGATTCTTTGGCCTTTAAATGATATTTCTTTTCGTCTAGCACCTTTTGTGTCTCTGAGCTTCTATGTCTCTTAATATAATATTTTTAAGCGTATGCTTACACTTTTATTGCAAGTTGCCAGTAAACCCAATTCAACCAATTAGGAATCAATGCGTCTGTTTCTATACACGCGTAGGAAGTGTCAATTTAAGAAGTATAAGTGACATTAGAAGACTGACACGTTTTATTATAATTTCCGTATTTTACAATGACGTTTCTTGTCTAGTTTCAGCCATATCCGTCGAACATCTGGTGCCAGACATGATTCATTGGTCAGAGCAGGCTTTGTTTCTGCTGAAATCTCCAATGCAATGAGTGAAGGTTTCCTCGCAACTTTTGCAAAGAATTAAAAAAAAATGACTTTTCCATTAAATTAATGGTAGATAATGGAAATTACGGAGGAGATTTCTATATCTGGCCTTGAATGAGCTTACTTTACTAATTCATTTACTTTGAAAACAAGTTTTACCATTCTGGAATGTTGATGAGTTGTGATCAAAACCTCGAATTATACTACGTACAAAAGAGTTGATGTTGTGCGAAAGTGAACACAATATAACAATTGTGTGTGTGAATCATGAAACACATATAATAATATATTGTGAGCACTATTTTTGTCCTTTTATATATTTACCATTTAAACACGCATTGTTAGACCGTATACAGCTCACGCCGTATACAGCCTACGTGTGAGTTGTATACGTTGGTTGACAACGTTAACAACTTACGGTGAGCAATATTCGTTGGTTGACAACGTATAAAGCTTACGTGAGCTGTATACGTTGGATATACACATATACCTTTGAAATAGGTTTTTCGTCTTAACGTATATAGCTAACATGGTGAGTGACTAGTGTAAAACATCATTGTGATTACAAATATACTTAATTGTCATCACAGCCATCATAATCTTCGCCGTAGCAGTGGATAAAGTAGATCTAGTAGTAGTAACAGGTGCAGAAGCTGTAGAAGTAATAACAGTAGCAGTAGCAGAAGCAGTAGCAGCGGCAGTAGCAGAAGCAGCTGCTGCAGCTGCAGTAGTAGTAGTAGTAGTAGTAGTAGTTGTTGTTGTTGTTGTTGTTGTTGTGGTACATGTGTAGATACAAACAAGAGGCCACGGCCACTACCTCGAACTGGCAACATTTGTATTAAAAACCAGGTGTGCTTATGAGTCCCGCCCTTGTCCGTCATGATCACAATTTTTAAAGGACGACATTTAAATAAGTCCAATAGTTTCAGAATAACTTTTAGAAGTGTCTCTTATAGAAACATAAGGCAAATTAGCCTCTGCGCAGCCATGTTTTATTACACTGATCCCTATGTTTTTCACGTTTTATATAGAGGGTCAGCCAATGAACATTTGTGCCACTTACTTTTTCAAAGTTGACCTGCAGTTACTTGAAATACTTACTTAAGTGAAATAACTTACTTAAGTTTTATACATGTACATAGAAGGAAAATAAGCCCAGTCCCTCTGGCAGCTATGTTTCTTCACGAGTTGCAATAAATGTTATAATTTATATAGAGGTTACCCAAGGAAAAGTTGTGCCAAAATATTTTTAAATCAGACGAGGGAGTTCAGAGAAAAAAGAATTATGAAGGTTTTCCTTTCGGTTGCCATGGCAACCACAGGTTTTAATGGAATCTTTGAGCAACTTTAGTTGAGGACCAACCAAAGATCATTTATGTGAACGTCTTTCAATTTGGCTCAATAATTTCAGGGGAGATGTCGTTTGAAGTAATTGTGAACGGACGGAAGGACGCACGACGGACGCAGACAAATAGGATACTAACAGCTCACCCTCATCCACGGTAGAATAATGACCCCTGTATTTTCAAAAATAGTTAATGCAATTGAAGGAAGAATAAATAGACAAACGGGCGGATGGAGGACAGGCAGACATGCTTATTACTTATACTACTTCTAATGCAGCAGCAGCAGCAGCAGCAACAACAACAACAACACAACTACAAATTTGCATTCGCAACACTGTGTTCATGACGACGCTGCTGCTGCTGATGATGATTTTGATAATGATGATGATCAACGTCAAATCTTAGACATAAGCTATATACGGCGATATACAGCATCTTGACTTATACAGCTTGCAGTGAGCTGTATTCGGTGTAAGCTGTATACGGTTTTATAGTCAACCTATACAGCTCATGCGTAAGCTGTATACGCATGCTCTGTTAGACCGTATACAGCTCACGCCGTATACAGCTTACTCGTGAGTATATGTTGACTATAAAACCGTATACAGCTTACACCTAATACAGCTCACCGTAAGCTGTATACGTCGAGATGATGCATATCGCCGTATATAGATCATGTCTAAAAGATAACGATGATCATAATCATTATCATCATTGTCGACGTCGTCGTCAGCAACATCGTCATCATCATCAGCAGCAGCAGCAGCACCAGCAGAAGTCGTCATGAACACATTGTTGCGAATACATGTTTGTAGTTGCTGTTGTTGTCGCTGCTGCTGCTGCTGCTGCAGTCTATCTGTCTACCTGTCCTTCCTTCCGTCCGCCATTTCGCCCGTCCGTCCGTCCGCCCGTTCGTCTGTTCATTCGTCCTTCAATCGCATTAAATTTTATTAGAACAAATACAAGGGTCATTATTCCGTGGATGAGGGTGTGCTGTTAGTATCCTATTTGTCCGGCGTCCGTCGTGCATCCGTCCGTCCGCCCACAATCACAATTGCTGCTGCTTCTGCTTCTGCTACTGCTATTACTACCACTGATGCTAATAATGTTACCGCTACTAGATCTACTTCGTCTACTGCTGCGACGAAGATGGTGATGACGATGAAGTATACTAGTAATCACAATAATGTATGTTGTATACAAGTCAATCACCATGTAAGCAATATACGTTAAGAAGAAAGACCTATTTCAAAAGTATATGTATATATCCAACGTATACAGCTACCATACGCTGTATATGTTGTCAACCAATGAATATGGCTCACCGTAAGTTGTATACGTATGTATGATGTTCTTTCTAAAATTAAGGTGTTTCATAAAGTTATTTTTAGCTTTTCCTACATAATTATTACAACCCTCAAATATACGGTTGTCACTCATTTTAACACCAAGCCTTGATTTGAAACGGTCAGACGTATTGGTTTAAATTAGCATTTGTATTTACGAAAATAATTATTAAAGTTAGGTTATTAAGTTTTAATTGCTCTTTTGTTCTGTTTTGGTGAATACGATGCAAACTTTTGCCTGTAATTATGCATGTCAGGAGGTTAATATGACACAAATAACATACCCTGTTTAAACAAAATAAACGATGGAAAATATCTTATGTGCCAGCTGACGGACATTAAGGACGACATCTTTCATTGAGTAAAGGTTGTTACAGTAGCGGGACGATTCCTTCACTCATAATTGAACGTGATGAGATTTAGATGACAAAGACGTCCTAATTAATGTTGCTGTGGTTGAGCATGGGAAAAAGCAGGATACTGCACCGGATCCCAGCCCATAAGTTTCTCCAAAACAGAGAAATCCCCTTTTCTGTGACAAATGTTAATACACAAAATACCTTGTTCACAACCATAGAAGGCACAATTGTTGCAGTCCATTTGAAAGCATTCGTGTGACATGGTTTTCGTTGTACATAGTCAATGCCTCATTTGCCGTAATTAATGGAAATTTCGATGTTAAACATGCGGTTCTCATGTATTGAAGCAGATGGAGATTTCATAAAACTGTGAAGGTTCAATGTGCCTACGAACTAAGGTTTGGTGGATGCTAGGATATTCAGGACAGTATTGTGACCTGACATTGCTGTTATTCTTTAGAAAAGTGATGAACAAAAAAGTATAACTTACATAACACGTGCAGTTTTGGCCACTCTTAAGTAACAGTTTAATTGCTGTCATGAAATGTAGCTTCCAACCTTGATACTTCCGGTGTGGTTGAAATGCGAATGTACTTTGTATAAAGTTCGAAACCGAGAAACGTGTCAGATTCAAAGCATCCGCCGCATCGACAGGGATTTTAGCCAAATCTGGACTCCGATACCAATTGAAGAAAACACCTGTTTCATTGTTCGGGTCACTACAATTGGCATTCAGTACCTTGTCCGCAAAAACATGAGTATCGTCTTCACACGCGTCAAATGCAACCGCAACTTCTGTGGCAGTCCCTAACGCACCCGGTGAACGCAGAAATAAATACGAGTATATATATGCCAAGGAGTACAGAGGTCGTCAAGTGATATAATTATCTTTTCGTGGCATGAAGCAGTATTACTAGTTATCCAAGTATTTCGATGAATACTAAATTGAATAAAAATTACTATTATATAACTTGTCCATATGTAAAAAAATAAATAAAACGGTACTATTACCTGTCTACTAGTTTTGTGTCTTTATGCATTTGCACATAATATATTTACCTATCCTCAAAATAAGTAATATCCAAGCAATTACCAACATGACTTTTTCGAAACCTTAATATTGTTAGAGTCTTCTTATTATGTAACCGACGCAGAAATATGTGGAAGATAATATCCAATAAGTTTCGATTCAGCATTATTTGTCTTTTTCGAAACAGGTGATTGACAAAATAATAACGAATTGCACAATTTCATAGCTCATTTGGGGAAAATATGTTATTAGTATATTATAGTCACAATATCAAACAATCATGTTTTCAGTACGACATTTGATAATATTTAATAGATACTTGATAGCACAACAAATAATTATTCAATATGAGGGGTCATTACAATATCGCCTTCATTTGAATCACTGGACCAAATTGTACTAAACAGAGGATGCACAAGTAAACAAGCTAATACAGAAATAATGCACAACGAGCCTGTTTTTGTGTAAATAATATTTGAATTTTATATTTATGTAATTTCTTCCGTTTTAATTTCAATAAATGTCCAGTTTCACATATAATTTGTCTTAGTTTTTTTCCATGATAATTGGATATTTTGACCTTGTTTGTGACCTACAAGGGACCTGTTTACAGGTTGACGAATTGACAATTGTTCAACTGTTTGTCAAAGATTCCCAAAATAAACGAATAGTATATACAACAGAGCAAAATACCACTACGGACTTAGATATACTATAAATACCGTTTTGTTGATGTGTAATCATCAGTAGAAGGTGAGAAATTATAAAGCGTTTGTAACGCTAAACGATGGAATGATTTGGATTGTTTTTGTTGTTTTCGGTGAAATGTTTGACATTACGTGGACCGCTTACATAAAGTAAAAAATGCAGAGACATATATATATCCCTTTTGATCCAGGGGACAGAAAAAGAAAATAAAAAGAAAAAAATTGCTCCCACTTGAGTTCGAACCTCAGATCCCTGGATCAACAGGCTAACGCCTCAACAACTCGGCAATTCCGACTAGTATATATATATGTCTCTGCATTTGTCACTTTATGTAAGCGGTCCACGTAATGTTAAACATTTAATCGAAAGGTTCGAACTCCAGTGGGAGCAATTTTTTTTCTTTTCTTTATTTTATTCTTTTTTTCCGTTATTATACTTGAACTTTTAAGTTCAGATGATTACATCTGTCAAGTTCAGACATCGAATGGCATGCTTAAAAAATAAAAATATCTGCGAACACGTCCCTTTAAGAAAACCTCGGACAATAAATACCTAAACAACATTTGACTTTGCAATGTACATGCTTTTAAATCAGTCTTGATATATCATTTAATAAAAGGTAAATACATTAATAAATGCTAACTAAATGTATATGGACTAATAATTCAGTTTAGAATCATTACATACAAATCAAGTGCATGCTTTAGATATCAAGTCCTGTGCTAATTGCCGAATCCACAACACTTGGTGCCACTTCAAATATGTCAGACGACCAGAGAACGTCTGTGGAACATAGGCGCCATCTGACATTGAACACTCTCTTTCTCTGCATGCTTATTCAAAGCAATTATTTTCAACAATACTGTCAGGAAATCAAATATTTCCTCTGATACTGTACGTGTATATGCATTTCAGTTTCATGTCCGAAGTAAGCTATGAAATTCTTCGATTGTGTGTCATGTTTTAAATGTATTCAATGCATTCAACAAGTATACATTAGTAGTTGCCAGTTTACGTTTAAGCGGTCCTGAGCACAACGCACAACGTGCTCATTGTGAGCTTTTATGATCTCGGTTTGTCTATTGTCCGTCGTGCGTCCTGTGTCGTGCATCGGCCGTCCACATTTTTATTTAAACAATTTCTCCTCCTAAATCGCTGGGCAGATTTTCATCAAATTTCACAGGAATGATTATTGGATAGCCCTCATTTAAATTTGTTCAAATAATTCCGGTCCGCTGCATATGGAGCAAAAAATAAATTTAACAAGAGAAAAATGCATAAACCACATTAAAGCCGGATTTTTTGTTTTTCCAATGGGATACATGTACAAGTCAAGGTTTGGAAGAAAATGACGTTTAGACATATTTGTAAACTGGCGTTTAGATATATTTCCGTTTTTAGCTTTGGCGGCCATCTTGTGCAGTGTGGCGGAACCATTTGAATAAGTTTGGTAGAGCACCACTAAACGAACATTGGTGTGAAATTATTTGAAAATCTAGCCATAGGTTTAGAAGAAATTGGCATTTAGACATATTTCAATTTTTAGCTCTGGAGCCATCTTGTGCAGTAAAGCGGAACCATTTTTACAGGTTTGGTAGAGGACTATCCAAGAAACATTTTTGCAAAGTTTCATCAAGATTGATCAAGAAATAAAAAAAAATATGACAGGAATACAAAACTTTAACGCAAATTCTATTTTAGTCTCTAGTAGCAATTGTGTGCAGTGAGGCGGAACCATTTGAATACGTTTGGTAGAGGACCACTAAACAAACATTGGTGTGAAATTATTTGAAAATCTAGCCATAGGTCTAGAAGGAACTGGCGTTTAAACATTTTTTTTTTTTTTTTTTTTTTTGGCCCCGATCGCCTTCCTTGCCTATCTTTCATGTCCCTTTTTGACTTATTCTGGCCTCCGCTGGTATGGCACTGCAGCTGTATTTATCTGTAGTACTTGCATATCTTCATCCGTAGATACTTATGATTTCGGGCCATGATTCAGCATCCTAGTTGTTTCTGGTGTTGCACTGTTTTCTCTAGCAGTCCCTAGCCACAGCTCCACTTAGACTACTTATGTTTTGTCCATTTTACATCCACTTTACATGCACACTGATAACTGTAAGTCACATAATTGGACATGGGAACTTTTAACACTTTTTAACACTTCCTTGTGGTCAGTATGATTTATTGTGGTATGTCATTTGGGCACATGTTTGTCATTTTTAATATTCCTGCAGCGGTCGGGATGCTTCTAGGTACTACCAGTTTATACCTCACAACAATCGGATGCAGAGTCTGGGGTTACTTTCAAGTTCACTAGCGTTTTTTTGCATATGCTTTGTAACCACTTTGATCTTATGCAGTCTGCTTGACAAACCTTGTCACAGGTCAGCAACGTGTTATTCAGGAATTTAGTGCTAGGCATTTCTGACAGTCCAGGGTGTTTTTATTATAGATGATAAATGTGTGTAATGATTGGTGAAGAAAGTGAAGGATGAAAGTGGGGACCAGGTTCCGGACCGGGAATTGAACCCCGGAACTTCCGCTCTCAAGTCCAGTGTTTTACCACTAGACCACAGAGGCCCCCTGGCGTTTAAACTAATTTCTATATTTAGCTCTGGCGGCCAACTTATGCAGTGAAGCGGAACCATTTTCACACGTTTGGTAGAGGACTATCCACGGAATATTTCTGTAAAGTTTCATGAAGATTGACCAAGAAATTTGAAAATATGACAGACAACAATATAAAAACTCAAATGATATGTTTAGCCCTAGTGGACATTTTGTGCAGTGAGGCGGAACCATTTGAATAAGTTTGGTAGAGGACCACTAAACAAAATAGATGTGAAATTATTTGAAAATCTAGCCATAGATCTAGAAGAAACTGGCGTTTAGACATGTTTCTATTTTTAGCTCTGGCGGCCATCTTATGCAGTGAAGCGAAACCATTTTCACATGTTTGGAAGAGGACAATCCAAGAAATATTTCTGTAAAGTTTAATGAAGATTGACCTAGACCTTTAAAAATATGACAGGAAAACAAAACATAAATTAACGCAAATTCTATTTTAGCTCTATTGGCCATTTTGTGCAGTGAGGCGGAACCATTTGAATAAGTTTGGTAGAGAACCATCCAAGAAACATTTCTGTTAAATTTCATGAAGATTGACCAAGAACGTTTGAAAATATGACAGGAATACGAAACTTTAACAAAAATTGTTAACGAAATCGCAACGCCCGCTCGCCCGCATAACCGACCAGTTTTCGCTTATCTATAAGCCGAGATTTTTCGTTGAAAAATCCGGCTAAAAAGTTCAAACTTGAACGATCTTCTTCTCTGAAACCGCAAGGCTGTGAGCTTTCATATTTGATATGTGAAACCTCCCTCTAAATTGACTTCAAGTTAGTTTGTTCAAAAATATTCCCTGGGTGTTAAAACTGGCCACGTCCTGCGGGTCACATGGTTTATATTGACAAAAATCTTCTCCTCTAAAACTACAAGGCCCAGAGGTTTCATATTTGGTATAAACCATTGTATAGTTATCTTCTGCAAAAATTGTTCAAATTATGACCCTAGAGTAAGAAGAAGCCACACCCATGGAAACATGGTTTCTATAGATTTATTTGGCAAGTGGAATTTAAAAAATATTCTTTGAAACCGCAAGGCCCAGAGGTTTCGAATTTGGCATGTAACAGTGTAAAGTCGTCCTCTAAAAAGAGTGTTCAAATTATGCCCCTGAGGTCAAAGGTTGCCCCGCCCCGGGAGTCATATGGTTAACAAGACTTAAATAGCAAAATGAGATCTTCTCCTCCGAAACTGCAAGGCCCAGAGGTTATGTATGTGGTATGAAACACCCTATAGTGGTCCTCTACAAAGATTGTAAAATTATGCCACTGGGTTGAAATTGTTCACGTCCTGGGGTCATATTGTTTCAATCGACGTATGTGGCAAGTGGGCTTTAAAAATCTTATCCTCTGAAATCGCAGGGCCAGAGGTTTCCTATTTGGCATAAAACATTGTATATATAATGGTCTTCTACAAAGATTGTTGAAATTATGCCCCTCTGGAATAAAGAAGCCAATCCCCGGGGTCATATGGTTTCTCTAGACTTGTATGGCAAGTGGTCTTAAAAAATCTTCTCCTCTGAAACCGCAAGTCCCAGATGTTTGTTTTTTGGTATATAACAATATAAAGTGGTCTTCTACAAAGATTGCTCAAATTATGCCTCTAGGGTAAAACGTCTCCACATCCTGGCGCTCACATGGTTTATATTGTCTTAAATAGCAAAATTACTTTTAAAATCTTTTCTGTAACTGCAAGGCCCAGAGCTTTCCTATTTGGTATATGACATCTTATGGTGGTCCTCTACAAAGATTGTTCAAATTTAATTATGCCCGTGGGGTAAACAAAAGACACGCCCTGGGGTAAAATTTATGATCTAGATTTGTATGGGAAGTGGATTTCAAAAATCTTCTCCTCTGAAACCGCAAGACCCAGAGGTTTCGCATTTGGTATGTAACATTTAATAGTGGTCCTCTACAAAGATTGTTCAAAGTATTGCCCTGGGGTAAAATTTGGCCATGCCCTGTTGGTCACATGGTTTATATAGACTTATATAGCAAAATGATTTTAAAAGTCTTCTCAACTGAACCCGCAAGGCCCAGAAGTGTCGCATTTCGTATGTTACATCGTATAGTGGTCCTCTACAAAGATTGTTCAAATTATGCCCATGGGGCAAAATTGGCCACGCCCTGAGGGTCATATGGTTTCAATGACTTATATGGTAAGTGGGCTTTAAAAATATTCTCCTCTGAAACTGCAATGCCAAGAGAATGCGTATTTGGTATTTGACATTGTATAGTGATCCTCTACAAAGATTGTTCAAAGTACACCCATGGGGTCAAAATTGGCAACGTCTCAGGCGTTACATGGTTTATATAGCAAAATGAATTTCAAAATATTTTCCTCAGAAACTGCAAGGCTCAGATCTTCATACTAAGGTGAGCACTTTAGGGCCCTCTTGTTTGAGGTATACTTGTTATGTTTGAATGTTATATATTTAATGTTTGGTCAAGTGTATTTCATTTTATGCATAAATGTTCACATTTATTATCGCCCAAGGAAATGCATTTCAAACGGGAAAGATCTGTCTGAAATTAAAATTGCCATTTGGGTTTACACAAGTGTCAATGAACGCACTCTCAATAATGTATAAATAAACAAGATTTATTCAAAAACTGCTTCAGTAGTCAATTTAAGAATAAAATGAACCTAAATAATGTGTTTACTTTTACTTTGAAGAAATAATTATTTTACACACCAGATAGTGTTGAAAATGATTAGAAACACTTTTAATACACATGTGGAAGGGAAATATACATGTTCGGTCTTGGCCACTCATAGTGTATACTCTTCATCAGCTTATTTCCATTTCTGGACCTTCACATTGCTTCACAAACTTTGCACTGTGCTCATTTATGAAATCCTGTTATAACTAAACTTGACATTGCGAAACGTTTAATAGAGGGCAGAGTGCCAACCATATATAACACATTCGACAAAAAAGCCGATGGTTTTACTTTACGTCCTTCTCGGTGTTTAATGAATAAGAGCGAGTGCGTCTTTGACTTGAAACGAGGAAAGTATAAGGTTCTTAACTAAAGTGTCGTACTTTCGTGCTGTTTTATTGGTATATTTTATCAACTGACCATTGTTAATTGTCCAATTTTAATGATCATGTACTAGAAAATATTTTTCATGGGGATTTTATACGATCTGTATTCAATATTATTTAAATATCATAAGCAGTTGAGGGTTATAGTAAATATTGCATCCCGAGGAGAGTGATGTCAATCGAGGCCGAAGGCCGAGGTTGACATTACTCTTCGAGAGGGGCAATATTTACTATACCCCTCAACATGCGTGTGATATTTATTTTGGTATACCGAACAAAAATACTGTAATTTAAATAACAAACTAAACGTACATTGTAAACTAAAATTTATTGTTTGAAAATCAAGCGCTAATCGTCATTGATTTTTTTAAAATACCTTTAAATAAGTGCCTACTGATCAATAGCTAATACGGATTTCTCGGAAAACCCGAATTGCTATTTTTAGGCCCACGCGCGGGGCATATTTTAGTCACGCGCGGGTTATATTTAAAATTATACCTCGCTCGGTGTATACTACTTTCCAAAGCCATGACATATTAAAATTATGCAGGGATGGGTATATCGGATTTTACAATGTGAAAACGCAGTGAGGTATAATAATATACATTATGCGTATTTCTGTTTAAAATGGAAGAATATTGATGAAGAAACATTACGAAAAACGCAAACTAAGCTTGGTGTTTATTTCCAAAAATTTTAGCGAGCAATAACTCAAACTAGGCAAATTAATAAACACCGAATATAAGTTATCTATTGTAGTAAATATTCGAGGTATCTTTTATGACTTTAACCGGTGTAAACTACAGCAATGCAGTTTACTTTCAGAATATTTCCGAATAAGGTGTTTATTGCCACAAATTTCAGCATATAGTACAATCATGTATAACAGGTTCATTGTATCCGTTGTTTTATATAATACTCCTAAAACGATAATACCTACAATGCCACATTATTTGTTTAACATAAGTTACACATTTGATACTATAATTATCCTTTGCAGGATTTGCTTGTGAATGTTTTTTTTCATCCAAAAGAGAGAAATGTGTACATGCGTAATAAATAGTAAACACCATACATGTGTATACAATATAACAAATATAAATGAGAATATTTAATGCAAACATCAATAGCTATGATACAAGATCAATGGCTATTTACAAATGCAAACATGTATTTATCTGAATAATCATGTGAAACAATAAAACGGCTATGCTTACAAAAAGGGTTTCAAAGGGGTAATTCAGAAATAATTATTGATCTTGTCATATAATAACATTTCATTATATATAATTTCGTAAATGCTCTTAACCTTAATAACGATAAAACATATTAAATCAAATATCAAACAACACAAATAAATAATAATTTCAAACAAAATACCCACTGCCGAAATGTTCATGACGTCATAGTACATGCAATACATGATGTATGTGCATAAGTGATTAGTCTAGCCAATGGAAATGATCGATAGGTTATCTTACACATGTTAGATAACGCTATTCGTAATGGGTGTATCACAGGGGAAAAAATATAAAGCATATGATAAAAGTGTATATACTGAGAAACAAAAACATGGCATATAACTAAACTCGTGTTTCGTTTTGACATATAAATGTTCTCTTCAGAATTCTAGGTACATATAATTTGTACAATCGTACTTTGCATGTGAATTCACAAGGCAGAGTAGCGCGCAGAATGTTCCTTGTTTGTTTGACATACGTAGTGAGTTCAATACCTACTTTGCGTTTTAATTTTTTACGAGCATTTTGTTGATCTGTCAATTGACATGTCATAATGTAATTTATAATGTATATTTTGTGTAATGTAGAATGTTTATACACAGTAAAATATACATTTCCGCAATATTTAATCATTTACATTGCTAAAGGAAATAACTTTTTAGCAGTCATAGTCATTCCAAACATTTATATATAAACACACCCTTGGCGAATGGCATCAGTCATACTTATTTTATTGCTTGCACTAAAGAGTTGAGACTGTTTGTGCACCTTCAAGAGAGTAGTCTACGCACTCCTCATCGCTAAAGTCAGACCAGAATTCATCTTCTTCTTCCGTCCCGCGTTCTACTTCATCATACACGTCATGATACGTGTTTTCGGAACATTTCTGGGCTGCAGCACAAGGTGCGCCTTTCTGAAATCAGTAAACGCACCATAACTCAAGAGCACTACATACAGCAGCTTAAGACGTGTTTACACGAGGTACATGTAGTGTCAACTTGGATTTCAATTGCAAAACAAAACGACAACATGACTTTGTTGACAAATTACATGCGTTTTTTCATGTTGTCATTTAAATAAAAATACACGTAAAATGCATGAAGCTTTGTTTTAAACACAATTTTTGTTTAAGCGACAATCGTTAGGTGTAAATTCAATAATAGTACACATAAATATTAAAATAAAGAATACCACAGTGTACGAATATGGAGAGCTATATATGGTTGCATCGTCTGCCGGAGGCTGGGACAATTCTGTAAGTCATTATTGTATGCATTAATACGAGCACTATTTCAAAGAAAATCATAGTGGAACACATTATTTAAAGAGATTCAATTGAACATGTATCTGATCATATGTATCAATCAATAACGTTAGAATGTCAATGTTATTGCCGTATTGCCCATTATTCTAATATGCTGCGATAATAATACAATTTAATTTTTTAATTAATTAGTACCTGGAATAATTCTTGCAACCTGATACGCGAAAACATTGTCAGCTGGAATATACATTGGGTTTTCCACGACTTCATCTGTGTTAAAGCAAACAAAACGTTACTAAATATTGACGCGGTTGCATTTGTAATACCGGTTCATTAGCTTTATGAAAAAAGTTAATTTATTTTTATTCAAATATTGAAATTAGTTATGTGTCTTTTTGATTAGGTCACACATACATAAGCCTAACCTTAAAGGCTAAACTCGATCAACTTGTCTTATGTTTATTTTGCCCCGGTATCGACTTTTGAATTTGTAAACCAGAAGGAAAACAATAACTCAAACCAACAGCCCACCACCACCACCGCCAACAAGTGATAAAACCAGCTCTGTAAAATATAACCATTGGGATTGCTATGTAACAAATGTATGGCTAGTATTCTTAATTAATGTTTTCTTTTTAACAATCATGGGTAAACCATTCAAATAATCTGGTACCGATATGAATTACAGAAACACATTTCACTTGCATCGTCATAATCGTAACGATATGTTGTTAAAAACAACGTTATACAATAGTATAAGAATACTGTTTAAACTAAATATATAGTGTTAGAAACGATTAAATGCAGAAAATAACTGCAAAGGTTAAATAAAGGCTAAGCAATATCTTACTTGAATTATCGTGTGTCACTGTAGTAAAGTCTATTGACACAACAGTAGAATTTCCAATATCGTTGAACGCATATGCCATTGCACTATATTCTGCGTTGAACTGTAATCCCAGCAAGGTAAATGGGGATGTATGGCCTGATTCTACATTATTCTTCACATCTAAATCGGTCCATTCAAGTGATCCGATGGTTTTGTATAGAAGAACAATTGACTGCGAGACACCCCCATCATAACCTGCTATCCATATTAGAGAGGCCTTATCCGACGTACGAGTTTTATAGAACAGCTGTGGGGCTTCGGGCTTATCTGAAATGACATAACATATGCGATAATAACTGAATACGCAATAAGTACAAAGCATAATTAAACAATTAACGAGTAAAACATCATTAGTTGTAAGATTAAGCTTATTAAATGGAAATGAAGTAAATTACGAATTATCGTGTTATGCTATGGACGATTGCGTTAACATTACACATATATTTGCATACTCTAACAATGCAAACACGTAAGAGACTGTTTTATTATTGGGCCTATCGCAGGCAAATTAAAACAAAAACTACCTCTGATCGTGACGATGAAGGCTTGATTCCAAATATCACCAACGCCATTTCCCACAGACAACACAAAGCGGCCAATGTCATGTTGGGTGAAATTATAAATCGTTAGATAAGACGTTAGATAAACAGTCGAAATATTATATTTCCCGCCGTCAAAAAGTGGGGAAATGTTCCATTTAATTCTTCAGCATCACATCTCTGCCAAATAAAATCTGAAGGCTCCGGTACTGGATACGCCATCACTGTGAAGTTTAGTGTCATATTTCAATGTAGAGTAGTAGTTGTGTTGAGATCTGAAGACGTCTGAGTAGCAGGTCGAGGCGAGCCCAAACGAAAACTGTCTAAATGTACATGGTATATTGGGAAACCAAGGTGAGGTTATATGCGAAACATTTAGAAGGCGAATTGAGTTAAAATAACATCATCATAAGGAGCGTGTATACTTGTTTTATAATTATGTAGTATTGATGTTGCAACATGAAAAGTGTAACATACATTTAACGAAATCCTCTTCTTTTGATGTAGAATATTCCCTGTTAATGGTATTCGTGGCATAGCATGAGTATTCTCCTGTGTGTTCGCATGCCATATATTCCGTATGCGTGATCATGTAAGCCGCACTCGATTGCTTGTAAGTATCATTGTTTCTCGTTATCCGTACATTTGGTAAAGGATTGTCTGTGGCTTTACATCTGAAGGTCACACTGTCGTTCTCATTGACTGTAACATTGCCAGTGTGTCTAGAAACATCGAAGTAATTTACACTCGCAGTATCTACAAGGTAAAAAACACTCGTTTCCCAAATATTTAAACAGCCTCGCAATGTAAGGTTCATTCAAATTCATATAGTGCATTTGTTCGAGTAACTTAGCACGGGTTAAGTAATTAGCCTATCAATTTATGTATGTATTGTTTATCATACTTTTGAAAAACTTATACAGCACAAAATAATACAATGATGTTCATCAAATATATTGTTGGTGTGTTGCTTGTATTATAAAAAAGAATCTAACGATAATCTGGAAACTCAACTTTGTTTAATATAAGTATACACAAAATAACATCTAAATGCAATGATTTTTAATGACCGTCTTGTACTGAATACGTCACAAGATTTTGCAGTAAATATTGACAATTTGATTTAGGATTGTTACATCTAAAACGAAAATCATTAAACTTAAACTATGTATGCTATTGATGATGGTGCGATGAGAAACCTTGACAAAATGTTTACTTTTTTTTTTACAGAATTATTGCAAAAAGTTATCAAGACTGTCATCAAGTATTACAATGTTGCTTGTTATAGCAATTGTTTTGGCTAAAATACTTACATAACACATTTAAATGAACTGATTTTTCAGAACCATCGCTGATGGTATTCGTAAACGAATCAGTGATTGAATACTGTAATCTGCAAGTATAATTGCCATCATTCTCTCTTCTGATTGCACTCCAACGTATGGTGTTGTCATTCTTTGTCCAGTTACCATCACCCTGTTTAGTCCAAGTGATCACAGCGTTCATGTGATCTTGTGTACAGGAAATATTAAAGGAATCATTGTCGATTATTCGATAGCATTCACTGAACAAAAACGCGGGTTTTTCTGAAAGCAGTTTAACAATAATATTTAATTATCACAATACAATATTAAAACATTTCAAACATAGAACCTTCGAAATGACCAAAATACTGTATTACTGCATATTCAGTGAACGAAATATTTATTAAAATACACAGCTAAAATGCAATCGGTTATTACAAAAATGTACGTACGTAAAACTTGCACGGTGACATTTGTACATTCCGAGTTATATTCCGAATCACCGACTGTAGGTACCATGTGATTTGTGGCGCAGCACGTGATTGTCGTATCGTATGATCTGCTTGCATCACGGAGGGATAACACATGGTGCTCAACTGTAGAATTCAACACCCTCCACTGGATAACAGGAGATGGATTTCCAGAACTAGTGCCATATATGTCGTAGTCTTTCGCTTCGATGAGGGTGATTTTATTCAAAAGGGGTTGACCTTTATCACTGCTTATAGTTGGTTTCGTCGGTGACTCTAAAACATAATTATGTTGCAATAGCTGTTTATATTATATGCTTGTCATTACTGAGTTTTAATAAAATGTTTCAAACATGTGAATATATTGTTTCCAAAATACAAACAAAATATATTGCAATGGTTCTAGCAGATACTGTAATATACCACAGTTAAAAACAAAACTTATACTGTCTGATATAAAATAGAAGGCCCATATAAACAACGAAATATTGATAATAGCTTAATAAGTATTAAGACCTTCAATGCAACACAATCTTACTGAGAATTTCGATATGTAGATCACTTTCGTTTCTGCCGCCTCTTATGATGTTATCAGAGGGTATCATAGAATTCTCCAAAATACATTTATATGTTCCAACACTATTATGGTCCATGTTTGTGAAGTTCAACCATGCCCCATTCTGTTTAGGAGAGCCATTGGAAAACCACGCAATGGATGCTGACAGGTTGCTTTCTCCGTAACACTCTATGACTACGTTACTGCCAGAAAGCGCATATACGCTGGACGAGTTAATGGACCGTTCATCTACTTTGAATTTAGGTTTGTCTGGACTATCTGAAGTGGCGTAAGATATAGATGTGCAATTAAAATTATTGCGTTATATTATTTTAATTTATATGAATGCTTATTTTCTTGGGATGTGCATGTACGAAAGCGGGACCTTAAATCATATGACAATAGTTGTAACAATGTTTATTGATAATTTTAGAAGCACTAAGTTTTAAAACAATCACGAAGATGCGTACATGCATTTAAATTAATGTATAAATCGCAAATCTCAAACCGCCCTTGATTGCAATTCTACACTGAAATAAGGTAATGGCCCTGGAAGGTATTTACAATATAGTTTGAGTGTCAAACTTGCTGATGATCATTTAATTCGGGTTTTCTTTAGGAATACTTAATTGATACAGAAAAAACAAATATTTGCATTCTGATACAAATAATTTCATGCTCTCGTTTTGTTTGTTCTAAACGTGTTGAATTTATCCAAAGTACCTGTGTTATGTGGTGAGAACATTAATATTTTAGTTTACAGATGGTTTATAAAATGAGAAAACAACAGATCGTTTACATCTGTATCCGATGTTATGCTTACGTAAAACGAATAGTCGTGTTCTGTTGAATTTTTGTTTTGAATTATTCCCATCTAAGGTTGCAGTACAATACAGATTCCAACCATTGTAACTCCGCTTTGGTATCATAATCAATGTGCTGTTTAGTCCCTCCGTCACTGAGGCGTGTGTTAGATTGATCAGATATGAGTGATCAACGGATTTCCCGTTGTGCAGGTACCATGTGAATGATGCCGCAACACTTTGTACTGGGAGATGGCAAGAAATATTGAATTCTGAGCCAGCAATAACAGTGCATTGTCCCTGGCAAGGACTCATTTTAACCTCAACCGCATCTGACGCACTAATAAAGGCACCTGCAAATAGCAAACATTTATCTTTGAAATACCTTTGAGTACATAGTGTCCGTCAATCTCTGGCAATTCCTAATAATCAAGTCGATTACAGGGCAATGAAATACAGTGTCAGTTTAAAAATACTTTACAACATAATTGTTCTTGTTTTCCATAGATAGGCAGAGTTTCCCGCGGGATTTCTTGAAGGCATGTCGGCATCCCCGACCCTCCACGCGTGAAAAAATAACGGTACGACCCACCAACCATCGTTCCTATTTGCCCCTTTATGACCCCCTCCCCGAAATTGGACGCTCCTTTTGATCCCCTTCTCCCCCAAATCGGCCGCAATGCTCGACCCCATCTTTCTGAAATAGGCCGAACGCTTGACCCCACCTGCCTAAAATCGGCCGCATCGCTCGATCCCATTTTATTTATCGCATCGCTCGACCCCATTTTATTTATTTAACTACAATCGCAATAACCGCGTTTTTCTTAATTGAACAAAAATGTATTGACTTTTTGGAGCATTTATTTATAGAATTAATTTTCAATTATACATGGTATTTAGAATCGTTTTAAAGCCAATTTGAAATTATTTTATGACCGCTAGTTGATTCCAAAATTTTTATATGTGGTTAATTTTTTTCCGATGCGAAAAAGCACCAATAATTACCAGTTATACAACAAGCGAAATTTAATTTTTAAGCCCCAAAAATAACCTTTTTTATTAAATACTTGAATACATGGTTCTTAATCGACATAAAATACGTACATGTATCTCCATGTAAAAAGTGTGTTTTTGTTACAAAAGCGCGCGAACTTATGTCGCCATGCACAAGGTCGTGAAAAAACGTGCGTGTAATGGTCATGCTCTCAATTGCATAATGTTTATGTGAACGAAATGACGTTCGACGGCGTCAGTTTGTGTATTAAAATGACACTCTATATTACATTATTCGTTGATTGTCAGTTTGTGAATTAGATTCGGAAATTACCCGGATAAAATGTAATGGTAAATACAATAATAAAGTGTTTTAAAATGCATGTTCACTTATTCTAACAAGCGCTAGTATTTGTTGTCAAGCACTTTAAAGTTGTTAGTAACGTATAAACTCCGCCGTTAAAATCGCCGAATTGTATTGGCTAATTATATTGTTGTGGGCGGGACTACACTTTTTAGTTACTTGTCAATCACACTGTTGAGAGCGAGACCTTAACGACCAATACGGCGTTCGTTTGTGACCTATGTAATTAGATAAAGGGATTAAGGGTTTTCGCATTGAAAATTAAGGCATGTCGGCGTAATTTAAGCATTTCTGCAAACGACTTACTGCTTTGAAGGCATGTCGGGCCCTATAAGCGAAACAGGCCTGCGGGAAACCCTGATAGATGTCTTTGTGTTGATAGGTCTGCTTTATCTAATTTTATCGTGGATATGTCTGTTATCGAAAACGCAATAGTGAATATTTCAGGTTTATATGGAATTAATCTATGCTAAAAATAAATAAGATTGGAAATTATTTAGAAAAAATACATATACGCACTCACTTTCATCGTATTAATACGTATAATCTACAAATAACTTGACAACCTCATGTGCTATATACATTTATCTATAAAATAGTTTTCATTCAAAATATTAGTCCAGATGATAACCAAAAATAACATTTATTTCATTAGTTATGTTTTACCTGCCATCCAAACGAAGAATACTCCAAGAATTCCGAACATTATGCAAACATATATTTGTTATTACAAAATAAAAACAAAACGTGTTCAGTGTTACTTATATATACCAGCATTATAAATGATCACTAAAAGTTCGTTCCTCCATATATCAACTGATGACGATTGTTATCAATTCATCGCACTTTCACTTTTCTCTCAAACAGTTTGACATTGAGTGACTGACTTTCTAATCGGTCCGTGTTCGTCTTCCGTTGATTGTTATAATTATCACAAGGAATTAATTTACAAACATTTACGCTATCCATTGATAGTTTACAAACTTAAAATAACGAATACTGAATAGACAAAAATATATTGCATAAAATAAGTGCATATACACTTGTTAGTTCTTTCTCTTTAAACGATAGCACGATTTTGATATTTTAGAAGACGTATTTGCCGTAGTATTTACATGTTACAATTGACATTTAAATCATTAATACGATATTGTTAAATTTATATTGAGACATTATTCAAGTTAATACAGCACAATATATTTTTGGAAATATTTCAATTTTTGGATACAATATTGAAATTAAATTTGTTTAATTTATTTAATAAATTAAATAAAAGTAAAGGTAATATGATAATGTTTTGCCACTTCCTCACCGCAACAGACAATCGTATTTATTTGTAATTATTTTCGCTCCCACATTTCTTTTAATTTAATTGGTCTAAAAACATCGATGAGCTAATTTTATACACTTACCATGTAATAAAACATTGTGTATTCTATCCAGGTCTAACACAATTTTGGTGGAATATCATGCTATCCTTTTTCAACAAATTACTAAATTTTCATTCTGCAATTGTATGTATCAAAAGTGGCTATTACTGTGTACATACATTCACACTTCATTGGCGATTCAATTATCTCAAGTGAGTGTTCTGACATATAGATCACACGTTAAAGTGCTTAATATTAGCATTGATTGTTTCGTTATAAAATACTAAATTAATAATGACCTTAAGCGCGATGCATTTTAATTAAATCATTGTTGTACTCAAACGTTTTTCTCTGTGTAATAAATAAAATATCTCCTTCTATAATAAGCATAGTGAACATTTTGATTACATTATGTCTTTACGGCACCAAGGTTAATCTAAAACAAAAGGTGTTTAGGGTTATGATCATCCAAAATCGTTAGAACGACAGTGTTTTAAATATTTAAGGTCGGCATTAGAAATAGTTATTTCACCAAACAAATTAATCATATATAGTTATCCTTGTTTCTTGGATAGTTGTACAATAATCACAGTTTGTAATATGGGTTTCCAACGTTTTTTTCAGACGTCTCAGAAATAAGGAAACATATACATACCAAACACATCACTAAATAAAAAATATGCATACACAATGGCAAAACTGCATTCTGATGTATTGTGATGCATCTCGAGAAAGTGTCAAGTACAGTTTAGATAGCAATTATATTCGCCTTGATTTTATTGAACAGTGTTACTAGTAAATGATACCACATTTCTATTAAACATTCTGTGACAACATCGATGCAAGATAACTCGACCAACTTAGAATAAAATTATTAGCAGAACATTCTTATTCACAATAACGAAGATATTATGGATCGCTGAACACCATGGGTGTACGGATATCGCCTACTCGTATCACGATATATCGCAATACATGTATTTTGCAATATATCGCGATATATGTACACGTAACGCAATAAACTGCCCATATTTTGAATACACAGGTTCTGTTATTTTTCCACAAAATTAACCCTTCATACGCATTCATTACATACAACTATTAAAACAATCACATCATTACTATCAGCACTGTGTTTTAATTGTTATATAAACACAGGCAGATTAATAATATACACAAAATATAATAAAGGACCTCGTGCTAATAATAAGACTTCTTTCCTGCTGCCGCAGCTGCAGTTTCACTTTGTTTATATTTGGGTTCAGTTTGTACGAAAACGTCAAATCGACTCAACAGTGACGGAGGTAAACATCGATTACACAAAAATACAAGAACGCTTGTACTCTTAGAGAAAACATAAATACAATACTAATTTATAAATTGAAACAACATATGAACAATGCTCTTGTTAAATACGAGAATTTACATAGCGCGAAATATTATCGCGAGATGTTATACCGTGATATACCGGTATGTCGGTATATCGTTACAACCCTAGTAAACACTGTCGTTATCATCAATCGTTTATTATGCTTTGTTTTCGTTGGCTCTTTAATATTGAAATGTGTACTGTTCAATTATGGCGAATTACATAACAATGATGTTTTGATCACGGATTGTTTACAAGTTAAAGCGCATTCATTTCCTCACAAGAGCATGTCAGTGCAGAGAAAACATTTTTTGTATACTATTCCTCTGCCTTTGCGCCGCACAGTTGACACGGTCAGAGAAAACATTTCTTTCGCAGAGATTTGCAATACTGAAAATGTATGTCTTTATGGAGACGCATTGAGAACGTGTGTCTTTCAATTCATTATGTATCAATAATATTTAAATAATAATATATGACATCATTTGGCCAATATTAACAATTGAATGAACGCGTTTATAGTTGTGCTCCTCCAGATAATTATCATAATTCCAACTTATTAATCGACGGACAGAAATCATCACACACATTGTTAACCGACATTAAATGTTAAGCACATACGGTATACACAATATATACGTTACTAACCTCGCAGCCTTATCCTATTCATCCTCAAGTTGCTGCGAGGTTAGTGACAAACAGTATCATTATCACCAGATACAAAACACATGCTGATTTTGTTATAAAGATGAGAGTAAATTGTCTGCTTTAAACAGCCTCGTTTTCATATTTCATTTCTAACATGTTTTTTGTTTTGTCAATTGTATGATAAACGTAATAAAAAGGGAAGAAAGCATACAGTTGTAGACTCAATGATGTCCTTAATCACTTATTATGAAAAAATACATGTGTATACAATTATGGCATGTATCATCCTATAGTGGTCATCTACAAAGTTTGTACAAATTATGATCCTGGGGTCAAAGCGGACCAGGCCCCGGGGGTCACATGGTTCATATAGAATAAATAGCAAAATGAATATAAAAATCTTCTCCTCTGAAACCGCAAAACCCAGAGGTTTTGTATTTGTAATGTAACATCCTATAGTGGTCGTCTACAAAGATTGTTCAATTTATGCCCCTGGGGTCAAAACGTGCCACGCCCCGGGGATCACATGGTTCATATAGTATATGTAGCAAAATGATTTAAAAAAATCTTCTCCTCTAAAACCGTTAGCCCCTGAGGTTTCGTATTTGGTTTGTATGATCATATACACAGTTGTGGTCCTCTACAAAGTTTGTTCAAATCATTACTCTGGGTTCAATACTGGCCACACCCTGGGGGTCACTGGTATCTGGTATGCATCATTGTATAGTGGAGCTCTACAAAGAATGTTCAAACTATGCCCCTGTGGTAAAAAGAGGCCACGCCCTGGGGTTACAATTTTTCTATATACTTACATGGCTAGTGGTCTTTAAAAATCTTTAAAACAGCAAGGCCCATGGGTTTCGTATTAGGAATGTAACATTGTACAGCGGTCCTCTGCAAAGATTATTCCAATTATTCCCCTGGGGTCAAAACTGACCACGCCTAGGGGTGACATGGTTTTTATAGACGTAAATAGCATAATGATATTACAAAACTTCTACTCTTAAACCGCAAGGCCAAGAGGTTTTATATTTGGTTTTCAACATTGCATAGTGGTCCTCTACAAAGATTGTTCAAATTATGCCCCTGTGGTCAAAACTGGCCACGCCCGGGGGTCATATGGTTTATATAGATTTAAATAGCCAAATGCCTTTAAAAAATCTCCTCTGAAATCGGAAGTTTCGTATTTGGTATGTTACATTTTATAGTGGTCCTCTACAAATATTGTTCGAATTATACCCCTGGGGTAAAAAGTGGCCACACCCTGTGGATGACATGGTTTATATAGACTTAGACAGCAAGTGGACTTTAAAACTCTTCTCCTCTGAAACCGCAAGGCCCAGAGGATTTATATTTTGTATACAACGTAGTATAGTGGTCCTTAACAAAGATTGTTCAATTTATGCCCGTGTGGTAAAAAGAAGCCTGCACCCGGAATCACATGGTTTCTATAGACTTGTATGGAAAGTGGGTTTTAACAATATGTTCCCCTAAAACCGCAAGGCCCAGAGGTTTTATATTTGGCATGAAACATTGTATAGTGGTCCTCTACATATATAGTTCAAATTATGCCCCTGGGGTAGCAAGTGGCCATGCCCTGTGGGTCACATCCTTTATATAGACTACAACAATATTCTCTTGAGACTGCAAGGCCCAGATCTTTATACTCGGGTAAGTGGTTTAGTTCCATTTTGCAATCTGGTTATAGTCCATCAGAATGTCTTACACTCAGGTGAGCGACCTAGGGCCATCGTGGCCCTCTTGCTAGTAATTCAGAATATAAATGTAAAGAAATTTGTACTGCCAGCGTAACACTTTTATTTGGTTTTCTTTAAATGATTTAATCACAATATTCATGTTTGGATGCTTGTTCCGCCGGCGGAACAATTTTGTTTTGATTGTTTGTTATTCTGAATATTAATATTAGAATGTTTGTACCGCCAGCGGAACAATTACTTGGTCTTGTTTTCTGTAATGTATAATAAATGTTGGGATGTTCGTACCGCCAGAGGAAACAATTGATTAGGTTTTCTGTTATTCTGTAGATAAATATCGGAATGTTTGTACCGCAGGCGGAACAATTTCTAGGTCTTGTTTTCTGTAATTGAAAATTATGAATGTTGGAATGTTTGTACCGCCAGCGGAACACTTTTACTATTTTTTGCTTTTTTTGTTAAACATAAAATTAATGTTGGCATGTTTGTAACGCCAGCGGAGCAAATTTAAGTTTGATTTTTCTGTTATTCAGAATATTCACTTGGATATGTTTGTACCGCCAGCTGAATAAGATTTTTGTTTTGTTTTCTGCAATTCAGAATATAAATGTTAAGACAGCGGAACACTTTTAGTGTTCTGAAAACCAGAAAATAAATATTGGGATGCAGGCGGAACAACTTTGGTTCGGTTTTCTTTTATTCTGAGTATAAATGTCACGATGTTTGTACCGCCAGAGGAACACTTCGGTTCCTTGTAATTAGAACTAGAAGAATGTGTGTTCCACTGGGGCAACATTACATTTGGTTTATCGTAATTGAAACAGTATATTTTTGTTGCGCCAGCGGAATATTTACTGCAAATTAATGTAAATTTATAGGAAAAAAAGTATTAATTTTTGTTCCGCCGGCGGAACATTTTTCTTGCTTTTTTGGTAATTGAGTGAAAAAAAAAATCAGGTCTATTTTTAATAAATATCCCGGAAAAGGCCCTATTAATTGAGATTAAGCGGAAAATCCCTTTTTAAAATATAACGATATAATATTTATTCAAAGCATAATCAGAAATCCCTGAAAAAAACAACAACAAATTGCAGAATTAGCAATTATTTCGGACAAACATATTCGGATACATCATTTCAATCTTAATTGCAATGTTTGTTTTTAAATGTTCTATCTTGACTTCAGCTTTTCATAATGAAATCAAAATACTAGAATCAATGACATCATCAACAGCAACAACATCTCTATATATAAAACAACGACAAATATATCTAGTATATAAGAACTGTGAAGTCATATTTTTCAAAATTATAATACTACGAAAAAGGTTATCATGTAAAGCATTAAACAGTAAAAAAATAATGCATCCTTCTTTCCATGCAGTTATGTTTAAAAACAATACTGGATTCGTCATTTGATTTTAATATATACTGAGTTGCCCAAACAACATACATGTATATATTTCAAAAAAGCATGGTGAATGTAAAGAATAAGAAGCAAACAATGTATAATATCTCCATACTGAAATGGAAATTCCAGTTTATAACAGTATTTGACAATTGCTTAAAGGCGCCAATATTAAACACACACTGTCTATGCAAAACATTGAACAATTAATTCAAGGTAATACAATCTTTTCCCTGTTACATATAGTTTATTTCTTTCGTAAATATTTGAACTGATTTATTTCTTGCAATGCTGGTTATAAGCGGCAAAAATAAAAAATAAACGCTCATTATAAAACAATTATAAAATCCATTGCAACATAAATTGCTGAAAATATGCATATAAAAGAGAATGCTTAAGTGTCATCTGCAGCAGTATCATTATCATTATAATCAGCAGTCGGGTTAGCTTCTTTTCCTCGTTGATGTCATTCCACAACAATGGGTTTCAGAAGATACACATACAGTACCAGTGTCAGAATGGCCCACGGACGTCTATGACCATATATGGATATAATCGTAAATGAATATACGGAAAGGGCCGATCGGTGGCGAATGCTTCTGATAGGGGATGTAACCGCTGCGATGAGAGTTTTACTCTCCATTAAAAGGTAGATTTAAACTAAAATGATTTCATGCGATATTTTAAATTCTTTTAGGGTTTATTTTTAGTAACTTACTGTTTTTACATCCTTTTCCACAGTTTTCAAAGAAAGTGGTAAAATTCCCAATTTGGCTGAAAACACCGCTAATTTTCCAGAGTTGACCGGTAGTGGTACCATTCCCAAAGTGGTGAGAAATAACGCTGATAGTGCACCCGGTACAGAGCTCGAACCCATAACTGCCAGACCACTAGCACAGCGCTCTACCATCTGAGCTAATCTGGCGGCCGGTTTTTACCCACGCACACTACAGTTTGTTTGTTTGGATTTTTCGCCATTTTAACAACATTTCAGTCATATAACAGCGCAGTTAACATACTCACATTTTCGCTGTGCAAGCTTACCCTATCTAAGCGGTTTACCAGTACCAAGGGAACATACTTGTGCCAATAACTGACAACTGGCCTACGTGAATCAGATGTAGGGGGAGAATGGTAGTAGAAATTATTTCATGACCAATCCCTACACAAGGTATGTGACAGTGCTGGGGCTCGAACTCACCAACCCCAGATTGACTTTTTGAGAGTCCAGCGCTCTACCAACTGTGCTAGCTGGGCCCAGCATGTTTAGGAGTGGGTTTGTATGAAAACAAGCCGATTACATTTCACAAATAAATACTTCACATAATAATTGTGATCATACTATAACAAGCTGTATGGTTACCTTTATTACATTGTCTGGTCAACTATAACAATCATTTGATGTTCTTCATATATATTCATTGACTCTTATTAATTAAAGTCAAGCAAGGCCAGACATGACTGCGCTAATGAGGGAGGGTCACGAGCCAGTAGGGGATGAGTGTCCTTTTGTTTTTTCCTCTGACCATTCTTTCATTTATTGTGTCGTCTGAAAATGTGACTTATAGGTGTTACTTTTGGCGGCAGCAGCGTCCCCTTCAGTTTGTGCAGACAATAACTTGAGTAGTTTTTGTGCTATCATTATGAAACTTTATATGGAAGTGTTTGTAGACATGAAAGAAGGGTCAAGTTCGATTTTCGGTATAATTGCTCTTATCATACTTGAGTTACTCCACTAAAAAAAAAATTCAAATAAGGCTTGTGCAGACACTAACTTGAGAAGCTTTTGTGCTCGTTGGCATAAAAGGAAGGTCAGTTTCAGTTCTTGGCATAATTGCTCTTATCATCTTCAGTTATGCCCTATCAAGCGACACATCCGACTCACAGAGTTATAGTTTTATTCATACGTTCATTTACTCACTTTTTCGTTCATGAATTAATCCATTCGTCCATCCAGATTCGATGCAAATCCATCAATCGATCATGCACATACATGGATATATTTCGACCGAAGTCGCACCTATATCGAGTCAGTCAGTACAGAGTATGTAGTTCATTTATTTGTATACCAGATGAATTTACACCTGGTAAAGTTCTTTGCTATTTATTTTCTGTAAGAACCTTGATACCTGTCTCTACCTTAGAAAAAGGTTACTGATAAAACTGGTGAGTGATAAGAAATAGTTGTCTGCTGCCTGCTAAAATACAAGCTTTTCACCCTGGGTGACCCAGGTTTGCTTCTCAATCATCGCATAAAAGTTATGTTCGTGGTGGAATACTATGCACTCCTGCCACGGCCCTAAACACCAGACCACACACAAATTCAAAAACAGTTGAAAAAAACTCGTAAAAGCTGAAAACTGCAGCTAATGATTCAATTTCCAGAAGAAACAAGCATCTTAAAGTGGGAAAGGAAGAAATTACTTTAGCACCGTTGCTACAATGGTAGTAAAGTGGTCTTATGAATTCACTTTGAGGAATTTTTCGGGTGAGCTGGAAACACATGCAATATTCTAACTACCCGCCGTGAGTCAGTGCCTATTAGTTTCCTATGGCTTTTGAAAGCGATAAAAACCAGTTTATGGGCACCACCTGGGCTGGGGGCTTTGTTTCACAATACAAGTTTTAGAAATAAAAAAAGCATTATATGATTACTGGTAGTGTCCACCTAGAAGCACATGCCCCATGTGCAACCCCCCTTTAAATCTGTGACGTAGAGTTGGTCTTGGTTTAGCGATAAGTTTAGGGGCACCACATATTTTCATAATCTTCATTGTTTTTATTAAAATTTATAATTTTATAGTTTCATGTTTTAGATATTCAAAATGTATACACACGATTTGGGGTAAGCAAGTGCCCCCTGTGTCCACTGGTAAGCTGAGCCTGCCAAGGGCGCATCATCAGTTACATGCACTATTGCTCTATATACACTGCTAGTTGTTTTTTTTTTAGTTGAAACATATTTGCTTTATCTTGATTGAGTCAAAAATCCAAAGTTTTTTTTAGACATTTTCGAGTCGTGTTTCCTGGGGAAAACCAGTACCTGGTGTCTTTCGAGAAAGAGTATTCAAAGTCTAAACACTCCCCAAGTAGATCTAGGTACCGAATATGCGACCTCCCGTCTACAAAGGGACGCTGTTTGAGCTAAATAGGTTGTTAATAAAAGACATACCTTTTTGATTTAGAAAAATACTGATTTAAATGTCCAACCTGACTACCACATGTCAATGTAAATGTGCGTTTAAATTAAAGCCATTTTTGTTCACTGTGTACTAAAATCATAGAGTTACCAGTATTAGAATATATATTTTAAAATAACATTATTTTTGCCTATTAAATGGTAAAATTTTGATACTGGTTTTTATTTCTTAGTGCCTAAATAGTACAGGTACATTTTTGAGAAATACTTTTTATATATTGATGGCTCAGCGCAAAACCATGCTACATTACATGCATTTAGCATATACTAACTTAGCATAGTTTTGCACTGACCCATTGATATGGTCTTTGTGTATTTAATAATTGATTATGTTAGTTTTTGTTTCAATCTTGACTTCTGCGGGGATTTCTGACCTTTTATGAGGGGAAAATGTTACAGTTTTTTCTGGGGGAGGCAGCCTTACGTCGGCTGTAAAAATGACAGATCTAGAGCTCTATCGGTCTTTTTATCCCTGGCACTAGGGATAAATAAACTTGATTGTCTGCTACACAACACTTTTGTTTATTTCAGGGCAAATGAAGACGAGATGAACAGAATACAAGAAAAAGGAGAAACAGGGGCAAACAGGTTTTAATGTGCTCGTAACTAGTATACAGTTTATTAATATTCTTACAGTAACTATATGTCTACTACAAATATATCTGGTAGTAATAATGATGATGCTGTTTAAATAAGTGCGCATTACAAAGTCCCACACAAGATATATGCTCCATTATTCAACTGAGAATTGGCAGCGAAACCATAAGCACAAATCTTGATTTTAAAATATACATTGCTAACAATAATTATACAAGACAACTGTTGATCATTGTCTGAGTTTTATGCTTAAACCTATTTATTTTTTCTCGATTGTGTCAATAGCCTAAGGCTTATCGAGATACTCTCAAGTCTGATTCCTGGGTAGAACAAATACTTGGTGTCTTTGGGGAGATCTTGAGAACGCTCCCAGAGTCGGGATCGAACCTGGGACCTCCAGTTTGCTAGGCGGACACCATATTCACTAAGTCACCGTGAACTTCAAGTCTGTGTTTTCATAATTGTATAGAAATAAAACTGTTTTAATTTTTACTTTTAGGAATGTTAGCAGATTTGATGGAAAGGTACAAAACCTGCTGTTTGATAGCGAAAACCGTACGGATGTGTACCTGACTGAGCATGTGATGGATTATCACCCTGTGTTGAAAACACAATGCAGTACAACAATGCGTATATGGCAAAAACTTTGATTAATTGGCACAAGTGACCTGAACACCAAAATGTTCAAGGGTGTACTTTTGTGGTCAGTGACAGTCCGGCAGTCTATCTTTTGTCCGTTGACGTTAACAATTTTCATTGAACAGCTACCTCTGTGAAATTGCTAAGATTTTAACAAAACTTGGCAGGATTTTTTTGTTCCTGGGATGGTTTTTTACCAGATTCTTTCAAATCAATTGATTATGAAAAGCTTCTTGTCAGAAACCGCTGACTATATTTCAAAAGAAATCAGTTAAACTTATTAAAAAATAAGAGGGGTATTGAAAACTTTGAAAAACTTATTGTTAGAAACCACTTGCTGAATAATTGAATGTTGAACGTATATCTTCATTGGGTGACCATGGAACATAAAAAATGAATGGCCATGACTAGGGGCGGGCAAATTTTATATATTATGGCTATATAGAAAATCAATTAAAAAAAACACTGTCTGGATTTCAAAATAATATTTTTCATCAATATTCTTGGGTATTCCTGTACAAAATTCCTTCAAATCATTTTGATATATGGGGCAGTTTTCCTTATATGGAAATACGGTTTATTAAGTTTTGACAATCTTCATGTCAGAACCCACTGGCTGGATTAAAAAAAAAAAAAAAAATGTGTGCAACCCAATGACTTATAAAATTATGTTCATATGTTAACAAACATTGCTCCAGATTGGTGGTACAGTTTTTCTTATAATTATGACCCCCCCTTCGAAGAAGTGGGGGTATATTGCTTTGCACCTGTCCGTCGGTCGGTCGGATGGTCGGTCTGTCCGTAGACCATTTCGTTTCCGCACGATATCTAGAGAACGCCTTTGACCTACGATCATTTAAGTTGGTATGCTGGTTACTTGAGAGGAAAGGAAGACGCCTATTCATTTTGAGGTCAACAGGGCAAAGGTCAAGGTCACCGTTACTAAAAATAAAAAAATGGTTTCCGCGCAAAACTTGAGAACGCATCGAGATATTTTAATGAAACTTCATACATAGATACCTTATGTTTAGACCTCGCTTGAATTGCATATGGGGTGGGTGGGGTTAAGGTCAAGGTCACCAGTACTAAAACTATATAAAAAAGGTTTGCGCTCAATAACTTGAGAACGCATCGAGATATTGTAATGAAACTTCATACATATATACCTTATATTGAGACCTCACTTGGGATTGCATATGGGGTGGGTAGGGTCAAGGTCACCGGTACTAAAAATAGAAAAAACTGTTTCTGCTCAATAACTTGAGAACGCATCGAGATATTTTAATGAAACATCATACATAGATACCATATATCGAGACCTCGCTTGGGATTGCATATTAAAACAATTTCTTAACAATTGCACATATTCACAATTTGGCTGCAAGTCTGGGGGCATACATGTTTTACAAACATCTCTTGTTATTGGTGTATTTGCTGTAAAGAAATCTTAGAAAATCTCCTTGAAAGAATCTACTGGCTGGATTTCAAAATACTTTCGCGTACATCTTCCGTGGGTGCCCTTGTACCGATTCCTTCAAATCGTTTGAATTAGTGAAAAAGCATGACCTTTAGTGGTTGGTGCAGTTTGTTATACTGTCATATTGTCAACTTGGATATGTTCTTGTCTGCAACTATTGGACTGATTTAAATTAGCTGAAAACAATAGCCTGGCACTCGTGAACTCTTATTAGCATAAATTACGTGCTCAAATTGTTTCCTATATTTATACGCGGTACCATAACAGTATTTTCTGTGGGCACTTTTTCATCGATTTAACTCAATTTGAGTACGGAAACTAATATAATTTATGCATCATAAGGGTTTTCAGCTTTTGGTGTAGGGGAACTGTCCAGAGTCGTCTGTAATTTGTCAGCAGTTGAGCTCGCGGACGCAATAGAGACTTCCTTTTTCATTGAATCTTGACCATAGTTTGTGTATAACAATAAAATCTCTGCAAAGTTTGATAAAGTGATAGTTTGGACCAGGAGCACTACAGTTGTTGCTCCTTTTTCATGAGAAAAATCTTTGTGCAACATACAGACTTCATATTTCATCTGATCTTTACCAAACTTGCACACAAAATCCTAAATGACCTAGATTGGGGTACAAACACACAGTTATTGCCCTTGGTTTGTGAGAAAAAATGAAAACAAATAACATTGGGGAGGAAAGAGGCTTTAGTTTTGTCTAATCTTGACCATAATTGCTCTGTTTGTGTATGACCATATGGTCTCAGTCAATGTCCAATATGGGCCTGATCGGACCAGAAAGACTAGAGTTATTACCTGTTGTTTGTGAAAAAATCTAATAATTTGTCAACAATTAGCTTTCAGTCCCACAGAGAATTAACTTTCCATTGTTTGGTGACTAAACTTACACAATTTATTGTATGAACATAGAATCTCATCTGGGTGCACTGATGGCTCAGATAGAACCAGAAATACTAGAGTTAACACGTAATGACAAAACTTGCAAGAAAAGGACTTTATGCAACATAGAAATTACACTTTTTATCTACTCCTGATAAAACATGCACATATTGTGTATGGTCATACTATTTCGTAATAAACCAAAGAACTACCCAGATTTGGGAAACAACAACAGAGTTATTGTCCCTTGTATGTGAGCAAAAAAGGACTTAATGTTCTTACATTACAATGATGCAAAAACTTATGCAGTCGGACTAACAAAGAAACAAAGAAAACCAAAATTATATATACAAATAATAAGATGATTTGCCTTCACCAGGACTCGATGCTGCATATTTTTCCTTTTGACATCTATGAGATCACAAGTAAAATTGTAAATTTGCCAATTTGTGAACAGGTTCCTTTAAATGTAAATTCTTTAGAACTGATATAAATGCAAATAATAACGCTAAACCGTATTTATCCTATGTATTGGGACACTTTAAAATAATTACATTTGTTCTTGTCCCAATATAAAAGGTCATACAAAAATAATTCCCTAAAATATAACCGAAAATGTGGGCAAATATTCGACCCAATGTATTTTCACACACACACCGATTGTCGTTATGCCGCGTGCTTAACTGAGTGGAGCGTGTCAATTAAGAACACCGGGTATATAGCGTGTTAGTACACAGTCTGCACCGCGGGTCAATTAAACAGGCCCTAGACGTGTTTGTTTAGTGATAAGAACGCCGCATGTGGCACACTAATTGGCTTCATGAGAGACCCACAATTATCACATACTACCGGGTAGTTACCCTAATACCGATTACTGTTAATTGACATTAATTGACAATTTATAGTTTGTTATAATATAAGAAGTTCAATAAATTATTTAATATGAATATCATTTTATGCACATGACGTAATACATGCATTAAAATTTTGAAAACGGTAGTTTTGTAGTTCTTATTATATAAACGTGGTACACTCTTATTATTTGCAGCATATTTATTGCAATATACGGTGTTTAGAAGATCTATACTACTCTGATCATATTGAAATCGAGAGATATTTATTTTAAACTGGCAAACTTGAAGACAATTTACCATTATATGTTTGTGTCAAAATTCAAATCAAATTTCAAAAGTGGCCCAATAAATAATATTTTTTCCGAAAAAAACGGGTGTTCCAAAATTTAGGGTGTCCCAATACATAGGGTAAATACGGTAAGTTTTATATTGTTTCCCAATTGCAGTTGAATCACTTAACCAAACAATTATATTAACATTGTTTTTAAAAATAATAATCATAATATTATAACAGTTTGAACATAGTGAATATAATAATTGTTGTTTTTAGGATGACAATTCAATGATGCAAGAAGATGTGAGGAAGAAAGACTGGGTAACAGTTTGAAAGATTTGGAAACCTGGTGTTGTTGTATATTTATGTGTTTAACAGTGACAGATTACTGTTCGGACAAACAACAACCATCATTTGTCAAAAACAGACAAGCAAGGATTTGAACACTGCACCTAATGGTCTTTTTAGAAATTATATTTAACACGTCTCAAAATATGGTTACAAAACTGTTCCTTGTCAAAACAAACCTGTTTATTTGAAGTACCTATAACAATCTTGATGGGGTTTTTATGTTGAAACTGTCGGTTTGATAATCTCAAAGATTTTTAACAAATGACATTTTGGTGTAAATGGATCTCATAAGCCCAAAACTAGGTCACATATATTTAAAAACATGTTATGGGTAGTACCCTGAAGATCACAATTTTCATTATTGACATATCAGTTTTAAATCTTGGTAATTTTTTTTTTCATTCTGGGTTCAAGTATAATACAGGTCATTTGTGTTCAAGTCAGGTTGATAACCATAATGAAATAGAGCAAAGTTCAAATGTATGGTTTGCCTTCGTTGCTTCACTAGGTGTTAAATTCCAGAAACATCTTAAGTAAAATCTTATCCTTAGCCTTAATGTGATCATTTTTCTTTAGCATTTTATTCAATGTGTACGTGAAATTCTGCTTAGTGTTCACAAAACATCAACTTATTATTAACTACAATTTACTACACAGTAATTGGATTCATTAATTTGTATGTAGTTTTAAAAATATCACCTTACACAAATTGGAACTTAAGTGAAAATATTTTAAAATAAACTTAAAATGTTTGTGGAAAATGGCCCCAGATCACTTTGTCTAATAATGGAAAACATGCTTGGAACCACATTTTCATTGGATAAGATTCAAATCTAATGTAATTGATTCCCATCACGAAATCTTGTCAAATTTAAGTATAGTTGTGGGTTTAAAAACTTGGTCTCTGGTTAAATAATACTTAAATAGGCAAACCTTATTACACTCTTAACCTTTTACACATTACTTAAATGTAACGAACCAACATAATCACACAAAGAGTCCTGGAATAATACCAAAAAATTATTGTGCTCCAAGGACTGTTTGATTTGATCTGGACAAGTGTTATTTCCTGTTGCTTCTTCTATCTTGACATCAAAATGTTACGGTGCACAGTGTATTTAGTTAAGTAAGGAAAATCAAGAGCAAGTTTCGTAGCCCTACTTTTTAACTCTGCATGCAATATTGCGCTGCAAATCAATACTACCGATAATCTGCATTGGCTAAATTCACCTGTTGCATATTTGAGTGTTTACTTATATGCATATACAATCGGTGTTTTAAATGTTTCATGACAGTTTCATGCCATAATAAAATATTTTTATGCCCCCGGCATCTTGATGCAGGAGGCATATAGTGATTGTTCTGTCCGTCTGTCCTTCTTTCCGTCCGTGACAAGGTTAAGTACATTTTACTGTTTTGTCTAGCTTCAACACTGCTTACTACAACACTTGGATACTCATTCAGTTGTTAATTATGACCATTCCATATCCACCCATATCACCCAACCTCACTTTCACCTTGACCTTATTTGGACTTACAATAATTCAAAAGTGCCATTTCTTGGTTAACTAGATTTTACCGTTTCGTCGTTACTACAACACTTGGATATTTACACAATTGTAACTTATGCCCGTTTCCAAACCACCCATATCACCCAACCACACTTTGACCGTGACCTCATTTGCACTTAGAATAATTCAATCGGCTGTTTTTTGGTTAACTAGATTTTATGGTTTCGTCTAGCACCAACAATGCTTGCTACAACACTTGGATACTTACACAGTTGTTGCCTATAACCATCCGGGTTCCCCAATTCATCCATATCACCCAACCGCCCTTTGACCTTGACCATGACCTAATTTGGACTTGTCATAATTCAAAAGTGCCATTTCTTGGTTAATTAGATGTTACCGTTTCGTCTAGCACCAACACCGCTTACTGCCACTCTTGGATATTTAAACAGTTGTTGCTTATGACCGTTCTCAAACCACCCATATCACCCAACCTGACTATGAGCTTGTATTAATTTGGAATAAGAAATGGGCTGTCCAGCACCAACCGGGGGCATATGTGTTTATCAAACACAGAATCTTGTTTTCAATTAAATTTCCAAAAACATAGCTACATGTATGTTATGTTGCCATATCAACATCATTTTAACCAGATTGGGGCAATTTTGAATGCGTACAACATAATAGTAATTCTGTTTGCATTAAATACAGGTGTTTGTACAAGTATTTATTCTTTCTGCATCTGCCTTATATTAACTTGTGTATGTTTTAGGGAGTCTCAGCTGATAGTGTTACAGCAACATTGGTAGAGCAAGATATTGTGCAGCAAACCAACAAGCTACTAAATGTATGTGGTTTCGATGATGAAAATATTTTGATGGTTTACCATTGTTTATAATAATTGGGAAAATGTCAAAGCAAAACTTACTTCACATTTGTAGCTTATAACCGTTGCAATTATGGCTGTGAAAATTTAGAACAACAACTTGATATTATATAAAATGTGTCTTATAGCTTAACTGTTTTACAAATAGGTGATCTTTTCTACTTGCACTGGCATTTATATTTGCATCTGAACTTGGCAAAAATAAATTATTCAAAAGTCTTATAACTTCAAAACATTAATTCACTTGAAACTTGGAATATAACATTTGCATGAACTTCAGCATCTGATGATTTAATTGCCATTACTCAGCCTTGTATTTTGAAAGATTTATGCCCAGTCCACTTTCAAAATCATGCACTCACTGAAATACATTGAATAGTTGAGCACATTTTCCTATGATAGCTCTTGATGAGCATTGCCTTAAATTGTGTCTTTCAAACATGTGAAATTGATTTATTATGTATTTTTGTGTTTCCGGCTTCAGCACTGTAAACTTTCAATTAAAAAGTCAGAAATGAAGGGTTTGTCTTTTGATTTTGAAAGAACTGTTTAAAGGACCCAGTTCTATAAGGAAAACTGGCCTTGTAATATTTTACATGTCAGCTGACATCAGAAATGAGATAATTGTTTTTTAAATGAAGATGCATAGATGATGAAAACGTAAACTTTTATATATTTTAATGTTTACAGACCAAAACGAAATCCATGGATGAACACCGGTAACTTGAAGCATAACCAGGTGCAGGAGTGGTCAACTATTCAACATAACTAGGTGCAGGAGTGATCAACTATTCAACATAACCAGGTGCGAGAGTGAGCAACTATTCAACAAAACCAGGTGCAGGTGTTGTCAAATATTCAACATAACCAGGTGTAGGAGTGGTCAATATTCAACATAACCAGGTGCAGGAGTGATCAACTATTCAACATAACCAGGTGCAGGAGTGGTCAACTATTCAACATAACTAGGTGCAGGAGTGGTCAATATTCAACATAACCAGGTGCAGGAGTGATCAACTATTCAACATAACCAGGTGCAGGAGTGGTCAACTATTCAACATAACTAGGTGCAGGGGTGATCAACTATTCAACATAACCAGCAGGTGCAGGAGGGGTCAACTATTCAACATAACCAGGTGCAGGAGTAGTCAATTACTCAACATAACCAGGTGCAGAAGTTAATAACTATTCAACATAACCAGGTGCTGGAGTGATCAACTATTCAACGTAACCAGGTGCAGGGGTGGTCAAAAGTGATCAGCTATGCAACAAAATGACTCCCACACTTCACCAGAATAATAATATTGCTCTTTTTATTCCCCCGGCATCTTGATGCGGCAGGCATAAAGTGATTGTCCTGTCCGTCCGTTCTTCCGTTCGTCCGTCCGTAACAAGGTTAGGTAGATTTTACCGTTTCGTCTAGCACCAACACTGCTTACTACAACACTTGGATATTTACACAGTTGTTGCTTATGACCATCCCCAATCCACCCATATCACCCAACATTACTTTGCCCTTGACCGTGACCTAATTTGCACTTAGAATAATCCAAATGTGTTTTTTTTCTGGTTAACTAGATTTTATGGTTTCGTCTTGCACCAACACCTCTTGCTACAACACTTGGATACTTACACAGTTGTTGCTTATTACCATCCTCAAGCCACCTATATCACCCAACCTCACTTTAACCTTGACCTTGAACTAATTTGGACTTGTAATAATTCACAAGTGACATTTCATGGTTAACTAGATTTTACCGTTTTGTCTAGCACCTACACCGCTTACTACAACACTTGGATATTTACAAAGTTGTTACTAATGACCGTTCCATATCCACCCGTATCCCCCAACCTTACTTTGACCTGGACCTAATTTGGACTAAGAAATGGGCTATCCAGCACCAACCGAGGGTATGTGTGTTTATCAAACACAGAGTCCTGTTCAATATGGAAATCGTATATATGTGATGATTGACATCTTATCTTGTATATATTATTTAAATATTATGTTGTTCGATTATAACTTTTATAAGGGATGATGTATTGCATCTGAAATTTACATAAAAAGTTGTGTTTCTGTAGTACTTTATTCTATGTATCCCTTTGGAAATTGTGTTGGAGTAAGATCTTGTACTTAAACATTTAATCAGGTATTCTTTTAAGTCGCATTGTTGCAAATCAGTACAATAAGAACTTAATCAATATGAAGAAACAGTTATAAACGCATTGTTTTTATACACATTGAATTTACATCAGAGAAATCAATAATTAAACAGACTTGTTCAATATTTATTTTTTTATTTTATAGCAATTGTGAACTTTGTTGATTGTCATATTTGGTGGTTGTCATTTAAAACTTACTGTTATGTATGGTGCAGTAGGGCCAATTATATTAACATGTGTCAATTTCATGAAACTTCAGTAGATTCATGTTTTACTACATCATTTGTATAACATAGTTGTATTGATATATTTGAAATTGTACAACTTAAAAATTGTGACAGGTTCCAAAACGAAAACAAAGCACCATTCAAAAAATAGCAAAATAACGCTTGTCCTTTATTGCGGATTGCTAGTATTTTTTATAAATCATTATACTTTTGTACATGTTTTGTATAATTATAATTACACCAAACAGTATTGTGTCCTATTAATTATTGCCTCAGAGCGGTGTGTAAATTAACGCTGAGGACTGCCGCTTTAAATGTTTAGGCAATTTTTCCATGTTCCATCGTTTTATTCATTATGTTTTATTCTTTTTTCTAAAAAGCCTTTTGAATATTCTCATGTTAAATATATTTATCTTTTATGTTAAAACCATATGTAATGTGACATGCTCGCAATTTGAGAATATTCTAAAATGTTTTGATTCTTGAAAAGTGTACAAGAATTTATTTTAAAAATTCACGAGTTTATTTGTGATAAAAAAAACTGTTCTTCTTTACACTGAACATTTTATACATGCACTATTATTTCATATTTAAACGAAAACATGTTGTGTTATTTTGCTTAGTTTAATATTTGTACAAGTATTAAAAGCATCATATATTAAAATATATTATATTTTACACAAAATAAATTAATTGCTATTTATAAATGTGTTTGTAGATTCGTGCTTGACGTACATGCATGTGAACGTCCGTACATACCTACATTCATACACACAGACATACATACATTCATACACGCATGCAGCACATTACCGAGGTCGTACGTACGTACATACATGCATTGTATAACATAACACAACATACCATATCATACCATACCAGTACGTCCGTACGTTGATATATACCATACATGTCATACCAGGAAAGTAGAAAATTGTGTATCGTTCATTTAAATTAGAGGACTGCATAAAAAATACCGCACGCAACACATTGCCGAGGTTGTTCAACCGCTATTGCTTTTGTCAGGTTAGGCACTAAGACCTATTCTTACTAAGCAATTATAAATAGCAAAGTGTATCTTTTCAGTAGTATGGGAGTTTGTCGTGTAGCGGGGATATCTATCTACAAGGCACATATCCAATGCGCTGCGTATCTGCTCAAGATACCGTTCATATATGTAGCGGGAGTCGGTGGTATAGCGGGGCTATCTATCTACAAGGCAATGATCCAGTGCACTGTGCATCTGCTCAATAAAGCGGAGGTCAGTCGTGTAGCGGCGCTACCTATCTACAAAACTATTATCCAATGCACTGCGTATGTGCTCAATATAGCGGGAGCCGGTCGTGTAGTTCAGCTATCTATCTACAAGGCAATTATCCAATGCACTGCGTATCTCCTCAATATACATATAGCGGGGCTATCTATCTACAAGTAAATCATCCAATGCACTGAGTACTTGCTCAATATAACAGAAGTCGGTCATGTAGCGGAACTATCTATCTACAAGGTAATTATCCAATGCACTGCCTATCTGCTCGATGTAGCGGGGGTCGGTTGTGTAGCGGGGCTATCTATATAAAAGGCAATTATCCAATGCACTGCGTATCTGCTCAATTGAGCGGGAGTCGTTCGTGTAGCGGGGCTATCTATCTTCAATCCAATTATCCAATGTACTGCGTATCTGCTCAATATAGCGGGAGTCGGTCGTTTAACTGGGATATCTATTTACCAGGCAATTATACAAATGCACTGCGTATCTGCTCAATTGAGCGGCAGTCGGTCGTGAAGCTGGAAAATCTATCTACAAGGCAATTATCCAATGTACTGCGTATCTGCTCAATTGAGCGGGAGTCGGTCGTGTAGCGGGGCTATCTATCTACAATCCAATTATCCAATGCACTGTGTATCAGCTCAATATAGCGGGAGTCGGTCGTGTAACGGCACTGCGTATCTGCTCAATTGAGCGGCAGTCGGTCGTGTAGCGGGGATATCTATCTAAAAGGCACTGCATATCTGTTCAATATAGCGGAAGTCGGTCGTGTAGCGGGCATATACTAGTATATATACAAGGCAATTATCTAATGCACTGCTTATATGTTCAGTATTACAGGACTTGGTCATGTAGAGGGAATATCTATCTACAAGGCAATTATCCAATGCACTGTGTATCTGTTTTGTTTTGTATGCACATGGAAAATAGTCGTTCGACTGGGATATCTACTAGTATTCACAAGGAACTTTTTCACCGTATGGCGTATCTTTTCAGTTATATGGAAGATGGCGGAGTAGCCGGGATATGTATTTGCTAGATCATTGGTCGTTGCACTTATTATATGTGAAATCATATGGGAAATAGTCGTGTTGCGGGTATAACTGCGCGAAACGTGTTTTTTTGAAGCCAAGACACTTGCAAGACTGGACATTTTCATAACGTTTACGGGGATACTTTAGTCATATAGTTCCTGAATCACACGTATGAAAGTTTGAATATTGTGGAAAATGCAACTTTGGATTCCTACTACATACGTTCATGTCAAGATCTCTTAATAATTTAGTGTATTGTAACCTTCACATGTAAAACGAAGTTTTAGAGCGGTTGCAGCAAACCAGTGTGTTTTATTCTAGTCCTTTCTCTTATTTTGAACATAAAATTTGATTATGTTATAATTACAGGTAATTATATCAGTTTTTGTTCGTTGCTTGTAAATTTCTATATTAAGTACTTTCGGATAACATTAATTCGGATATTATTCCAGAATGCGTATCTAAGAAGAGAAAGTGCTAGAAATAATGTTCGTATGCTTTGCAACGAAAACTTAATGCGATAAAAATGAATTTCGGTCTGAATATGAGTGTAATAATGCATTTTAATTACTGTAGAATGGATTTTGTAAAGCAACTTTATTGAACTAATCGAAGCACTGAAATTCTTTAAATATTTTCACCGCCTCATTAGCGCTGACGTGCTCATGTATTCGAAGCGTGTATTCATAATTAATTGTGTGTGTGTGAAATCTTGGTTCACTTTTCATCATACATGGTGCATTAAATTGTTTCTATAATAACGAAGAATGTATTGATACGGGCATTTCAATTCAGCTCAATTTCAGAATACTTCAATCTATAGGGCCTTGCTTCGATCGATGGACAGCAGCTTATTTTTTAATATATGAAGACCATAAATAGCAAGAGGCCACTTGGAAGAAGCCAACCTTTAATTGTATCTTACAACTTCAACTTTATTAGTAGTAGTTCAAGGCCATCGGCCCAAGATACAGGATACGGACTACTGCATAATGTTTAGGCATACAAGGGTCGTGTTTGACATTATGACGGTCCTGATAAATAATTACAATAAAAAGGTGGTGTTATCTTGTCACGTAAATAATATAAATGTAGCGTCGGCTTTTCGAAGTATTAAATAAATAAAAAATCATCTATTCTAATGTTGCTCTTTTCCGCCTTTCACCAATTGAAACAATTATAAAGCTTTTCAGGACATAAGTTAATTAATTGAATTTGAACTTTCAAGAAACTAAACACTTGCACTCAAAATACGTTTTGTTGTATAAGGTAAGTGTACACATGGACCAGAAATTATCAAGGTAAATGCATATTGGGTCCAAAATCAATGGTGGTAAATGCTCATTCAGTCCGAAATTCAATGCTTTGCCTAATTAACTGCCGTTTCAAGAATACAATTATTTCAAATAAGGAATTCCTGCAAATTCTCAAATTTAAGAGTCTAAGATCATTTTGAATCTGCTTTTCGTTTTCCTTTGTATACAAAGTTGATTTTATTGCCATTTTTAAATCCACAACTTAATTTTATATATTCTGCATCTTGATTTCGAGGGCGGTATTCCAGAAAATTTAAAATAATTTCTTCAATATTTTCACTAGTGTAAAAACTATTGCACATATATTTGTTTATTGAATTAACAAATTACATTTTAATAGTGACGTCATTTAAAATTGATATTTCGTTCAACACTGTTTTCATACAGAGTAATACAAATGAGCAAACTTCTCGATTTAAGGATAAGGATGAAGATGCTTTGTGAATACCAACCCTGAGCGTTAATTGCGCTTGTAAGCGCCATATCTTGTCATACGGTTAAATTTTCTCGAGTGTCATTTTTTTCTTGCAACATTCAGTTTATTAACAAACATCCTTTACATTACTTGTTTATTGTATTGACTCGATCGGTTTGTGAAGTTCATCTTGAACATGATAATATACTGATTACTGATGCTGACTTTATTTTCGTACTGCAATGCCTCCGGTCGTGATGTAAAAATCATATTTCGTTATTTACTTAAAAAGAGGCTATACGACAAGAGTATTTTTCAAACACTCTCAAGACGGGAAAAATACAGGCAGTTACTTAATCGTTTGTGTTCATGTGCAGTCTGTTATGTTAAACATTATGTGGTCATTTTAAAACTTGTATTTCTAACAAATATATGTCGTAAGTGAAATAAAGTTCTATACTTAATTCAACTTAAATATTACATCAACAATCAATTTATTCATATCTTTAACATACAGATCAGTGCAACACCCGATGACATTTCTTGATTTGCATCACCAGTCGCAACAAACACTGAAAGAAAACAATATTAATGTTTTAAAACATATTTTAGCACTGACCTTTTTGCATTAAAAGTAATTAAAAGGTCATATCAGACATGAACAACTTAAGAATGTGTGTATATAATGACTTACAAACAATGGATATTTGAACGACTATCACACACGTAAAGCATGGTTTTAAGGCTAATGTCATAATTAGCATTTTGTTTTTACTGGCAGTGGTAGATTGCAACAATAAATAAACTACCTATACACAATGAGAATCGCAATAGTGTACCCATTTCACCGACTCATAACCTGTAACAGGAGCTTGATATTTGTTCTCTGATTAGTATACTCAGGTAAAGAAGTACAAAATAAATGGATTCAAACAGTTTAAACTATTTCCATCAAGTAAATATCTGAAACTAAAAATCTTAAGTCTGTAGTTGTTTTATTTATAGTTTAAACTAAATTATTTTTAGAAAATAATTAATACAATTTTCTTAATAAACGCATGTGAGGACACATGTATTTACATACAACATTTTTTTCTGAAATGTCCACTTTAATATGACTTAAATATTCCTTGGGAGTTTTGTGAATACCAGCTATACATTGCTCACCCGACTGTAAGCAACGTGCTGCAATGTCAATTGTGGAAAGCTACCCAAAGTTGCCCTGTTTTTAATGAACTGAAATGATTTAAGGAATTTTGTAGATTTGAGGGAAACAAGCGAACATTGTATGTTGTTTTCTCTCAACTGATCCAATTATTGTACACAAGATTGAAAGCTTTCAATGTAGCTCTACACATACATAGAATCGGCTCGGTATTGACCTTGAGTATCCCACAAGGAACATTTCTGTGAAAACAGTTCTTAAACTGCCATTGGTACCTGACACATTTTTTATGCCTCCTCAAAGTGGGAGGCATTAAACATTGCACTTGTCCGTCCGTTCATACGTCATGTGCATGCGTCCGATCTTGTCCGGACTGTTACTTCATCATTTATCATGTTATTTTAAAATAACTTGACGGCATGTCGCGCACAACACCTGTGCCTTAGCTCAAAAGTCAATGTCACACTTAGAGATCAAAGGTCAAATTGGAATAATACTGCTAGTCCAGATTGTAAATTCATCATTTATCAGACAATTTTAAAATAACTTACCACAGATGATCACCGTGCGAGACGGGCATAATACTATTTTACAGCCTGCCAGACTTTCACTTCATCATTATCAGGCAATTTTAAAATAACTCGCCACAAATGATCACCGTGTGGAGATGGCGTGTCACGCGCATCGACTGTGTCCCTTGCTCAAAGGTCAAATATGGGCATAATACAGCTTGTCCGAAATGTAACTTCATTTATCAGGCAATTTAAAAATAACTTGCCACAAATGATAACCGTGGGGAGCAACACAGGTGTCCCTAGCTCAAAGGTCAAGGTCACACTTGAGAGGTATAAGGTCAAATATGGGCATTACACAGCTCGTCCAGACTGTAACTTCATCATTTATCTAGTGTTTGCGACATGCCCTTTGTCTGTGTCCAAACATGGCAGGTGGGGGCATCCTTGTCTGTGATACATCTAGATTTTAAATCCTTTTTCTAAAGGCTTTTTTAAACTGTTTTCCATTTGTACCAATAAAATGAAGACATTTCTTAACATGCCATGCAATACACATTGTGAACGAACGCCAAGTGGAATGATGCCAAATCATGCACATTATAAACTTTGATGAGAGTTTGTGTACACAAGAACATTGAAATTATTGAAATATTCTGTAATTTAAATTATTTGACATGGGAGTTCAATAGTTATTCTACACATGTTCATAATAAAACCCACTACAGCTGACAAGGTTTCTACCATAAAATCGATTAAATTCTTCAGTGAAAGGGTTTGTCACTAAGGCCATACAAATTTGATTCTATGTGTAGCTACCCCATGATTTTTCGAAACCTACCAAACAGGCAGGAAAAAACAATGAGTCACAACTTTTTCTGTAATTCATGGCAGTGGTACAAGCTTAAGCAAATGTTTACCTGCAAAACTGTTATATCATATATATTCTTCATATTGGGAACCTACTTTAACAAACTACTAGTATTCCAACTGTGTAAATTGACTAGTTGCACACTAATTAAAAAAATATATATTGGTAAAAACACCAACAAGTCATTTTTTACAATTTTTATAAGCTTTACAACTCAATTTTTCACATCGTCAAATGTGTGTTTTTTTTTCGTTCAGGCATCCAAAAACCTACCAACCCGAGGACGCTAAACATTGAATCAAATTGGTATGGTCTTATGGTGGAACAATTTTCCAATCCAATGTACAAGAAACTCAAGGGCAACATATATATGGATATTATAGGGTTAGAGAAGGAAAAGCGTGATATCAGGGCCTTTTTTCCAACAATTGTGAATAGGCCTAGGCCTTTTCATTTTGTGCAATGTATGCACAGTAAATAGTATCCATTGTGGCCGGAAATCTAAAAACAACATATTAAAAAATATCTGACGATTTTTGTATTATTTCAATATTATCTTTTTTTATCTCACCAGAGCACAAAGTGCTTGGTGAGCTATGGTGTAGGGGATCTCTCCTGCGTCGTCCGCCTTATTTCGTCTGTATGCCGTCAACAATTTGTTTCGTTCTCACGCTGGAGACTTCATTTTTCAGCTTACCTGAGCACAACGTGCTCATGGTGAGCTTATGTAATCACCTTTTGTCCGTCGTCCGTCGTGCGTCAACATTTTAATTCAAACATCATCTCCTCCTAAACCGCTGGGTAGATTATCACCAAACTTCACATGAATAATACTTGGATAACCATCTTTCAAAATTGTTCAAATGGTTTCGGTCCACTGCATATGTAGGTCACGAGAGCTAAAATAGATTTAAAAAGTGAAAATTTTAAAAATCTTGTTCTCTGAAACTGCATGGCTGAAAGCTTTCATATTTTGGTATTTGGCATCCTCTAGTCGTCCTCTACAAACTTTGTGCAAATTCTGCCCCTGGGGTCAAAACTTGCCACGCCCCGGGTTCACATGGTGTATATAGACATTCATTCCAAAATGATTTTAAAAATCTTCTTCTCTGAAACCGCAGGGCCCAGAGGTTTCATATTTGGTATGTAATATTGCATAGTGGTCCTCTACAAAGATTGTTCAAATGATGCCCCTGGGGTCAAAACTGGCCACGCCACGGGGGTCACATGGTTTATATAGACTTAAATAGCTGAATGACTTTCAAAATCTTCTTCTCTGAATCTTCAAGGCCTAGAGGTTTCATATTTGGTTGGTAACATTGTATAGTAGCCCTCTACAAAGATTGTTCAAATGATGCCCCTTGGGTCAAAACTGGCCACGCACCAGGGGTCACATTGTTTATATAGACTTTAATAGCAAAATGACTTCTCCTCTGAAACCGCAAGGCCCAGAAGTTTAATATTTGGTATATAACATTGCATAGTGGTCTTCTACGAAGATTGTTCAAATGATGCCCCTGGGGTCAAAACTGGCCACGCCCCGGTGGTAACATGGTTTATATAGACTTTAATAGCTTAATGACTTTGAAAATCTTCTTCTCCAAAACCGCAAGGCCCAGAGATTTGGTATTTGGTTGGTAACATTGTAGAGGAGTGCTCTACAAAGTTTGTTCAAATGATAACTCTGGGGTCAAAACTGGCCACGCCCCAGGGGTAACATTGTTTATATAGACTAAAATAGCAAAATTAATGCAAAAATCGTCCCCTCTGAAACCACAAATCCTAGTGGTTTCATATTTGGTATGTGGCATCCTCTTGTGGTCCTCTACAAAGATTGTTCAAATGATGCCCCTGGGGTCAAAAATGGCCACGCCCCGGGGTCGCATGGTTAATATAGACGTAAATAGCAAAATTAGGGCAAAAACGTCTCCTCCGAAACCGCAAGGCCCAGATGTTTCGTATTTGGTATGTAACATTACATAGTGGTCCTCTGCAAAGATTGTTCAAATGATGCCCTGGGGTAAAAACTGGCCACGCCCCGGGGGTCACATTGTTTGTATAGACTTAAATAGCAAAATAACTTAAAGAATCTTCTCCTCTGAAACCGCAATGCCCAGTGGTTTCATAGTTGGTATGTAACATTGCATACCAGTCTTCTACAAAGATTGTTAAAATAAACTTGGATGCCTGAAACTCAGTTGAGCGACCTAAGGCCATCGTGGCCCTCTTGTTATCCAATCTTAACAATACTTGCACAGTTTGTGTATGACCATAAAATCTCGGCCAGATCACACCATTAACACTAGAATTATTGCCTCTTTTTCATGCAAAAATGTGCAAAAATGCCTTTTTTCAACATTATACTTTTTTTCCATCCATATGCTATCTTTGCTTTTTTGCAGAGCCTTCCTTTATTAATTCACTGATTTATTAACCAGTACAACCAGTAGTTGTGTGGGGTGCCTTGCCTAAATGAGCACAACACAATGTAAAATATTGGTAAATAATTTTTTTTACATGATACTTGCTGATATTTCTAAAGACAAAGAACAAAATTATCGCAGTTACTCTACCCAATAAACAACATAAAAACACCTGATTCTGAGCGGAGCATAGTAAAATGTAGTTCTTATTAAAATTGCAACATTTTTGACAGGCGCCTTTTGACTGTAATATTACATCGTTATCTCCGTAATGTCAAGTACTAGTGTAAGGTTCACTGGCACACTTGCCAAATAAATCTGTAACAATAAATAATGGCGCACCAAATTAAAGGGCCAAATAACGTTTAATAATATTTGGAAACCAGTCAATACAGTCATTCAATACATAACTTTATGTTCTGTTCTTATTGACGTTTTTCCAGTTTAGTAAGGTGTTAAATGTATGATAAACAATTTCAATGTTGAAGTATTTTGCATAAACTTTTCCAAAAATTGAAACTATTAATATCCATTTGCATCAGCATGATGTTACTTGTTATCACATTCATTTTTGTTATTTGCAAATCGTTAATTGAAATATGTAGACGATACATGAATAAGTATAGTATATAAATTATTTCCTAATAAGTGTTATAAGAATCAACTGGATGCGGACGAATATTTTTTCACCATGTTCGGGCTTCTCAGGATATCTTTCATTTGGATTACAGGTAAAATTTAATAATTACAAATTATGTCGCATATAATGAGTCTTTAAATATAACAAGTTAAATATTGTAATGTTCTAATGTATTATTCTGGACCGTATGAGGGATTGTTTTATTCAAGACCCGATAGGGAATGATTTTTGATACGTTTATTCAGCCTGACTATCTTAGACGAACTGATAACAAACAAGCATACAAAATATAACAAGCATATTATTCGGCGAGCCTGGATGTAGGCGGGGCTTATCAGGCGCATTTCTCTTATAAAAAGCATTTTTTCTTGGAAATGTCCCCCCACATTGTTTCAGAAATGCTTTATATAAAGCAATTTTAGACTAAACACGTATTTCATTGCATTGAAATCGACTTGCTATTAATAGGAATTGTCAAAGATTTTTGACGGACACTATTTATTCCAAGGTATTTCAAAGATAAATGTTTGCTTTTTGCAGGTGACTTGATTAGTGCGTCAGATGGGGTTGAGATTAAAATGAGTCCTTGCCAGGGACAATGCACTGTTATTGCTGACTCAGAATTCAATATTTCTTGCCATCTCCCAGTACAAAGTGTTGCGGCATCATTCACATGGTACCTGCACAATGGGAAATCCGTTGATCACTCATATCTGATCAATCTAACACACGCCTCAGTGATGGAGGGACTAAACAGCACATTGATAATGATTCCAAAACGGAGTTACAATGGTTGGAATCTGTATTGTACTGTAAACTTACATGGGAATAATTCAAAACAAAAATTTAACAGAACACGACTATTCGTTTTACGTAAGCATAACATCGGATACAGATGTAAACGATCTGTTGTTTTCTCATTTTATAAACCATCTGTAAACAAAAATATTAATGTTCTCACCACATAACACAGGTACATTGGATAAATTCAACACGTTAGAACAAACAAAAGGAGAGCATGAAATTATTTGTATCAGAATGCAAATGTTTGTTTTTTCTGTATCAATTAAGTATTCCTAAAGAAAACCCGAATTAAATGATCATCAGCAAGTTTGACACTCAAACTATATTGTAAATACCTTCCAGGGCCATTACCTTATTTCAGTGTAGAATTGCAATCAAGGGCGGATTTGGATTTGCGTTATATACATTAATTTAAATGCATGCACGCATCTTCGTGATTGTTTTAAAACTTAGTGCTTCTAAAATTATCGATAAACATCGTTACAACAATTGTCATATGATTTAAGGTCCCGCTTTCGTACATGCACATCCAAAGAAAATAAGCATTTATATAAATTTAAATAATATAACGCAATAATTTTAATTGAACGTTTATATCTTACGGCACTTCAGATAGTCCAGACAAACCTAAATTCAAAGTAGATGAACGGTCAATTAACTCGTCCAGCGTATATGCGCATTCTGGCAGTAACATAGTCATAGAGTGTTACGGAGAAAGCAACCCGTCAGCATCCATTGCGTGGTTTTCCAATGGCTCTCCTAAACAAAATGGGGCATGGTTGAACTTCATAAACATTGACCATGATAGTGTTGGAACCTATAAATGTATTCTGGAGAATGCTACGATATCCTCTGATAACATCAAAAGAGACGGCAGAACCGAAAGTGATCTACATATCGAACTTCTCAGTAAGGCTGTTTTGCATTAAAGGTCTTACTACTTATTAGCATATTATCAATATTTATATGGGCCTACTATATCAGACTGTATATGTTCAGTTTTTAACTGTGGTGTATTGCAGTATCTGTTAGAACCATTGCAATATATTTAGTTTGTATTTTGGAAACAATATATTCACAAGTTTGAAACATTTAATTAAAAATCAGGAATTACGAGCATATAATATAGAGTAAACAACCATAGCAACATAATTATGTTTTAGAGTCACCGACGAAACCAACTAAAAGCGGTGATAAAGGTCAACCCTTTTTTGATAAAATCACCCTCATCGAAGGGGAAGACTACGACATATAATGCACAAGTTCGGGAAAACCACCTCCTATTATCCAGTGGAAGGTGTTGAATTCTACAGTTAAGCACCATGTGTTATCCCTCCGTAATGTAAGCAGATCACACGACACGACAATCACGTGCTGCGCCACAGATCACATGGTACCTACAGTCGGTGATCCGGAATATAACTCGGAATGTACAAATGTCACCTTGCAAGTTTTACGTACGTACATTTTTGTAATAACCGATTGCATTTTAGCTGTGCATTCTTATAAATATCTCGTTGCACTGAATATGCAGTAATACAGTATGTTGGTAATTTCGAAGGTTAGATGTTTGAAATGTTTTAATATTGTATTGTGATACTGAAATATTATTGTTAAACTGCTTTCAGAAAAACCCACGTTTTTGTTCAGTGAGAGCTATCGAATAATCGATAATTATTCCATCAGCATTTCCTGTACGCACGATTACATGAACGCTGTGATCACCAGGACTAAACAGGGTGATAGTAACTGGACAAATAATGACAACACCATACGTTGGAGTGCAATCAGAAGAGAGAATGATGGTAATTATACTTGCAGATTACTATATTCAATCACTGATTTGTTTTCGAATAACATCAGCGATGGTTCTGAAAAATCATTTAAATGTATTAAGTAAGTATTTAGCCAAAACAATTGCTATAACAAGCAACATTGTAAAACATGACGACAGTCTTGATAACTTTTTGCAACAAATCTGTATAAAGGTAAACATTTCGTCAAGGTTTCTCATCGCACCATCATTAATAACATACATAGTTTAAGTTTAATAATTTTCGTTTAAGATGCAACAATCGTAAATCAAAATGTCAATATTTACTGCAAAATCCTGTAACGTATTCAGTAAACGACGGTCCTGAAAAATCTTTGCATTTAGATGTTATTGTGTGTATATTTATATTGAAAAAAGTTGAGTTTCCAGTTTATCGTTAGATTCGTTTTTCAATACAAGCAATGCACCAACAATATTGTATTATTTTATGCTGTATAAGTTTTGCAAGAATATGATAATCAATACATACATCAATTGATAGGATAATTACTTAACCCGAGCTAACTTACTCGGACAAATGCACACATGTTTTTTACCTTGTAGATACTGCGAGTGTAAATTAGTTCGATGTTACTGGACACGCTGGCAATGTTACAGTCAAGGAGAACGACAGTGTGACCTTCAGTTGTCAACATACAGGCAATCCTTTACCAAATGTACGGATAACGAGAAACAATGATACTTACAAGCAATCGAGTGCGACTTACATGATCACGCATACGGAATATATGGCATGTGAACACACAGGAAAATACTCATGCTATGCCACGGTTTTCGTTAAATGTATGATACACTTTTCATGTTGCAACATCTATACTAAATAATTAAAAAACAATTATCCACGCTCCTTATGATGATGTTGCTTTAACTCAATTTGCCTTCTAAACGTTTCTCATATAACCTCACCCTGGTCCTTAGTCGTATTTATATGTTTACTTGCCTTACGTTTCCCAATATACCAAATGTACATTTAGACAGTTTTCGTTTAGGCTCGCCTCAGTCTGCTACTCAAACGTCTTCAAATCTCAACACAACTACTATTCTACATTCAAATATGACAGTAAACTTCACAGTGATGGCGTATCCAGTACCGGAGCCTTCAGATTTTATTTGGCAGAGATGTGATGGTGGCAAATTAAATGGAACATGCTCCCCACTTATTTGCGGCGGGAAGTATAATATTTCGACAGTTAATCTAACGTCTTATCTAACGATTTCTAATTTCACCCAAGATGATATTGGCCTATTTATGTTGTCGGTGGGAAATGGCATTGGGGATATTTGGAATCAATCCTTCTTTGTCGCAATAAGAGGTAGACGCCTTGTTTCTTTATTGATCACATATTATAGTTTTATCTGTTTTGCCTAATATTCTTTCCTTGTTTCGTTCTTCAGTATTTAATGTTGAATTGAGTACTGCAAATGCAGCTTGTTATAAAATATATATAATTATTAATTAATTACTTCTTACCTCTGGTTCTTCTTAGTATGTTAATATATATTTATTGCCTACATGTACATACAAAGAATTGATTTATCATTAGGGTTTTTACTTTCATAAAGAAGCTAAATCAAACAGCTTGTAACATTCTATGAGATATCTTATAACACCAATTAAGCCTTGTGTTTAAACATTTATATTATATTTGCGTATGCAATGCCATTTTAGATAAGCCCGGAGCCCCACAGTTGTTCTATGAACTACAAGCCCCGCATTCCGCATCTATAACGTGGATAGCCGGTTATGACGGCGGTATCTCACAGTCCATTGCCCTTCTTTACAAAAACATCCAATCCACTGAATGGCTTGAAATAGTTGAACACAAAGATGTAGAAACAGGGAATACATCCTCATTTACATTGTCGGGTTTAGATTACAATTTAAAGTACAGTGTAATAGCCTACGCTTTCAACGATATTGGACATTCTACTGTTGTATCGATATACTTTACTATATGGACACACGAACACGCAAGTATGATATGTCATATATTTTGCATATTAATTTTCAAATTAATATCAAATTAATATCTACTTCTTCATAGTCAAATAAAACAGCAAATCTATCAATACATGATGGTTAAGGTAGAACTATAGAGTTATATTTATCAACACCCTATGTATATATTTACAGATCTGGCTTTACTAATAGCGAGTGGCGTTTGTGGCGGTCTGTTGGTGTTTGTTGTTGTGGTTATTCTGGCTTACACATTACAAAAGGCTTACCGGGCTAGAATGCGTATTAGAGATCATCACAAATGTAAGCATGGAGCATGTCATAAACCTTTCAGCCGATGATAATAATTATAGTTGCGAGATTTAATTCATCTTACACTTCGTAATCCATTAGTTGAATACCAATGTAGACAGCGGAATATTCAATATAAAAAGCAACCATCATACTTACATTTGTTTGCTTTTATATAGATGGAGGCGATGAGAACGCAATGTATATTTCAGCCTTATACCAAGGTGCAAGAATTATTACAGGCACTAGTATTATTGTATCAATTCATGGGGCGTTAACGAAATAAAAAAATAATATAATAACAATCGTTTCATGTTTGATTTGGAGAGAGAGAGAGGCAGTCAGAAAGGAGATTCGTTGGAATACAAGGCAAAGAGGCAAACGTACAATTATTATTTTTACTCAATTATTATTCAGCATCTCCTGACTCATCAGCAGTGGAACTCCAATCTCCAGCTGGTAATAATATGGTATGACATAGTTTTCATATTTTCAACATTTACATGAGTAATTACGTAAATCAGTATGTTATTTTGAAGGAGACATATGGGGTGTATAGCAAGGCTATAAAGGTAATAAAACAACACATGAGCATGGTCTTGTAAAAGTGAGTTTACTACAAAACATTCTTAAGTTACAGTAAGAACAGTTTGATTGGTTTGTGTTTTTTCAACCTGCTTCAGGAAGTCCAAACGTGTTTTACACATCTGAAAAGTTCCAACAACACCTATGACAATGTGTATGATGAATTTGACAGTGAACATAAATTGGAAGGAGCAGAAAAATAGGCAGAGGAAGAAAATCACGTATATGATGAAGTTGATGTAGTCGTTAAACAGAAAATGGAAGGAGCAGAGAAAGAGGCAGTAGAAGGAAAGAAGTATATGATGAAGTTGATGTAGATACGAAACATAACATGGAAGAAGCAGAAAAAGAAGTAGCTAAAGAAGGAGAAGAAGAAAACAACGTGTACTTTGAAATTGATGCTGGACAGAAAATGGAAGAAAGGGAGAAAGAACAACAGAAGAATAAGCAAATGAAGAAGACGGAGCAATTGAAGAAGTAGAAACAACGATTGATTACACGCACAATTAGCGTTAGCGTTAATACGTTCGAAGTATTTAAGTCCAATTTGTACACATAGTATAATGGACCCACATTTTATGACGGTTTAAATGTGCTGTGTTTTATTAACAATATATACTTTTGGTCTTTTAAATACAAATTGTTGATAACACAAACATGTGAATTCTAAATATAATTACATTATTGTATTTATCATATGGTTATTGTTTAATCTTAATATTATACAGATTTATACCTGTTGATGACCTGTTGAGATAGAGCTTTGATCTAAATTTAACTGTTAAACTAATGTCAGTAAGTGCTATTATACATATTGCTATATAAAATGTAAACTTGTTTTTTATTTGCACCGGAAAAAAACACTGCCATATATTCATGTTTTGCGGACCGTATACTTAATCGCAAAACATTATGTGAATAGCTATAAACGTTAAGTGTAAAGTCAAACAAACGTATTGTATCGAATGATCAAAGAAAATTACAAAACGGTTCTATGACTACGAATTGAAATACAATATAATCCTACACTGAAATCAACAGGTTTTCTTTTTATTTCATGCTATTTACGAAGAAACTATCATATATGTTACCCTGTGGTAAGCTTTAAATGTGTGTATTTTTACGCATCATTTAATTATGCCATATGTGTCGCACATTGTAATGGTTTGAAAGTAGTGGCCTTCTCAATGATATGTTTTTTATTTAAAGGGACTGAAAATCCAGATAATCCAATCGTAACCTGAAAACCAATGAGTTTATATAGTTGTCGTCCTTTTTATCGTCCTTAAATCTATAGTGTCTGCAGATGCTATAACCCATAAAGTAATATAACAATAGCGCCGTTAATATTTAGGATAATAACGTGACAGTTTAGTTTTGTCGAGACGCGCATGCGCACGCTTGAATCAGGTGAGTGCATTGGGGAAAGTCGCTACATTTTTAATCGGCAATACCGGCTTCGAGGAAAGTGCAAGCTAATTCAACTTTGTCAATGATATATGCAGTTTATGGCAGTTTTTGAAACGATACTTCTGACACACTGCAAGAAACAGCTGACTACAAGGCTAAATGAACAGCAGTGTGGGTTCCAGGAGCAACTGGGCTGCTTAATAAGGTTGTTTGTATTGCGCGAAAGTGTATTTTACGCACGTGAAAACAGCAGCGCGCTATACGTCTGCTTCGTCGACTGCCATCAGGCGTTTAACCTCGTCTGCCACAAAGGTCTCATTTACAAGCCGATTGAGGCCGGTATAGACGTCACCACGCTCCTAAGCACAGCGGAATTGTACAGGAACATCAGGAGTTGTGTACGATTTCAAGGGCTGCTTTCAAAATCCTTCCAGATTAATCAGGGAACCCCAAACAGGGCAGTCAACGTCGCCGATCATGTATCTGACGTTTATCAATGATCTTTAAAGAATGGGTACGATTCTGTATGTAAAATATGAACATATGTGCGCCGACCGTCGCAGACGATAAGATACTGGTATCACTCTCCACCCATGGCCTGCAACGTATGTTATTCATATGTGACAGATACTCCAAGAAATGGCGGTTCGAGTACAACTCGGACAAGTGTGGTGTGATCGCCTTTAATGACAGTACGCGGTTAAGATGTGAAACAAAAAATGGTATATGGGCTCGGAACAACTAAATGAAGTCAAACTGTACGCTCATCTTGGGTTATTATGCAACGAGTCCCTTTCTACGACCAAATCAATGGACGACGCTGGCAACAAACTGCGGGGGATGTTTTTAAACATAATAAATAGTGGACTACATCCAATTGGATTAAATCCTCTAACACTTACAACGTTATACCAGGCAGCGATAATACCTAAAGCTCTTTACGGATGCGAACTTTGGAATACATACACGCCAACGGACATCAATAGGCTTGGGGTCGCCCACCGGTTTTGTCTTCAACATATTCAGTCACTGAAACTGTCTACCAGTACTGACTTTACACTCGTGGCATTAGACACTGACTCAGTGCAATCAAGTGTTGATTTAAGAAAGCTTATATTTTTTCGGCCAGCTATGTAGACTTCCTTGTAAATACTTGGCCAAACACGTGTTCATGAATAGATTGATGCTGTTCGTAAACAATGATCACCAATATCATGGTTTTATCCCAGATATATTAAGATTGCTTCATACGTACAACCTAATGGATTATCAAAATGTATATATGAACTCGGGAATATTCGTCTCAATAATGCAGTGGAAGAGCATCCTCCGTAGACATATTAAAAATCCGACCAGAGAAGCCCGGATTTCGGTCGTACGTGTTCAACCACCAGGTTTAGCCGAAATAATGCCAACGGACGGTAATCCATATGTGCTTTATTCTATTTCAAAATCCCACCCAGAGTTACTGCCCTTTGTAAAGACTGTGAATAGGGCCGTCGGACGTATGGTATCCAGGTTATACGTGGAACAGTGCCCCAAGTGCTAGAGACTGTGCGAAAATGTTAATGAACACTTGCTTTTCTTCAGCCCGAACAATTGTCTGCACATTACACGAATACGTGGAACAGTGCCCCAATTGCTAGAGACTGTGCGAAAATGTTAATGAACACTTGCTTTTCTTCAGCCCGAACAATTGTCTGCACATTACACGAATAAGCACATTAGTTCTTAAAACCTGCGAACTAGACTACTACTTAAACTGGTGCAGTTTACCACGAGAACAACAAACAGACGCTTTGATGTGTCTAACGTTCACCACTGCAGACGATTCAAAATTCGCGTTGTTAAAACGTTGCACTGTGTGTTTATGGGATATTGTTAGTAACTCAATAAAACTCTGTGCCCATAGGCAATAAACAGGAGATATTCTAGTATTTCGTTTTCGCCCCTAGAACAGTCTATTATGATATGTCAGCAATGGCGCATGATAAATGATACTGGAACATACATATACACTTACTTGTGTTCTTCGCCTTGTCTTGTTCGCAAAGATAGAATATGTTACTATCTACTAGTTTATTCTGAAAGATGTGTTTTCAATAGTCTGTTTTCTAGTATATTACTAGTATATGTTGTTTATAATGGCAATATTGACTGTCTAGTACACTACAAAAATGTGTAAGATACTGAGTACATTTATTTTGTATACATGCATAATGTATAGTTTATTGTTATTATTGTAAATATATATTTTGTAATTTGTTCAGCTCGTCATGTATATGGAGGAAATAAAGTTATAGCAGTTTATGACAGTTTTTGATCGTGTTCTATACAAAAAGTTATGGTTTTACGCATGTTTTACCGTTTAGACAAAATTATAAAAAAGGCGCACATTGTTATGCCCATCTGGAGTTCAGTACATTAAAGTGGTGGTTCAATAGTATTCAAAATATATTTTAAATATGCTACGTCACACATTGGGAAAATGTCAAAATGAAAATAAATCAAGCCTTGTACAAACAAATTTCATCAGATAAAACGGACTGCATTAGCATTTTTAACATATTATCGAAACTTCAAAACACACTGGTATAATAATTACGCACAACGCATTGTTTCAACCCGATTTCATTTCAAGATGCTTTGCAACGGTTTATAATTATTTGATCGTTGTTGTGAAATTACCACGCGGCCCATATAGACGTGATTCCAGTGTAAGCAAAACATTAATCCGAAAACACAACTACCGCAAATAACATTTGAAGCGCGAAATAAAACAAAGTCTTTAGCGATGCGGTTAGAGTGTCTGCCACTCTATCCGAGGATCCGGGCTCAATCCCCGGAGATGCTCATCTCTTTTTTGTTTTAGGACTCTTTTCCAGTATAGTTCAGGTCATATTTTATAAGAAATCTATAAAAGGTAAAACGTGAAACCAGTTAAAAATAGTATATATTCTGTCGTTTTAGTCCATAAGTGGAAGCTTATCGGGAACGGCCAGAAACTACAATAATTACGTGCCTTAGAATGAACATTGCATCTTCAATATCACACACAAAACAGTGGTAGTCTATTTTCAGAAGGGCTTTCCCAAACTAGTCGTACATTCCGCTAGTATTCGTTTTGTTATTATATAATTAAGTGATGCTTATTTGAATACATTTGATGAGTACCGTAACATGTACATTACAAACAAACATATTTGCCTCGATTGCATGTATGATCCTATTTGATGTAGCAGCTTTAAGGTTAGTGCAACATATTTGTTTTATTGCTTGGGTAGATTCCTTAACCAAACATAGACGTTTGGTAAACTGAATACTGGCCAATGCCAATGCTTCATTAATGACATGTTTATCATTATAGTTTAAAATCTACCATTCCAGGTCACCAAAAAATAATCGACGACCAGCTCATAATAAACTATGTTGTCTCATTGCTCATGAATGTATTGATGCGTACAAATCGAGTAAAGTGAACACATGAGGAGATGACATCTAACGCACTGAAAAGCGAAACACATATGCTTTATTAGAACTCCTTTAACAGACTTACTGCAGTGTTGCCGCTTTGCTGAATTTAGCAATATCAGCAAAACAAATGTTTCCAATGAACGTGACACTTTGTGCTTAACGCTAGACAATCGGTTGTTTACAATGCAATGACTGACCAGGACGCGGCATTTTGCACGTTAACTGGAAAACAAATCACATTGTATTGGTCATAACAAATGAATAGCAAACTTGGTAGTCTAAAATAGCATAAGCGTTAAACTTGTATAAATCGTAAATTATAGTTTCACGTATCATTACGTTATCCACTCAACGTGCATAATCGACGATGTCCGGTTTTATACTTATTCTACATACAATCCTTATTACATCTGCGCTCGAATTAAGGTTAATTAGGAGTAGTATGTCTTAAAAAAAAAACATTGCTTGTTTAATGTATAGCAGATTGTTGAAGTAAACTGCGACATAGTTTTCCTATAATATATTTTTGCGAATCAGAAATAATGTATTGTTATTGAAATGTTACACGTTATTTGCACATGACCCTTCATACTAATCTCAAGAATTATATCGATTGACGAATGCGTTCGTGACATTTTGGTGCAAACATATACAACGATGATTGTTTCCTGCAATCGGATGTTGACATGGCATTGATTGGTGATCAGGAGTCGATCGCAGCGTTTTTTTCCGCTCGCACTGTAGTGAACAAAGCCGTGGTGAAACCATATTTTAGATATTAATACTTAGATATGAATGGATAAGAAACATTGGAATATTGAAATAACAAGTATAAACATCACTTAATTTAAATGTGCTGTTATATACGGCAAGCCATTACTGACGTCAACAATGCACTTCAACAAACAAAATAATTTCTAGTTAATCTACACAACAGAACGAGAGTTTTGTGATCGTGATTTATGCAATGAACGAGAACACCGTTAAAAAGGAGTGTTTTATTACAATATCGTTTAAGATGGTCCACATAAAGAGTTGCTAAACGTATACTATTCTTGGAATGCAGCATTTTGTAGCAAGCTATTATATATTGTAATAAGTGTTGTAATAGCATCCGCAAATAGATAATGCATGAATTAAATACACATGTGAATTAGATACTTGATGCTTTAATACCATTGTTTAATTACTTGTCGAAGACATTGTGCATGATTTTCGTCAATTAACAACTAACTAGGATATTAATTTATGTGCGCATTTTATTACAGAGTTGTGCATGCTCGTCCATATTGCAAATTGCTAGATTTGAACGTATATGCTAAACAGAAGTGCATTAGCGACGCAATCAAATACAGCAGATACTATTTAATGCATAGTGGGCGTGTCATCGGATTGCAAAGTACGCTCAAATCAACATTAATGAAAAAAGTCATCGGTCACAGAAGAATCGGAAAAGACTACTTAAGCGCAGTTTAAACTTAACTTGAGGAAATGTTGTGGGTGCAGTAAAAAGAACAACAATGAAACTTCAGTACAAAGAAATGTTGTCATGACGCACCTGATCTTGATACCATTTGCTCTATCACTGTTCGGCAACACGTTGACAATACTATTCTCGATGAAACGTAGCAACAGACGTTCGTCAATTTCTGTCTTGTTTGCTTGTCTAGCAGGTTCCGGTTTGGTGATAACACTGATGTGCAATAATATATACATGTGCTAATGCAAAGGAAGAAACGTGAGCATTGTATTTCATTATTTTATTATGCAGTTTATTTCGTTCATTATTTTACACAATAGTGTTTTCAGAAAAAAAAATCAATATAAGTTAACGACGTTGTCTTTTTACGTTGTATAATTTTTTATGTATGTTATGATTATGAGGCAACAACATGTTGAATGTGACAGCAATTTACATTAGAATGCAGTAAATTCCTCATTTATGTGTTCGGTGTATTTTGTATTCACGTAATCACCAACTGTAATGAAATGTTCGTCAGGAAGAACTGTTATGTAATCGTTGTTTCTCTCAGATTCCCATTTGTGTGCATAGTATGGCGCAGCAACAACGTTTTCATACGGATTTTGTTGGGCATTCGCCACTGAACCATTTATGTAAAAGGTGTCCGATGTTTTCTTTGACGACTCAGTTCTTGACGCAGGGGAAAATGAATGCGCTTTCTTCAGCGCTTCATTGTTGTTCTGTACGACGACACTTCTTGGAGAATTTGGCTCACTCTTTGCAGATTTTAAAGAACGTTGTTCGAGCGAAAGGCTGGTGACGCCCGATATGGTATCTTCAGCATTTAATCTAGACGTCAATGCATCCAAACTTTCCATGGCATCTTTCAAGGAGTCTGTGGTGGTCCATCGAGGAATTCGTGGCGTACTGGAAGTGCTCCAAATCGGGGTCTTAGGCGTGACGTCATCGTCCCCGCCGAATCCACTGTTGATAAACCCCAGACCAAAACTGCTTTGAAATCCGTAGCTGCTTTCTGATGGGTCACTTTGGGCTCGTCTATAGGTGCTAAATCCACTAGGGAGGTCGTGATTGAAATCCAGGGCCAATTTCTGTGTGTCGTATAGAGTACTGGATCTTCTGAGAGTATCATATAACCGATGCTCCTTTAAGTGACTGCAATGAAATAAAGTTCAGATTTTTTTAAATGGTTGTGGATGCAAAAGAAAAACGATATATGTTATATAAATGGTAGTGAACAATTCTGATAGATTAATTATTGATATTTCACAGTTATATTTAAAATGGATGATGCAGTTTCCTAATAAAGTTTCTACACAAATATAAAACCATCAATCCATAAACAATCATGTACAGACAGTTAGAAGGCACTTCTTTACATATATGCTGACAGAATGGACAATATCTGATAAATGTATGATGGAAGTAATTACATTTTCCACTGTAGGCAAGTTATGACTATCAAGGTCATACCGCCGACGAAAATAACGCACGCCATTGCTATCAGGCCAATTTCTGCCGGCGTAATCGTGCCGTCGGCGTCTGTGGTGGTCGCATATAGAGACATGTAATTGTGGAACAGGTCCTGAATCTGAGCCCAGTTGTCAGCTATTGACCTAAAGAAGGACAAGCAAAAAAAAAGAATAACTAGTCTAGTAAAAACATAAATACATCTAGTTTATAGTGTATTAAAAACCAATGTTGTAAGAATAGTGTATCACAATAACTAAGGTATTTCCAATTACCGTGCTAGGAAAAGTGTAAAATAAAGTATTTAAAAAAAAAAAAAAAATTCCGTAAAATAATATGTTCACAATAATTGACAAAGTAAAGGCGTAAATGATGTACTAACAAGAGACGTTAACTACTTAAAACACAGTACATGTATATGAAGACGGGAAAACTTAAAATAATGCACATTTACTAAAGATTAAACGATGTATTTTTGTAATTCAACAACAATGTTCTCCTGTCTTACTATCCATGTATTTTACAAGCGTGTATTTACTGTCAATGTGATTTGTTCTTTTACCTCTGGACGTCGTTGAGTGGAACCGCTGCGTTATTCGAATCAAATGCACCAATTCGAATCACTGACCTGTGAAGCATAACAACGCCTTGAAATACAGGTGTCAATATATTGTCTAAAAACTGCATGGGACAAAATTATTTTGCAAATTAAATAGACCTTCTTTTTATATAAAACATTCGAAATTAAAATAGCGTTTAAAAATAATGTTCTCCGCAACCTTGGAAGTTTGATGAGACGGTTACGAAGACTTGCAATGCTGCATTAACGCATTAGTATGCATCTTGGGTCTTAAACATTACATAGTTAAATGAATTTCGTTTCTGTTTGTTCCCTTGATTGTATCCAGACATTGTGACAATTTACGTCTTTAATGTTTTTATTTAACAACTCAGTTTGTCTGTGTTTAACAAATACATGTAGAGCGCAGTTGGTCCCCAGTGTCATGTACTTCATGCGTTATTTTCCACCTTTATTACATAGTAGGAAGTTTATCAGACAATCAACTCTTACACAGGATTTCCGCTGTTGTCTTTCTGCTCGTCTAAGGGCGTCAACCATACTGTATCTACTTGGAGTAAGCGCGCCATGGAACTGGAAATATGCAACACGATATAAACAACGTCTATACAGAAATGTGTAATGAAAACACAGTTTGTGTGGAAGTGACGTACCATAAGTGCACAAACACATCACAATAATGCAATTGAAGGGTGCATACTTAAATACTAAAAGTGCAACTAGTGTGCTGGCACTCAGTATCATATGACAACATTCCAGGTATTCATAAACTCTGCGTCTCAGTAACAATGCGAATTTAAAGAAATAAGGAGATACAGATAATACGAGGCGTGTCGTGGGAAAATCGGGATTAATGCATGCGCGTAAAGTGTCGTCCCGGATTATTGTGTGCAGTCCGCACAGGTTAATCCGGGACGACACTTTCCGCTTAAAGTGGATTTATGTTTAGAAAAAACTACATAGAATCAGAAAATACCATGCCAGCGAAAAGTGTCGTCCTGGATTCGCCTGTGCGGACATGCTTTAAGCCCGGGTTTCCCACGACACGCCTCTATAATAATACATATTATTACCTTTCAATTTTTGCAGATAGCCGTTGAAACGTTTGCCTATCTATAGGAGCTGGTACTTCTAAGGTCCCATCAGGATTCGTCCGCAGAAATGAAAACTATAAATACATTTTAAAGACTTATTTAAAACAATGGAATCTCAATTCCATAATATCAAATGCCACTGCTGAAAACGTTTCTATGAGGAAGGAATGTGGCACATTTCGGTCAGATTCAAACCAAAGGCGGTGTATGTCAAATGTAAAGGGCTTCGTTCCTCTATGACTGGACATGCGGTGGTAATGGCATTTGATAAGAAAGTCTTACCACGACCGGAACTGACGCCGACAATGCTGGATGCCCCTTATCCGTAGCAACCGCCTCAAAACGGTGTAGTGAAAATATATGGACGGAGGTATTGCTCCAGCCGGGCCCGGTGTGGAGCTCTCCACTCAGAGCGTCAATGGTTAACAAGGCCGTATCTCTGTTAAAAAATACAAAAACAACTCGTACATTTAAACGAAAACTAGTTGCTATGCATATAGTGTATATACATAGTCATAAACAGTGTTTATGCATTTCTGACGTTATTGTCTTCATTTCCCGAAGTCCTAACGTACATGCAAAGGTGTAAGGACCAAATCACATTCATTTCTATAATGTGTTCATCTTTATGTTATGTATATATCCTAATTTATTTAAACTTGATTACAAAATAATAATGTCGAATACGACAAACATAATTAACGTGACTTGCATAGTTCGCAAAAAATACATCCATTGTCACCACAACATTGACACATTAACACATGTAACTCCGATTGAACTTAATTCAGTGGATCAGCAAATCAATGTTATTGGTTATCATTGTTAACCTAGGGATCTAGTTTACACAGAAAACACATGTTTCAGATGCTTTAATAATACTGGAGCTTAAACAACAGCTGCGCAAGTTTTATTGTAAGTTCTTACCCATTGTGTAAGCTGTAAGTAATGTTGCTGTTTTCTCCCATGTCGGCATCTGTAGCCTGAAAATATATAAATGTTTCTAAATGCACCATTTCGTTAGGAATAATAGTCATTTCCACACATGTCAATAATATCTAAATTAATATCGTGTTTGTACAATTACGCTTTGTGAAGCTCAATGAATGGGAATTAACCCATTAACAATAGATGGGGAGGAGATAAAATGTTATGTGCAAATACTGTATATACATTCCAAGTTGTAAAAATGCAAACCAAAAAACCAAGGCATATATCATCCTTCGATAGGAGGAACCTATATTAATATAGATGATGACATGGTTTGTGGTTCTTACAGTTCATTGCTAGATATTACGTTTGTGAGTTTACAGGCCCATACCCCAGCTTTGATAAATTTTACCATTTAATACTGAGAACATTTTAAAATGTCTTTGAGTGGAAGCATTACTTTCTTGGTAATATATATAAATAATATGTAGTTTAAACAGTTTATAAGACATGTATTACAAAACAAGAATATCGGTAGAACCGATGGACGCTCCCAGATGCCGTTTTGACCTCTAAATGTGGCCTTGACCTCAAACCGAAGAAACTGATTCATACGCAGACACGTTGTCGTGTTGAGGATAAAATTTGTGTAAAGTCTATTGACGAAGTTAAAAGTCCGGACAAGCAAAAGACCAATTTCGACTTTAACTATTAAGTATGACATTGACCTTTGACCTACATATCTAATTCATGCTTGTGAAATGTCTCATTTAGGATAACATTTGTGCCATTTAGTTAGAAAATAAATAACTCAATATATCACCAAGTTATAGTCAGGACAAGCAAAATGCTGATTTTGACCTTTGACGTATGGATCTTGTTTATATGCACTTCATGTTGTCTCTTTGCGGTTAACATTTGTGCCAGGTAGTTTTTAAATCCATGGCAAGTTAATGCACATACAACCTAAGTGGCCATTTTGCCTTTTGACCTCTAGGTGTGACCTTGACCTTTGACCTAGGGACCTGATTAATGAGCAGTACACACCAGCTCAATACAGCAAACATTTGTGCCAAGTAACTTAGATCATTCCATCCATGACCAAGTTATAGTGTGCAAAAGCAAATTAAGCTAATTAATAATCAAAGGGCTATTACTCCCTGAAAAATCATCAGACCGGAGCGACCTGACAATATGCGCATTTCCCCTTGGTAGGAATGATGCATATAAAGTTTTAGTAAATTCGAGTTGTTAGTTCCTGAGATCGCATACGGAAACGAAAACATTATATTAAAATGTATTATTTGTAATATAAAAAGAACAATAACTCCCTGAAAAAGCATCAGATTGGAGCGACCTGCCAATATACGCATGTCCCCTTGGTATGGAAGCTGCATATAAAGTTTCATTGAATTTGGATTATTAGTTCCTGAGATCTCGAGCGGAAACTAAAATTTCCTTAGAAAATGTCCTATTTCTAATCAAAGGGCAATAATTCCCTGAAAAATCATCGGACCGGAACAACATGACAATAAGCGTATGTCCACCCAATAGGGATGCTGCATATAAAGTTTCATTAAATTCGAGTCACTTGTTCCTGAGATCTCGCGCGGAAACGAAGTATCGGACAGACGGACGGAATGATGGACGGATGGACAGACATAGATTATGATGGATAAAATAATTGGGGAAATTCTTTTCACACCCGGACAAACTGAATTACAGCAAAATCAGAATTCGGACGGACGGACAAAGCGGCGACTATATGCTCCCCCCTTTCGGGGAGCATGAAAATATATGTCAACTTATGCATTCAATCACAGTCCTTGCTTCTTATAAGGTTGTCTTACATGTAAGGTTGGAAGTTTCACGTCAGATCCGGCACCGAAGGGAAGACTGATGAAATACTGATCCTTTTCAAAAACCGGCGCGTTGTCGTTCATATCCAGCACCGTAAGGTTGATGGAGATATTGGCCAAAACCTGTAGGGCAAATAATAACAACGGTATTTGGAACGAAGTGTTTTGTTTATTGTTTTACAAGACGAAATTATGAAAGATAAATTTCATCTTGTCGAATATTTATATTGCCAAAATTAATTTCAAAATTGATATATCTAATAACATGCTTAATATTATACAAATCGGAAGATAATCAGCTATGTATGATATGTGTTAATCCATGTCGCAAATTATATCTTTCTGCAAAAAAAAAATCAATCTATGTGATCTGCTATATGATATATGGTTACATAATGATATTCCAGGTTAAACAGATAGCACATACACAAGCCGAACCGACATTGGTCATTCTAGAGGCGATTATTATCGTTAAAAATTAATTGTTAGATGACGTCGTTATCACTTACTAAAACAATTTACCTTCGTGTTCAGGAAAACCATTACGTCCACTTGATGCGTTGCATTTTGTTCTCTGTCTAAAGGCTCGCGCGACACCAGCATATAGCTTGAAACAGGCAGAAGCATGATAAGCACATCAGGGATCCGTTGTAGAACTGGTAATTAATGCTTACATGTAAGCGGTATTCTGGCGTGACAGAAATATAATACAAAATAATTCATCTTACATTTACTTTTGTATTCTTTCGGGCATAATTAAGTTGAAAAATAAACAAATGTTTAGACACTTTTAACGTATGTTATTAGTACAAGAAGCAACAACTCTGTTTATATAACACATACCTTCGGTTATCAACCGCAAATCTTGTCGTTGAACACTCGTAAGCGTCGCCTTTTAACTGAAAAAAAACGTGTTTGTATATTTTAAGTAGAATTAAGGAAAATGTATACAGAATGACTAAAATTATGAACTTAATTTGTATCGCCTGAGAAATTGCTATTTACCTACTAATTGTATTTTATTAAAGACAAATAAGCTTTGATATGGCGACGTGGTATGACAATAACGCACAAAACAAGCTACACAATGTAATAATGCAGAAGTCCCCGCCTACCCATTAAACTAGTTACATTATCTCATTATCTGAACAAATACTATCAACAAGCTGTACCGGTATAGCATCAATTAAGGTTCCAATCGGGACATTCTCCTGAATTTCCATGTTGACTTGCACATCGGTGAGGGTCGCGTTCCAGTAGAAAACCACCGATACTGGTACAAGACTACAGCGTCTGCATTGTATAGTATGTGTACATACATAACCACATACTAATACATCATTTATTAAGCACTATATTTGCTTTATGGCTTGACTTATCTAGTGCGCGTGTGTCACAAAAGTGTAATATGTTGCGTTAAGACGATCAGTCTGTTGTATAACATTAAGTCCAAAAATACAATATGAAATAAAAATCAGTGTTTATCAATTTATAACACCTTTTCGTTAAACAGTATCAATGGAAAACATACTAGTAACCAAGGGCAAATTTAGAAATTTAGAAATACCATGTGATACTTTATAATCCACACATATGTTATATACTACAGAGATACTGGATGACTTAACAAACACGTAATTCATATACATAAAAGACGTGAACGTGCTATTCACCTGTCATTTTGGTCAACCGGATTGTCACACGCATTGGCAATAAACCTGTATTGGCCATTATAGTCCACGGTGCCTTGTACTGTGATGTTCCCTGTCTGAGCGTCCACTTTAAACGGTACATACCCCATGGACAGGGACTGCTCGATGGCGTAGGTAACATTGGCGTTGACAGTTCCGGGTTGATCCCCGTCTGTTGCTGACAGCTTTCAACAATATGACAAACCAAAGTAAAGCATGTGTCGTGTTAGAAGAATAGTACTGCTTGATGTTTGTTGTTTTACAACATCAGTGTGTTACAGTTGTAGTTAACTAATACATCAGCAGCAAAGCCTGTCGTGATATATGTGATATATATAGACTTTGACCTCATTACCAGTAAGTAATGATGACTTACTGTTCCAATGAATTCATCAGACGACCTGTAGACTGCATAAAACACGTAAGAGGTTTCTGGAAACTGCGGTGTTCTGTCGTTGATATCTTGGAGGTTGATAATCACTGTCGCGGTGTTTGATGACATGTTCCCCTGCCTGTCTACGCATTCTATCTGCAAAAGTGGACAAGGACGGTTGAAAAATCATAACGCCATAGGGAGGTAATAGGTGTGTATGTATAAGGACATAGCAAGTAGGCTCAAGCAATATTATTCGCAAGGTATCTTGCTGAAAGCTACAATAATATATTGAAAGCTGAGTCAAGACGAAAACTATGTATGGCAATATATTCGATCATAATATTCGTTTTATCAACATGACATATACAAAACGTGTACGTAGTATACATTGTTGTGATATAAATAATTTCTGTTTTTCCATAACAAGCATTGAATAGTTTCAACGTACCGTCATGACAACAGTGTGGTTCATTTCCCGATCCAGCGCCGACCTGATGTTTATAGTAAGCACTCCCGTATGTTCGTCCACGAAAAACCCGGTCGTACCGTTGACTATTTTATACAGGATGTCCGCATTAGGGCCCTAAACAAAGTTTGATATAAACATTAGGGCCCTAAACAAAGTTTGATATAAACATTAAAACCAAATAGTTATATTGTCAACTTTTAAACAACAAGAGGATTATACCTTTAACAGTTGTTAGACAATTTTAATTGTCCATACCATAATCGTATTGTATTGACCTTTCCGAAACCCATTTTTGAAACATCCATCTTACCTGAATTTTTGGAATTTACCGCAGTTTGGTTCTCGTCGTATTATGTTAAATATAAATCATAAAAACATAAAATCTGCTGAGGAATACGACACAACAGGCGAATGTATTTCAGCAAATTCTACAAAATTTAATAAAACTCAGAACAATAAAGTTACTCATGGCAAATAACTCAGGCATATTATAATTACACCAAGTGCAAACTTTTCTAGAAAATAAAGCGTTCTTTTTTTTCCGAGAACAATCACTTCACTCACTGTATCACAATCAGTAGCGCGGACAGTGGCCACATATCCCAGGCTGTGTTCAGGCAGCGACACATTGTAGAGTGAAGGCTGAAACACCGCAGCACAGTCGTTTACGTCCTGCACAGTGACAACCAGCTCCGCTTCCGCTGTCTTCTTGGTGTCATCCACTTGGTAACACTAAATACAATGAATTTACGTTATACATTTGTACTTAAACAGTTGCATAATGACAATGACCAAAATCAGTTGGAAAATATCACATATGTTGGGAAAATAAAACAGAAACGTGTTGATAAAGATATATGTTATCATGCCATACTTGAGATTATCATATATACCTTATTATACCAAGAAGGCTAGACAGAAATAGAAAGGCACAATATGAAAGAAAATGAAAGGTTTGCTACAAGCACTTCATATCGACATCTGTTAAATAATGGGCATTTTAGCGTTTAATAATATATAAGATTACACTATATCAATTCGATAATTCGATTGTGTTGTTAGACGATGGGAATTATGTAACTATGTAAACTGAATTGTTTGGACATTTACTATGAATGCACACATGCTCATACGCTTACCAAAAGTTTAAGTTTCAACGTGGAGTCTTTCTCCCTGTCTATCGCTGTATGGACTCGAACCTGGCCACTGGTTGGATCGATCTCCAGATGCGTACTTCTGTTACCAGAACCTACGGCAATATGTGTACAAGCTTTTTTATACTACCTTCCCTAGTAGTGACCTAGTTTTGAACAACCTTTATCCTTAATGTAACTACTGACAGATTTTGACCGCACATGACGCATTTGTAACCAAAAAAAATCTCCCAGAGTTTAGTTTTTGAGAATTTGTAATTATTCAGAAAATAATGTTACGTTTTGCTTTGAATGTGTTGAATTATTTTAAATATGTATTGAAACAAAATATAACATATAATGTACCTCCTATTATACTATATGAATCAATGTATACCTGTTAATAATTGCATTTGATTTTAGCACTATTTTCTGAAATTAACTTTTTTAAATCCGTACCAGTGAACGAATACATCACTGTTGTGTTTAGTCCAAGATCCTGGTCAAAGCAAAGGATGGGAGGCGATGACGTCATCCAATGATCCATGGTTTCCTGTAGCCCATAAATAATAATAAGTTAATTATAATTAACCCTTAATGGGGTCCGTGTTTTGCAACTTTTCTTATACCGATTGTATGGTGGCATAAATTGACACGTGCATGTTTTTATTTAAATCGTTCCCATGAGATAAGTCATGGGGAACTAGATCTTATGTCGTGATAACGATTTATTATTTCGTGGTAACACTTACGAGTTAATTTTGTCAGCATCAACAATACCAAGAGATTCGCGCTCGCCTATGGGAATTTACTTATATACTTTACTGCATAAGTGTATAATATGTATACTTATCTAAGAACATTAGCCACCGAAATAAAATTCATTTATTGATGGACAAAACACTGCAATACGTGTGTGAAAGTTTACAGACATATAATGGACAGTATAATAACTGCATTATTGTAGCATGTGTACGTACATGTGTACTTATCTGAGAACATGTTTCATTGTTACCATAAATAAAATTCATTTGTTTATTGATTCACCATATTTAGCGAATATGACAACACATATGACGAAGTCGTTGAGTGTATGAGGAGCACGTACTTCTTCAGTGATATTTATAAAATATTCAGTGTTGTCAAATGTAGGCGTGTTGTCATCAACATCTTGCACCTCTACTGTCACCAGCGCCGTGTCAGTCTCTGGATCACTACCCTATAAACAAAGTTGAGCTAAGATCTTAAAGACACTCACAAGGTGATACACGTTAAACTAAACATTAAAAGTTATATATTAAGATAACAAACATATAAAATAATGGTATAAAAATTATAATAAAGTTATACAATACAAATTTTCATAAAATAAATGGAATTGGTACAGTTTGAAATTGAGTTTGGTGTTTATATTTTCTATACTACGAAACTAGCCTGGTTCCTGGTGTTTTAAGTAGCATGTCATGCAACTCGCCGATTTAATCCGCATCTCCACGAAACTCGGCAGTAAATAAAGCTAGTACTTGTAAACAGTTTTACTTGGAGAGTCAGTGTTTTTGCAATAAACAGGATCCAGCAAATGTTTCTGACGTAGGTTATATACTAATTAACAATTACTAAGAGAGACAATAAGATAGCCGTTTGAATTTGGCCATGTTCACCTTTTGTGCGGCTTCAAAATCAGTCATTTAGATAACCGTATGCATGTAATCCACGTAATCCACATGATCGACTTAAATGAAAGATGTGGACACACAACTGCGTTCATTAAGAATATCTTTTTGTCTGGACTACAAATTTTTCTACACCACGTATCTAATCCGTCATTGATTGTTTTATGCATATACTACCCAAACATTGAGAATAAAAGCGAAAAAGAAACTCTTTTGCATACATCTTATCTGTAAACTTTGTATTTAAATTTGCTTAATGAAAACATAATAATCATTTAATTGTTTTATTTGTAATGGACATCTTTACATAAAATTTCAATACCTAACATTTAAACATAACAAGGACAGAACGTTTCAAAATGATATTATTATAATTTATTTCTCTTGTACGGTGGCATAGATGTGACATGTGGATGTTTTTATTTATGTCGTTCCCACGACATATTAAGTCCTGGGAACGAGATCTTATCTCGTGGGAACGAGATCTTATCTCGTTGGAACGACATAATTATGTCGTGGTAACGATATATTAAGTTGTGGGAACGAGATAATTAACTCGTGGTAACGACAAAATTAAATAGTGGGAACGAGATCTTTTCTCGTGGGAACGACATAAATAACTCGTGGGAACGACATAATTAACCAATCAGAATACACGTTGTTTAAAAGCATGTTGTAAAATGGCTGATACGTAATATCGTATTTCAATGCTGGATTAAGATATAAAGAAATTGTTTTTCTTCTGCGAGAGCAACATGGAATTTGACTGGCTCATTAAGTCGTTCCCTCGACAAAAATATATCGTTCCCACTACATAATTATGTCGTTCCCACGAGATATTATTTCGTTTCCACGAGATAAGATTTCGTTCCCACGAGATAAGATCTCGTTTCCACGACTTAATATATCGTAGTAACGACATAATGATGTCGTTCCCACAAGAAAAGATCTCGTTCTCACGACTTAAATAAAAGCCTGCACATGTCACATCTATGCCACCGTACTATTGGTTCGAGTCCAGTTATTCCAATTCCCATAGGGTCCCATTATTAAAAGGCAAACTTTCCAAGCATTTGTCTAGCCTTTCCTTCATTTCAGATTGTGCACGCATGGTATCGATTTAAAGATGCATCTTGCTTCTTCCGAAAATTGCAATAAAGGGATATGTCGTATTACTTCTAAGAAATTGCATATCGCTTGAATGCAGACACCAGTAGAAAACAGGGTTTCGGAAGTCATATTTCGAAAAAAGCCCCATGCCAAAGTAAACACCCCTCCCCCCCCCCAAAAAAAAAAAAAGAAATATTAGAAATAGCCACAAAAGGCATGTCTGAGATTGCTAAATGGCTTTTATACTAGAATATAAAAGGTAATCTTTAGTAATAGGCTCTGCTTTCGAATGGACCATGGTGGGATACACACGGATTTACTGGTATCGAACCTATTAATCCATTCATATAATTTTAAAAACACACATTGAAACAATTCATTTGACACATTTGTTTGGTGAACAGACGAATTCCTTCTTTTCAATAACAAGTACAAAACTCAAGACGTACCGTACATACGACAACTGTGATTTTGTGTCTCCTCGACATTTCATAATCAAGCAGCTGAATGTTTTGGACAAGTCCAGATGATGATACGCCTAGCTTGCTACTTCCTCCCTGCAGCAGCATACAGCATATTATATTAACATTCATAATATCAGGTTAAACGTAAAATCGTCAAGACATTGACATTATAGATTTAAGAAATAATGTTCGATATATCATTGTTTTAGGCCAGTAAACAAAGATTTGGAGTTCTGATATGTAAGAATTTTAACCACGAGGGCGTCTGCACGAATGGTTTAATAGTCACGCATCAGAAGGACAAAGAGTTGTTTATTGGCCGATAAACAACGATAATGCGAAAATTACTCTAACATGATCTAACAAATATTTTTGCGATTGTAATAAGAACTACATTTTACTATGCTGCGCTCAGAATCGATACTACTTTTTGCGCTGTTTATTGGGTAATTTAGGAACGATAATTGTGTTCTTTGTGTATAGAAAAACAGCGAGTATCATTTAGAATAATTTGGATAAGACATTTATTGTAACGTTAATCAAAAAGCGGGGTGACTCTGCAAAAGTCTGTCAGATATCAAACAAAGCCAGCAAACATTTAAGATGTTTAGGAAAATGACCATAACACTGGCCTTCATGGCTGGTGAAAAATCTGGTCAACTATTTACTTGCAAACTTAATTTCTACATAGCTAGCAGATGCAAATTTCTACATAGCTAGCAGATGCAAATTTCTACATAGCTAGCAAATGAAAATTCCATTTGTCGAGGCAAATGACATGGTTGAAATTATAATACAATCATACGGACAACTCAACTGAGTGACATCGTATGGTCTGATCCCTGGTATAACCCTTAGGATACGTTTCATTGACTCGTGTCTTCAGACGTGGTATTATAGAGTTTAAAATGAGTAGCAGTAGCGTGTATCTGTCGAAATAATTAAATAATTATTAAAGAACATTCAACTTATCCAATATAATAGTACAATGTGCTATATTAAAGGGACTATGTCAACGAAGAGAGCCTCAAAAAATCTCAAATTAAGATATTAATAATGGCATATAATAACGGTAAAAATAAGGTATATAATGGGACAAGTTTGTTTTTGCATTCTGAGATAAAAATCAATATACCGGTATAATACTGGCCGTTTGTGTTTGGTCCTTTTTATGTCTACATGTTGACGTCAGAATTGTGAATATTTTGTATAACCATACTTTACACACGTTCCATTACCAAGTAGAATAGCGCAGTTGGTTAAAGTGTTATTTACTGTCATTTCTTAGTATGGCTCTTAAGTCGTAAGTTCGATACCCGCTTGGGGTTTTATTTTTTTTAAACAGTTTTGTTGATTTGTTTTTATCAAATATCTCACTATGTTTTATATTATTTATTCTTTATTTAATGTAGATATCTTAGGATGCAATTTTTCGTTGACATGCTCCTTTAATGTTATATGACGACAGAAGTTAATTGCATGGAAATGTTTATTTAATTGTCTTATGTTATAATACCCGTCCTGGAGCGAAGTTGAATGATGAAGGAGTGCAGTCCTCGTCTGTCGGAGTAAACGGATCACTTTTAAAATTGATGATCGTCGTATTAATGTTAATATTCTGAAAAAGAACAATACGTTAAGTTGCAAAACAGATTCCCACACAATACCACACTTTTAATATTCCATTTTTCCGCCTGTGTGTTTGTCAGCTGTTATTTTATTTGCGCTCGGTGAATGTTTCTGTCTATTTAGCCATCTTTTCATCTGTCCGTCAGCTGGTGAATCTGTCCGTCTGTGTGTCTGTCCGGTTCGTGTGTTTTTTTTATCTCGATAGACGCTCCATGATTGACAAAATACTGTTTACTTACACTTAGTATGTGTTGGTACAAGTTCACACCGTCAAAATGAATACAACAACTTTATTAGTTTATACCTAATGTGTAGTGGAGTCTAAGACCTTAGATACTCGTATTTAAAAAAATATGTTTAAAGTTAATGAATAATAAGAAAATTTTTATTACCGGTAAACATTGAAGATGTAATTAAAAACTACGTCGGGATTCACACTATGTATTGAAGTGGATTTTATAAATGCGATAAGTATTAAAATAATAAACTTATAATGTGTACCTCAGGGACTTGAATAACGTACGTTGAATTCCGAAACCTCGGTGGATGGGTGTTTATTTGCTTAGGAAGCAACGTCACTTTTTTCGGAAACTAAAATAATAAAATCAGTGTGTACTAACATTTATCTAGACAGGTAATATATGTAAATCATAACATGCATCTAAAGTTTGTCATACATCATGTGTGTTAAGAAATGTTCGATGTTATAGTTATATGAACCAATGCGATAACCACAAATGCCTTATCGAGGCACGGTTACAGGATTTAGAGTTGGAAGGGGCAAAACAATAATAATCTACTAACCGATACATGTATCAACCATTTGTGCTAATTGTTAACCATTTCAAATATGAGGCTTATCGTGAGAAAACCGGGCTTAATACATATGCGTAAAGTGTCGTCCCGTATTAACCTAGGCAGACCGCACAGGCTAATCCGGGACGGCACTTTCCGCCTACAGTAGATTTATGTTTAGAAGAGACTTCATTGAAACAGAAAATACCATAAAAGCGGAAAGTGCAGTCCTGGATTAGCCTGTGCGGACTGCACAGGCTAATCCGGGACGACATTTGACGCACATGCATTAAGCCCGGTTTTCCTACGACACGACTCATATCTTTTCTCTGAAGGTTATAAATATTACACCGGTGGCATAATTAAGTCATTGGCCTCCTGAAAGAAGTAATTAACTCTGTAGCAACCTGAAATAGTCAATAAAACTTCATATATAACAACTGCTTTCACCATGCATGCAGTTATCAAACGCTTCTTACCATACGTGCTCGGTTGTCATGCATTGGACACTGTATCGTACAGTGCATACTGGATTCTCCCTGCAAAATATATTATTATTCAGTAAATCCATTACTCTCATAAAGAATAATTCACTGTTGCCAAATAAACAATTTTCATTTATTGTCACATGTTTACACAAAATACAGTAATACAGAACAATACGGTATAAATCGTACCATTAACCAGCACGCATCAAATGAAAACGGTATGAAAGGCATTGGTTACGCGGAGTGGTTAATAAGACACAACCCCAACCCTGTTGTTTACGCTGATATGCATATAATAACCAAACGGTCATGGTCGTTTGGTTGTGCAATGGTTTATCCCACGTTTTATTCTGCATTCATAGGAGTAATCCGCTTATGAAATACTACGCTGTAAGAATGTTATGACTGTAGCCTCAAAATTCACAACACTCTGTTAACAAGCGCCTGAGAACAATATCATGCTCTCCATATTTACGCTATTAGCTATTAGGCTAATCGTCGTAATCAGATTTCCTAATGATACTTTGGCTACAAACGCATCCATTTTGCTGGGAAGAGTAACGTGTGTATATCCAAGTTTATGAGGCCGTTCTGCACTGAAGCAGTGGTATGTGTGGACTCAAGGTGTGTCCCATCAACCCTGCCTAATTTTACAGATACACGTCAAAGGTTGTGACGAATTTCGAACCAGCTGAAATTTCCAGCTATGTGTTTTGTATAAAAATATATTTGAATGAACCCCGAGCTAAGGGGAAACCTTTATATTTAATATGACATGTATTTATTGGAGACAGTAACGCAACATTCATACCTGAAGAAATCATTTCATAATAAAATGTGAAATAATATGTTTGAAGTGTCCTGAAAACAGATTATTAAATTGATAGTATAAATTGTGTTTATGTTTGGTTGACAATGTGTTGAACATATGTACGTGAGAAAGAATTTTGTAAAACAAGTAAATGATGTAAATTCTTCTCACGGTCTTGTCAATCACTTATAAATTGGCATCGCTCAGAATACAAATACGTGCTTCGCTTTACAACTCTTGCCAGCTGATCATTTTAAGATACGTACAGTTAATTAATCGTGTAGATACTCGGACCCTGGCGCTGACATTCCGACTTTTGCCTTTTACCGACTTTAACCGAAGGGCATTAGGAAAAGTTGCGAAATGCACCGAGTACTTTGGAGATATAAAGAATACATAGCTGATGAAGGTATGGAAAAAAATATCCGTTGAATCTAAGAAATTAAAAATATGGCGAGCATTCGCGAAAAATAAGTAACACCAGGATGAATGTGAAAATTGTGCTTGTACGTATGACATTAAATGCAATTACTTACATAGCAAGGGACCTGCATATTGATGTTCAGCAAGACCTCAGTTCCGCTCGGTCCTGCCGTCGTGTTAAAAATGGAGCATGTTTCAGCGAACGTCATGTTAACTGTACTAGGCAGTACAGCAATCGCTGAACCTTGCAGAGAAGTAAGACATTTATTGACAGTAATTACATATACATGTATTTTAAATTTGGTTATTTTACTTTGTATATTTATGCATAGTAGCATATTTATTTGTGAATAAAAGAAAAACATATGGGGCGTTTCCTGGGAAATCCGGGCTTATTATCTATTTCAAGTAAGTAATTTCTAAACATAATCAACTGTTGGCGGAAAGTGTCGTCCCGGATTAAACTGCACAGGCTAATCCGGGACGACACTTTACGCACAAGCATTAAGCCCGGGTTTCCCACGACACGCCCGATATATATTTTTATCGGACAAACCTTGACCATTGCCTTTGTTTGGACGACCCATTTAATTTTAATGAAACATTAATTTACATCTATACACAAATAATCACCATGAGCGTGCATGCCTTACAAGTTCAGCAACATTATTATTAAGAATCGCTATGTTTCCCTATTAATTGTGTTGTTTTGCTACTGTTCGTTATTAAATTCAAAATTGCCATCGAAGCACCCACTCTGTTTAACCCTTTTTATACACGCTATGTCGAAAGCCTGAGATTTATTAAGGTGAGTCCGTTTCGTGTGTTGAACCAGTTCAGCTTGGTGTCTCTCATAGATACTTGTCAATCATGGATTGAGTTGCCCAATTATGGGTTGATATTTCAGTGGGAAATAATACCACACGGTTGCATAATCCTAACAATTTACTTCAAATCCTTGGACAAACAACCGTAGACAAACGGAAAGGCTGAGCGATCTATGTTCGTCTACTGGTTACTTGCTTGAACGTTGCCTGCGTGGGGACCGAACCCACGATCTTCCGATCGCAAGACGGACACGATATCGATCACACAACTGCGATTTGAATGTCTATAATGGTTTAAAGGGACCTTTTTCAAAGAATGACTCATTTTTGTCATATATTCCAAAATGAAAAGTACATTATATTTAAATAAGCTAGTAAATAACACTCCTGACAGCAATTTATTGGAAATATAGTGTCGTTTGTGGATGATCATCAATTGAAATGGGTAGAATTATAAAGCGTTTGTAACGCTTTTCGTCAGTATTTTGGAAAATAAATGTTTAATTTATACAAAGCGTTAAAATACGCATCCATAAGTCAGACTGGCCGAGTGGTTAGTTTTAATCCCAGTGGTCGTAGGTTCGGTTGAAGCAAATCTTTGTTTTTTTATTTCTTTGTATAATACTTGTTTTTGATTGTCCATATGCCTTAGTTTTTGCAATTAAGACATTTAATGGCATATTTCAACAAGGAACATTCCTGTTAAGTTTGGTTGAAATCCGCCAAGAGGTGGCAGCGGAGCAGTGGAGACCACTGTGAAGTCGTTTAAAGTTACTTTTGACGACGTACCACATAGACGAACGACGGACGACAAACGACGGGCGGTGAGTGACCACACAAGCGCACCATTGAGCACTTCGTGCTAAGGTGAGCTACACAGATATGTGAAGAAGTCCCTTTAAAATTGCAAACGTTACAAACTCCTCACAGTGGTCTCCCTTGATTCGCTCATAAATCCCCCCAAAGGGGAGATCACTGCAAGGAGTTTGCAAACGTTATTCCAGTAAACTAACAATTTTACTAACCCACGGTCGTGTTGTCGCACAGTAATATAAAAAACGCCTCCTCCTCACTACAAGGATCGATTTCCATTATTTCACCACATGGCGTCACTTGGTGTATCGTCACTAGCCCAAAAAACAGAAACAGTATGGTTCCAACCATGCTCTGAAAAAATAAAGGCCTATAGATTATCGTTGATGTATTTTTAATAAATCAAATGTTTAACTCGTAATACTGGAAAGGAATGTTTGGTATAGTAGATAATATAAAAATGAATTTAAAATATACAGTAATCGACATGCATGCTATTGAATAACTCATTTAGCCGTTCAATGCGCCTTCGTTGCTGACGGTTTATTTTTTTACACGAAAATGCAACAATAACAAAACTAAAGGGTACAACATCAGTCTAAACATCCGTATTCTAACACGAAACTCGATAATGTTTCTATAGACAAAGAACACAATTATCGTTGTTAAACTACCCAATAAACAACGCAAAGAGAAGTTCCGATTCTGAGCGGAGCATAGGAAAAAGTAGTCCCAGTTACAGTTACACTTGCAAAAACATTTGTCAAATTGTGTTATAATCGAAATAACGTTTCTTAAATAAAAAGAATAATGTCCGCTATAGGCTTGTCCTTTCCTGATTAATAAATAAACGTCAACTGGAATGGATAAAATTTTGTCTTCTGTATTTTAGAAACACGTGTGGTGTTTACACAGCGTTCAAAATACACATCTCTTCATACCAGTTCGGCTGTCATATTGGTAAGCCTGACTCCGTGACTACGGTGGAAAAAAACATTTTACCTTTTTACTTTACAATACAATTCTTTATCGTTAATATCTTTGGCTTAGGCTAGACCATATGATTTAGCTTTTGCAGTTATGATATTAATTGTATTTTTTTGTACAAAAATCTGTGAATATTTCCTTTTAAGACTGATTTTGGTACATATGTAAAAGACACCGACGACCCGCAAGTCTTAAAGGAGGAACTACGAACACTTTTAGTGCGACAGCTGTATTTAGTTATCTTTATTGTTAATCAATACTGCAATTAGGTACTTGGTTTATCAAACAAAAGTAATTAACTTATCTCGAGGTATTCGCCGCTGCTTAGCAGCTTGTATGCATCGTTATCGTTTAAAAGGACTTAGTAACATATTTTTGTATATTTGTATATTTGTATATTTTTAGCGGATCCGTGGGCTAGTGGCTTCACTGGCTTCACAACCCAGGGGTCGCAGGTTCGATTCCCAGTACACCCCTACCTACTAACCTACTAACTCGTCTTTCGCATGAGACGTTAAACCGAGGTGCAGTGTACTAGGTGCTTCACACCGGGCACTAAAAGATCCAGAGTCGCCTCTGAAACGGGGCATCTCCTGTATCTTGCACTATCTTGCACTATCACCCGTACCCCAACTAACTAGTCTTCTGGGGGCGATGGCCATATGGGAGAGAATCCCGGTGCACTCGATAAAAAGTGTACTACACACACTTTTTGTATATTTAAGAAATATCCGGTCTCGAACTTTTCACCTTCGGGTCAAAAGTCTGACATGCTTACCACTTGGCTCAGAGGCTCGTATACGTGTGTGCGTTATTTTACGCAAATGTCTTAGTATATCTCATTTTTTTCATATAATATTATTTATAGTGCAATATGGTGACATCTTTTCGTTGACATAGTCCCTTTAATTGTCAATTCGCCAATATGTGAACAGGTCTCTTTAATATCCATATACATTTAAATTTCTGCACACAACAACAACAATATTAAAGTTATGTTCAACTAGTATTTTTTAAATGAATTAATTGGACATAACGTTAGCATGAACATTTGATGATAGCGCTAGTAATTTAATACATTATAACAAATTTATCGATGGCTGTATTTTGATGGCTGTATTTTGATTGAAGTACATTCAAATTGAGACGCCCGCTATGTAGTCGGTAATTAAAGCTATCTTAAATAAATCTTATAAACACAATAAACACAGTATGATAAAATCGTTTACAAACGGATTTCTAAAGCATTTGAAAACGATGAAGTATAAAACATATGGATACATGTTGTGTGTATTCTAAAACAATGCATTAATATATCAGTGTTTGGTAATTTAACAGGATGGCAGGTTAAGATAATAAACATACGTTGTATAATTAAGAGGATACATGTGTGATATAGGTTGACAATGGCTCTAAAATCTCACACTCACGCGAAACACTGAACGGATGAAAAGGGGAATATATTATATCTGTACTTAAGTTAAAACAAACGTATAATATAATTACAATACAGCATAAAACTTATGATAAATTATTTACATATTCTAGTTTAACGAAATAATTGGCGTGCGTAAACAGCTGAATGCCTTACCTTAAGTTTCAGAGTTGTAAATTCCAAACTAACCAACTATTACAGTTCTAATGAAATCCACAACTTCTATTCCGCGCCCGAATTCCCCACGATAAGAGATTACAATATCAAAACAATGGCAGAGTAGCAATTAAATACTCACTTGAAACGTATGGGCCCAATCAAAAGCATTTAACCAGCGCCGTGCCTTTGCATATATTGACTCCGACCGTTTTATTACCCGCTCGCAAACAAATCTGCTTACTGACGTTATCAGGGAGAAACAGTGTGAGTTCAGTTAGACACGGTTTGTTCCGTGACATGCTATTAAAATCTGAATGTCAAGTGAAGATTTGAGACAATACATACTTTATTTAACGTTAAGTAGTATCATCAACATTAATGTTTGTTTTAGGTGCTACGCAAATAGCATAATTATACTACTACTTCCACCACCACCACCACTTCTACTATCACTACTACTACTACTACTACTACAACAACAACAACAATTAAAACAACAACAACAACAACAACAACTACTACTACTACTGCTGCTACTACTACTACTTCTATTACTGCTGCTACTACTACTACTTCTATTACTGCTGCTACTACTACTTCTATTACTGCTGCTACTACTTCTACTACTGCTGCTACTACTACTACTTCTATTACTGCTGCTGCTACTACTACTACTACTGCTTCTACTACTACTTCCACTACTACTACTACTACTATTACTATTACTATTACTATTACTACTACTACTACTACTACTACTATTACTACTACTACTACTACTACTACTACTACTACTACTACTACTACTACTACTACTACTACTACTACTACTATTACTACTACTACTACTACTACTACTACTATTACTATTACTACTACTACTACTACTACTATTACTAATACTACTACTACTATTACTATTACTACTACTACTACTGCTACTACTACTACTACTACTACTTTTAAAACTACAAGTAATTATTTCATATTCTATATATACTGTTTATTTCCACCTTTCAGTTCCCTAGTAGTTATTACAAAGACTATGCTGCTTCTGTTACTGCTGCTACTAATGCGACTGCTACTTATACTATAATCATCATTAGCTATGCAACCAAATTCACCACAACTACCCTTTTGCTCACAAATTTTATGTGTGTGGAACTGTTGCAACTTTACAATAATTATGTGTGTTTTAAACGAGAAAATTTGTGCAATGATAGCTTTTTTCAACAGCAAACGAATATTATGAATGTTCGATAAGAATTTAGTCACTTTACCCATAAAATAGCCATAAACACGCGGAAGTGGTTAATATTTATCAAAACGTCGGTCCACGGACACACAAGTGCCAACCGGGTTGTCACAGCTTACCCGTCTCATATCGATCAGAGAATTTATCAAAAAGGCTTTATGTGACAATGTGGCAAATTCCTCGAGCCCTCTATGACAATCTTATCTTTGCATATCTTGGACAACCGAAGAATCTTGCGGTTTCAAAATTTACGACGCAGTTCAGATATTTTATAGAGCAATGAAAAACATGTAAAATAAATTATTTGGCCGATATAAAAAGGTTATTTGACAATAACATAGATTTTAAGTATTTTTTGGCTTTGATGAAATAAAAATGCCTAAATGCTAAAAAAGAGTCAAAGCAACTTTTGGAATGTCATAAATGTAAAAAAATAAAAACACCATTTACTGGCGGGTAATTATTCCCTACTCCCGTGTCATCAATCTCCCCGAAGTGATTACTTCCCCGCTCCCCGCAGTGGTTACTTCCCCTCTCCCCGCAGTGGTTACCTCCCCATTGGTACTATTCTCAGTTACCACTGCCACAACGAGTAAAAAACTTCCAGATTTGGAAGTGTTCAGGGGAGACGATTATGAGGAGACTGATTTTTAAATATTATTTGTTTCATTATTGTTTTATAACAATGACACGGACATATTGGTCCGGGTATATATATATTACGTTGTCCACGTTTTTATCATTATTTGTCCACGATTTTATTTTTGCGTCGTGTTTGTCTATGGTCACGTGGAACTTCGTGCCCGCAGGGATTTAAGCGAGCTATACTCGGACACAGTTAAATCTCTGCGAGGAGGTTGCAGACTCCCGTGTCATGTCATTATCAAAGGGGGGAGACGACTGTGTAATGATACGTCATATTGCATTCCAACCTCCGCGCAGAGATTTGACTGGTTCCGAGCATAGCTCGAGATCGAATAAACCGTTAGGGGAAGTAACCGCTGCGAAGAGTTTGACGTTCGGTAACTAACAATTATCTGCCTATAGCACGTGAACAAAGGGTTTCAATATTTGCAATTTACTATTTTCTAATCCGTTTATTTAGTTAAGGACTTAAATAAAGGAACTAACAAAAATCGTTTTTGTGTGCGTGTGTATATTTCATGTATGTGCTAAATAAATGTATGCATATAGACCTGAAAGTCGTGTCAATGTACAATAGATATATCAGTCCGCGTACAATTATATACCAATCAGTAAGGATAAACTATTACTTCCCAAGCAATAACATAATAGAGCATGCTTGAAAATATTCACCATTTGATTATCTTTTTAGTGAATAACATAATTATCTTATATACACTCGATTATAGTAACAAAACACATTTACTGTAAGAGGGTTCATAAAAATAAACCGGACTTTGATAAAATCGGTATTTTTCATAGAAAAAAAATGAATACATCGCATATCCCATCGTGTAACTTAATTGTTCGGCAAGTTCCTTCAAAATCGATCATTACTCAACAATTTTACAGCAATGATACATTAATAACTTAATTAAGGAAAGTCCCCCCGGCACACAAGAGAGTGCACAATATAAGCAAGAATGTAATGTTTTAAATTATGAAAAGTAAACATCAAAACACACCGGTGGTAATATTTCCATATCTATGAAAGAATCGCTAAGTATGCGTTCTGCCTTCCAGAACAATACTGTATCATAATCATCATCACCATCATCATCATCATCGTTATTATCAAAATTATTAAAAGTATTATTATAGCTATTATTATTTTATTTTTTGTATTACTATAGTTGAGTTATTGTTGTTAATTGGCATGGCGTGTATGTTTTTAGTATGCATGGTTTCACTTGGATTTGTTTATTGAAGACCACCTTGTAAAAAAGAAAAATTGTTTCTTAATGTGAATTATTCGTAAAATAAAGTTATGATTATTATTATTACTATAACTGTATAACTGCTCATCTCCACTGCCTATGTATGTCAGTCAGTAAACAATAATAGGTGATACTAAATTATGTTAAGCAGTTATCATAATATGTGATAACTAAATACTATATTTGTGTATTATCTGTTCATAAATGCATATCTAACATTTTGTTAAGCCTTGCAATTCACGTTGACACATAATATATTGTTTCATGTGTTATAGACGATGTACCATGTGCAAGTCTGAAATAAAATATATGTCTGTCAAATAAAAATTAAAGAAAAAAAAACTTACCGCTTGTGCAACTCTTCTGCTTATAAGAGTAAATCAAGGAAATACTGGTTCGGCAAAAAAGTTTATGATAATGGCAAAGCAACTTGTATATGCAGCTATATAGTGAACGAGTTACAGCGACACGCGTGTCAATGTTTAACAGACCCGTGGCAATATACAGTATACGATTAAACTAGTTTATCATGACACGCGTGTCAAATTTAAAGGCCTAGTTTAATCCTTCTTTATTTGACCCCCTCCCCCCTTCAAATCTGGGGTATTATACCCCTGAGAATAGGCACCCTACTGTGGTCACTGTGTGGTGACGCTTATCAGCTGAGATAATACCCAGCTGCAGAGGTAGAGATATATTGAAAAAGTGCACAATGTCATTGCTCAGTCAGCTGAGAGAAAAGATTGCAGATAATGATAAGGGATTTTATGGTGGACAAATACACTAAGCGGAATCGTCCCGTTTCCTTCAGAAACATGCCTGTCTGATTGGTCAACAGTCACTAGCGCCCAATTGAAGCAGGTCAATCCGTTTTTGGTAAATTTGTCGTATATTTCGACTTTAAACTGCTATTTCCATCGTATAGCATATTCCTAGTACCTTGAATCCTACCAACTTAATTAGTTTAGGTATTTACTACCTATACAAGGTGTTGGTTTACCAAAATACGCTATATTATAATAATTATTAAAGCCATACTTTGGTCACTTTTTGTAAAAAGTCACCGCGTGACCGGTTTTCAATTCTCAATGACTTTACCACATAAAGTTAACATCCTGTCACTCTCCAAACCCATTCATGTTTTAATATGCTATAGTATGACCCCTGTGGCATATGGTGGTTGCAGTTCGGAGTGGGGGAGTTGTCTAGTGGCATTTATTTTGACACACAAAGTCATTAAAGTTTTGATAAACGTTAACACGATAGCAATACCTTGACTGTGACGTTACGCGCACACCCACAATCTCGATTGGCCGACCGATTTTCCCTTGCATATCTAAATAGGTCAATCAGTTTTTAACGTTTTTTTAGCACAGAAACTCAGCTGTTTTATTGCTACTTTGTATTCTTATATACATACTTGTTCAAAACGTAGAATTTAGTAATCTTAATAAATAGTGAATATTCTACAAAGTAACATACAAAATAACGTCAACATATATCGTTGTGTCAAAAATTATAATACAGAGTACTATTTAAAAATGGTGGGTTTTTAAAACTTTTGTGTATTATATATACTGTGATTTTTATCCCCACATAGATTTTTTTAATTATGGCACCGTATCCACAGTGCACTCTTTATATACGTTGTGAATTCCCATAGTGGAATAGTTATAATAACTGTGATACTATGTTAAGCAGTGTGCTCGGGCAATGGTTTATAACCGAAGTCCCGAGGGTAATCAACCTAACATCGTCGTCCCTTTTCACATTCCCGTTATCGAGTACTGTAGGAGTTGTCTTCTTTAATAAAGTGAATCGAGAACAAGGCTAACGATGTATCGGCTGTATTTGTCAATAAAGGAAAATACTGTTATACTCGGCATCGGTATTCTCGCGGTATCTCTATTTTGGCAGCAATTGTTTATCTTCGGATTTTCATGCTTAATTGTCAACATCTAACATATTTTTGGTTTTCTTTAAGAAAATAATAAGTTATAAATTAATTCATTCGAATTTAAACAAGTAATATGATTTTAATCCAGAAATATAAATAACTTTCGTATAAGCTTGTAGCTATCGGTAGACATTAGGGGGTCAATGTATACACTTTCGTCTGCTTGAGTAAATATAAATGAAGATTCAAATGATTGTTTTGTTATATTTGTTAAAGGTTAAAATCCAACAATTTAAAGTTTATTTGTGTTTGTTTATACACTAACAGCAAACTTATTTCAGAACAAACGTTTTACCGCGAGATTACCGATAACGTAATTTTTCAAGATGGCTGCATGGTGCATTGAAAAACAGAATAATTTAAGGACGAATACTTTACTTTTAAACAGGATTTGCAGTTATTATTTTCCGGAAAAGGTTCAATTTATAGCATGTTATTGAAAGAAAATGTTTTGTTAGTTGTTTTTTTGCTCCAAATATTTACTTAAAGGTTAAGTACCGCGAGAATACAGATGAACAGTATAAGCGGAGAAAAAATCTAATAAACTAATAACATTTTGTTTGTTTGTTTTTCATTAAAGTCTTCTCTGTTTTGGTAACTGAATTATGTATACGTGGATACGTTTCAAAATCCTTAATTATGCAATTATTAGTTTATTAATTAATAAATTTATAATTAACTACAACATGTAGCATCATCTAAGCAGTTCGTTTATTCCCGATTCATTGTCGGTTTGGGCAATAAACGGCGTGACAGTTACATCATCATTATATTATCATTACTATATTAGTATTATTATTATTGTTATTTTTATTACTATTATTGTTATTATTATTATTATTATTATTAATATTATTATTATTATTATTATTATTACTATTATTATTATTATTATTATTATTATTATTATTATTATTATTATTATTATTATTATTATTATTATTATTATTATTATTATGCAGCTTGTTTTGTTCATTTGAGTGAAGAAACTTCTACCGAATTAACTACAATTGTTCAATGACCTAAATACATTTTTTTTACTCTCTAAGGAATGATAATGATCTAAACCAAAAATATGATTTAGTAATGAAAATTGACAGATAAAACACCATTAACTCATACCAAAAATTTTAAAAGCAGTGTAGAAAAACATTTACATTCCATTAATAAGCTATCATAAGTTCAAGCGACAGTCAGATTTATTGCCAATAAAATTATAGTTTTCTCTTAAATAATGTACAATACTTATATTATTGAAATGATGGAGTTATTTCACTGGTTATCAAGTACACTCCCGAAGACAATGTCATAGCTGCCGATACAATGACCCGTGCATTACCTCACTAATTGGTACGCATGTTGATTACGTAATTGTACCACATGTTATTTTAAGATTGAGACCCGAATATACACATTATGGTTAGATAATTATATGGTTAAGTGTTTATACAAGATTATGATCTAATAATTTATCAGACCGTGTTTGAACAATGAGAATTCTGTCAGTCTCCGAGAAAGTATCTCAGTCTAAATTGCATTTTTTGTATCATTTTTAGCAATGATATAGTAATTAAACTGAAACTCTCTTAACTTATATCATAATATTACTATGTAGAATGTCATTTATGCTTGTTAAGAAATAAAATTAGTGAATATTAATAACAAAGTATAATTAATAAACTTTAAATGACCGCTATGAAACCAGTAGTAACTAGCCAGTTTTCGATTCGCCAAGAAATTATTGTTTTGTGCTAATCGATTAAAATCGATTAAAATCGGAATGTGAAACTCGTCGACCCAAATGGAGTGGCCCGACATTCCTTAAACTAGGCCTTTAAACATACCAGTGGCAATATGTAGTGTACGGACATGGCAATAAACAGAGTGCATAATTCGTTTGGTAGTGTTGTTTTTTTCGAGAGTTTTCTTTCATAATGTCATCCTTATTTCCATTCAATTGAGATTTTAAGAAGTTTGCTGATTAAATAATTATAAATAAATAAGACGAAATTATTTTCTTAAATAAACCATCAACCAACACCAACAACAAACATTGAATCATTTGTCTTTTGACGATAAGTACCAATAAGAACAGATCCAAGTGATAACCCACTATTTTCTATTCTACCACGGCACGCGGCTAGTGGTCCATATATAAAGAAGGAAAATAACTGTGGGTTATTCTGCAACAAATTATGGGCGGAGCTTAATGTTTTGAAAATATTTCCGGAAATTCGAATAAATCCGTAAAATGCACGTGCTTAAACGCGCGATAGCAAATTGTGACAAACAAATCATTGTTGCATTATGTAGCGCAATTAAACCACATTTGTACTTCATATTTTATACTTAAGTTCACAAAAACGTTTATGTTTTGTTAATTTGTTTTTAATTTGGGCTTTTTGGCATGATATTTTCACTGTATTATATCGATATGTATGATGTCATTCGCTCAATGTTTATCAATAAAGCTGACGTCACTTTGAGTTGTTATGATTTATTGACGTCACAGAAAATACGAATTTTATATAAGATCGTGTAAGAATCGAAATAATTGACGGGTAATTCCTACGCATCGGGAGTGCGTTTCACTAACATTGCGTAGACTTGCGCATTGTTTTACGTACGTACACGATTTACGCCGAGCGTACAAAAAAAATGCGTACAGCGTTTCACTAACATTGGCGTTGGTATACGCTGTGCGTAAGTATGAATACTCCTCAATTGAAGGTATTTTTGTAAGCCGACAGGTGCGCGCGGACGCTTAAGAAATACTTTTCGTCTGCATCAGTTGCTATTGTAAACAAGATGGCCGAATCGTCGTCTAAGTGGAAGTCCAACTGGACGAAATGTGAGATTGATACTCTTATGAAGGGCATATGCCGGAAGAGTAGACGTGTTAGATGGCAAACTTACCCCTTCTTTATCAGCGTCGGACAAGCGGAGGGCTTGGGAGGAAATATTAGCACTGTAAGTTATTTCTAAAGCAGTGTACCACTACTAGCTATCCAAAATTGGCAAAATATGAAAGCCCCATCTTTTGTCGACCGAAAATGTGTTACTTTTCTGTTACTCTAATTATAATGTTTAACATGATTGGATCATTTATTTTAAACGCAGGTCTTTCTCTGTTATTTGTAAACATCTGTTATTGTATTCATGATGCACCTTTGTAGTTCATCAATTTGTAAATTAAATTATTATTATCATTATTTCAGTGTTAACAGCACAGGTACAGTCGGAAGAACTTTGGACGAGACCAAGAAGAAAATCAGTGACATTAAGGTTGCTGCGAAAAAGAAAGAGAGGACCCGGGTGGCGCATGACCGAGGAACAGGATGAGGGCCTCCTGCTGAAGAACTGTCGCCTTGGGAAGTTAAGGTATTTAAGCATTATCCCCACGCAGTATTGATAACGCATTATAATGCGTTTGTGTGTGTGTGTGTGTTTGTGTGTGTTTTAAAGTTCAATGACGTTCATTGTAATAATTCAATAATTATTCTTTAAGAAAATTATAAAATAAAAGATTAATCTGGCAAACAAGATTGAACTAATTAAAAAAAAAATAATTAAATATCACAACTGTGTATTTCCTTTCATTCGCAGATGCTTGAAATTATTCCAACAGCAGCAGTGCATGGCCTAGATGATGGCATTGATACACTGAACATCTCATCATGTTCTTCTGGTATTTTTATCTTTATGGTAGACTACACTAACTTATCACACAACCTGTCAGACAGTCAAATATATACGATAAAAAATTTAGGTGTCTGCCAAAATGTATAAAACGCCTTATAGTATACATATTTTATGTTCATTTGAATTTTTTTGTTAAATGAATAAATGAATTATAACTGCAAAAAAGTAAGTTTATGCTCCACAAAATTCAATATCAACTTACAACATGTTACAAAGCATGGTGTCTGACAGTTGAGTTAGAGCTTTTGAATAGTCTATTAATTGCCATTGAAATCTTTTGCACAACATTAAGAACTTTCATTTTCAGTATCATTGGCTGACATGCCTGCATCTGCATCTTCTTGCACTGGTACGCTGAATTTGAATTACATTCATTTTCATGTGTGCTTATTCTCACACAATTTTTAGAATTATGTTGTGTACCAACAACTATTGGACTAATTTGGGAAGCATTTAATGTGTACTCAAACCAATGGTATACCAAGTTACCATATGATATGTTAGTAATACTTTAAATGACAACATTCCTGAACTTAACACTAATCAAATAATTATTTTATTCCAACATTATACATTGTAAATACTTTTTGACTTACAAGAATTAAACATATGATAAAATAATGTGATTAGTACAAGGTCCTATAACATAAACATTTTATACACATTCTAAGAAATGCATGTGTAAGGCAATTCACAGATATATACAGTTAAACTTTAATGAACATAATGGCAACATATACAGGAATAATTTGCAAGTGCACACGTTTTACAGACATTCAACTAGAAGAAAAGCAGGAAGGTGTGAATGAAGTAGCATGTGAGTACTTTTCAGTCACTGAGTGACATTTATTCAAAAGTTCATGATATTATTAATGTACTTAATGCAATTTGCATAACATTTGTTGGAATGAAATATTTTGAGTGGAATATTTAAAAAAAAATTATTTACAGGTAAAATTGAGAAAAAGTCAATGAAAAGAAAACTTGAAAAGGGTATTTAATTTGTTACGTTATTATGCTAATAACTCTGAACAATTTAGCATAATCCAGTTATAGAAAATAAAGGAAACATATATTTATAATGTTTATCAATTAGTTTTTCATGTAATAACCAACAGTTACCTGTCAATTATTTCTTAAGCAAACGTTTAGTAACATTGATTGTTATTGTTTAGGTTGCAATATACTTATTCCAATCCTTATGTTATTTAAATAAATGCAACATTTTGCACACAGGGACCCTCATAACCATACCTTTCTTAAAGAGCATTCTGAATTGATTCAACCAATAAAAAGGGTATGTCATGTAATATGTAAGAAAGAACTCGTCACTAAACAAAGTTGACTGTTTTATCAATCATTTGTCTCCAATCTTACAACATATCAGTGATTTATTAGTGCATACCAACATCTCCAAGGAAGAATATCAAAGCAAGTGTCTAAGCCTAAAAACATGTCTTCGAGTTAAACTTGTTGCTTTATTTAGAGAGTACAGCACTTCAGTGCTATATATGTATTTAGTGTAATGTGACCTTTACAATCGGGATTTTCCGCGCATGCGCACTTGACTGGTTGGCAAAAGCGCTGGTTACAGCTATGTGAAACATGCATACAGACATGTGTTTACTCTATGAATCGATACTAATTTCTGAAATATATATTAAAACACAACAAATAAAATTTACATACCGCTATATAATAAACTAAATATATAAAATGGATGGTAATTTAGCTTAAACGGAACACGCGATTGGCCTTAAGTTCCAATGTTATGAACGAGGCTATAAATCATCCGTTCACTTAATTTCTTGTAGACACGAATAAAATAACTGTTATTGTTAAAAATAATAATTCATGTGACGAATCCTGATAATTTATACCAGAACAGTTACAATATGAATGTACTGTGTGTGCTAGTGTGTATTTCTATGAACGAAAGTGGCAGAAGGTGCATTGTAAAGTAGAACTAATGTACTGATAGGCCATATAGCATCAACCTTAAAACAAACATGAAGAGTGATATTTATTAAAAGACAATATTTAAATATAATTTCCTAGCACATCGGAAGACACAAATTGATGAGCTTGTTACTTATATCTGAAAAAAAGAACCATCATCGGCGTCTGTGGCTTAATTAGCAAATATTAGGAATGTAAACTGAAGATCCTATTTAAAACATTTTACATCATCTTTATGTATCTCAACAAGGTTTTATTATTTTCAAACATCCCTGTGGTTATATAGTATAATTATTTTATGATGCTCATTTGTACATTGCTGGCACGGGTGATTTAAGATGGTGGTTTTTTTATCCGTTTTAATAATAAAATGTTGACTTGTATAGCAAATTTGAATAATGTTTAAAGTTTTATCGGGTTTACAATAGCAATAAAACATTGTGTGCTTAAACCGGAATAAAAATCTATCGACAGAGACCATCTTTTTTAGCAATTTACAAAATTTAATGAGCATCGTTTTTACAATACATTAATAATAGAGCAAGAATTCAGTATTTCGGGCGTTAATATTATCCATGAAAATGACTTCTAAATGCCATTATATATTTCGTTAAATGACCAGACATACGTCTGCCACCTGTGGTAAATGGCACTTTGAATCAAAGATGACACCATGTTGTTAGTTAGCAACTGTCTGGGCAGTACAAACAAAGGGGCAATTAAACCGCGAATTATTTGATTACACGATGGGTAGGTTGTCAGATATACGCAAGCTGGTGAAAACATACAGATTAAGATTATATGAGATTAAATTTTATTTTTATGAAAATTGAATACAATGTATAACCAGGTAAGCTTTTTCTGAACTGTGTAGGTTCTGACAATTTAGGTTTCAACATTATAATTAATATATTGCATAAAGCCTATTTAGCGCGATCGATTACCTATCTTACATCATCATTTGTTTTAGTGCCCTGTATTCTGGATCAAGTTACTAGTAACCAAAATGCAGATTGTTGAGGGCATTTTTGTCACGAACAGCAACATTGCCCTGTAAAAGTGTTGAATACAGGAATATTGGGCACATTAAATTTAGTACTTTTAAATGCATCATTAGTAAACAATTATTATAAAAACAAACGTTCCATAATAACATATGTCTTATAGCATTATTATGTGCCACCATGTATTAAAACATTGAATTATTTCGAATATTAACTAATGTATTTTAAACAATATCAATATTAGGTCTAATTACCCCAAAACGGAAGTCACATCCTCAGGGTTACACCAGGCTGTCAATTAGATAATAAGCATATATGGTTTAGTGCAGGATGCATAGAATTTGTAAAATACAGTTTAAATGATATGTTTTGGTATCAATTTAAAGGTATATATGTAAGAAATAAGAAAATAGGACAGTTTGGGGCACTACTTTGTCTTAGTGGTTCCCAGCTTCATAGCTTTTGGCCAATGTATTCATGCACAAAATAGCAGCCCCGATGCCCGTCAAAACCGGTGTGTTTATTCTAAGGTAAATAGAGTAACAACGCATAGAAATTTTTTACATGCTGTTTTTTCAAACGGTTATGGCTATATCTTTCCAGCAATGTATGGTGATATATTGGAAAGTAGCTTGGTCATGGTGAAAATTGTGATCAAACTTTGAATATTTTATATGTAACAAAGAAGGAAGTTATTTGCGCATGCGTAACCTATTTTACCTACGTTATGCCCACCACCTTTTGCAACCAGTGGACTAGTCTAAACATAGCAGGTGCGCGTGACGTCACTCGTCAACGTTCGTACAGCTATGCCTAACGACCATTTTAAAATTGAAATAGAGGCAAAAGCAAAGTATCATATTTCATTTTTGTTTACATAAATTGAATCAGTACCACAATATATCAGTATGAATGAAAATATTGTAAATAAAAGTTATGGTATGTAACTAATAGTTCAAAAAGCGCAACAACGCTAATTATGTCCATATTCCTTAACGGTATATAGTGAAAACTACGGTGGCATAGATTTGACATGTGCATGTTTTTATTTAAGTCGTGGGAACGATATCTTATCTCGTGGGAACAAGATCTTAAGTCGTGGGAACGAGATCTTATCTCGTGGGAACGAGATCTTATCTCGTGGTAACGACATAATTATGTCGTTCCCACGACATATTAAGTCGTAGGAACGACATCTTATCTCGTGGGAACGACATCTTATCTCGTGGAAACGACATAATTATGCCGTTACCACGACAAATTAAGTCGTGGGAACGAGATCTTATCTCGTGGGAACGAGATCTTATCTCGTGGGAACGACATAATAATGTCGTGGGAACGAGATATTTTTGTCGAGGGAACGACTTAATGAGCCAGTCAAATTCCATGTAGCTCTCGCAGAAGAAAAACAATTTCTTTATATCTTAATTCAGCATTTGAATACGATATTACGTAAGCGTCTCTTGTATCAGCTATTTTAAAACATGCTTTTAAACAACTTGTATTCTGATTGGTTAATTATGTCGTTCCGAAGAGTTATTTATGTCGTTCCCACGAGAAAAGATCTCGTTTCCACGACTTAATATGTCGTTACCACGAGTTAATTATCTCGTTCCCACGACTTAATATGGCGTTACCACGACATAATTTTGTCGTTCCCACGAGATAAGATCTCGTTCCCACGACTTAATATGTCGTTCCCACGACATAATTATGTCGTTCCCACGAGATATGATCTCGTTTCCACGAGAAAATATCTCGTTCCCACGAGAAAAGATCTCGTTTCCACGGGATGAGATCTCGTTCCCACGAGATAAGATCTCGTTCCCACGACTTAATATGTCGTGGGAACGACATAAATAAAAACATGCACATGTCACATCTATGCCACCGTGCACATCTATGCCACCATAGAAAACAGTTGTTCGGTTGAAAGCAAAATGGAAGCAATAAGGCATTAAGTTATTCTAATGAAAAATACACCGTTGAGGAGGTCATACAAATGACTTTCTTGTCATATCAAGGACTAAAATCTTAAACAAATTTAAAATGCATGAACAGTTCAGTTCATATATAGTTCTATGTAAAACAATTTATGAATAAGAGTCGATTTCCAATATATCGACCTCTCGACCACGGGCTGACGGGGAAGCTGATAAGATCTATATGATCATATGGAAGAATAACCGCCTCTCTGCAACATGGTGCGCTATTGGAAATCGACCTCTCGACCACGGGCCGGCGGGGAAGCTGATAAGATCTCTATGATCATATTAAAGAATAACCACCTCTCCGCAGCATGGTGTGCTATTGGAAATCGACCTCTCGACCACGGGCTGACGGGGAAGCTGATAAGATCTCTATGATCATATTAAAGAATAACCGCCTCTCCGCAGCATGGTGCGCTGACGGGGAAGCTGATGAGATCTCTAAGATCAATGGAAGAATAACCGCCTCTCTGCAGCATGGTGCGCTGACGGGGAAGCTGATAAGATCTCTATGATCATATTAAAGAATAACCGCCTCTCTGCAGCATGGTGCGCTATATAACCGCCTCTCTGCAGCACGGTGCGCTATATAACCGCCTCTCTGCAGCATGGTGCGCTATATAACCGCCTCTCTGCAGCATGGTGCGCTATATAACCGCCTCTCTGCAGCATGGTGCGCTATATAACCGCCTCTCTGCAGCATGGTGCTCTATATAACCGCCTCTCTGCAGCATGGTGCGCTATATAACCGCCTCTCTGCAGCATGGTGCGCTATATAACCGCCTCTCTGCAGCATGGTGTGCTATTGGAAATCCTATAATCCACTTCTTTTTTTTCGAGAAGCCGATGAAACTAGGCGTCGTTTTCCGATGTTTTATTGCTTTCAATCGATAGGGGGGTCATAACATATAGCCCCTAGGCAAAGAGAAATGTACTGAAAAGTTAAATTGCAATGTTAAGCCGCGAGAATCGTTCTTAAATAGATAAAATTAAATTGATTTTTAGATTTGTGAGAATACAAAAACTGTATATAAATGATGTCTCATACTCAGAAACAAAAACGTTATATTTGTTTGATTTGTACTTATCTTCAAACCATTTTATAATTTAATAGAAAGAAACTCCAAATTCAAAATAATATTTTTTTAATCAAACGATCATGTTGTAGTAAAATTCTTCCCAAAAAAGTAGACATGCGATTTTCCTTATTTATCTGTTTGACATTTCGACAGGTAATGTTGTGTTATATAAAAAGTTGTATATTGTTACTGTATATTGTTCAGGTTTGATAAAAAAAGAAGTTTCAACAGTGATTGCACAGAACAGAACAGAACAATTCTTTATTTGTTTCACAGATTACAAAACATTAATATTTTGTAATAACATGTGAGCATATATAAGCACAAAAAGCATACAAAAATAAACAAACAATATTAGTGCAACACTTTATGGGGGAAAGAGGTCGCGGTGAGATCCTTTTCTTTAATTGCAAAAAAAAAATTAATGGAAGAAAGTGAGCAGAAAAGGAGTAATTTAACAATGCATATGACATTATACTGACATTACGCATATTTATGTGTATAAGTTGACCATGCAAAATTATTTGAGCTTAATGTAGTTTTATTTAATAGAAAGATATACATCTATTTAGAATGATGAACATCGAAATTTCAATTTCATATAATTTCTAAAACCATAAACATCGATGACAACATTTGATCTTATTACGTGTTGTCACAAACACTAACAAACACATGGAATAAAAAAAAAAGAAACAAACAAACAAAATAATTATGCTAATAATGATAATGATAATAATGATGATGATGATGATTATGATGATGATAATAATAATAATAATAATAATAATAATAATAATAATAATATCATGGTATTACTAAAACAATAAACATGATAATAATAGTGCTTGTAATAATGTAAAGGTTATATTAATGATAATAAGAGAGTAAAAATGTGTTTACTTTAGTATCTTCGTAAATGTGTAAATCTTCAATAGTAATATTATTTGTACATACCAAAACAGGTTGACATAACATGTACAATCACGGTATACCCAAAAGGTGGTATTTCTGGTATCTTATACATTTACATTTCCTGCATTATCGCTCACGATATCTATCCGATATTCTTGAAAACATATCTAATAGATATCGGACCAATGTAGGCTTGCTAGTTGGAACGATATTGGTGCGATGTCTATCCGATATACATCCGATATGCAATGCACCGATATCTATCCGATCAAATGCCGATGGGCAAAACGTTGATCGGATAGATCTATATCGCTCACGATATATATCCGATATTCTTGAAAAAATATCTAATAGATATCGGACCATTGTTATATCCGATATGCAATGCTCCGATATATATCCGATTAAATGCCGATATTCACAACATATCGGATAGTTATCGGACCAATGATGGCTGCTTGCTAGCTGGGTAGTTTCGAGAGTGTTTTTTTCGACTAGGAACATCTTTCTTTTTGTTTTATTTTCTCGAAGTTTTTTATTAATGCTATGAATTGACATTGTTAGATTTAACACAGCCAGATCGCAGTTCTATATTTCGTTCGGGAGTTTATGTGCTAACACTTTAGTTGCCACACATTGTGTACAGACCCCTTATGGGACCCCTGTGTTGCCACACATTTGTGTACAGACCCCTTATGGGACTCCTGTGTTATTACTACTAAGCGGTGGTGTATTGTGTACAGCCCCCTTCTGCCACACATTGTGTACAGCCCCCTTTCGGAACCCCTGTGTTATTACTACCAAGCGGTGGTGTATGGGATTGGTCATTCAACAGTGCAGGAATTTCATTGACGGGAGTGTTGGATAAACGCGGGACAGCAGTGCGATAATTCATTGATGGTTTCAATTTCACTCGATGTGTACATGACAAAATATGAAGTGTTGCGAAAGGAGTTGGATTATTTCGTGCAGGACAGTAAGTATGTTTTCTTTTGATATAGTTGACTTTGCAGTTGTTTATCATCAATAGTGTTCATCCCTTTTAAAACAACTTTTTTTTCCTCGCATTATAAACTTTAAATTAATTAATTATTAATAAGGTTACTTTAATAAATGTCATCCCTCCACAACGTAAACCTTTAACCCTGATAACAGTCGGGGTATTAAGATTTTTATGATACCGTCATCAAATCTTATCGGATGCAGTTGACCGCGGAAGTGGGGCCACAACCCTGAAGAAGGGTCAAACTATCAGCTGATGACGTTTCTTCAACATATTTTATTTGCAGTAACAGGTACACGCGAATATTTTTAATTCGTGCACTCTTAATCTTCAAAAATGGTCGTTATGCTTATTATTTGAAATTCTAACAAATATCCGTTTAGCAAATAAGCAGAAAATTGAAAAAAATGAAAAAAGTAGAAAAAAATTAATAGACCAAATGAAATAAACATAGCATATTTTACGTCAAAGCAATCAAAAGTTGTCCACCCACATGCACTGAATTATCTGTTTTATTTGTAATGCACTGAATTATCTGTTTTATTTGCAATAGTTAGATTATCACCCGTAGGTTTATTGTTGGACTGTAATATGCTATTTGCTCAATTTATAAGAAAAAAAAATCTACATCCATGCACTAAACAACGTTCAAAATAAAAAGGTTCATAAAATACATTTTTAAGTAATATGACTTTATATTACATATCGTTACTATAAATAGTAACAAATTGCCGTTATAGCGGTAGCGGGCCGATATATAGACGTCCGGCCCGGCCCTGCCGTATGTTATTGTCTAATTACGAATATATTTACCGCCGTGATATGGCTTAAATACTGTTAAAACGGCGAAAAAAATAATAAAAAAATTACGAATATATGTAGATATCTTCGCTAGTTCCATTGAACTTATGTATTGTTTTGACATGTCAGAACCTCGTATAAAGATTCGAATATATTATTTATTTCACAACGTGGACCTTCTGTCTGAAAGTACACTAAATCCGTATTTAAACAGTTTCAATTTCATTAAATGTTGGTGTGATATTTTATATATGAAACTGGTAAGAAACCACATTTCAAATACTCTGTTAGGGTAACCCCTACTTGACCATATATGGTCCTTATTTTATTACCCCATAAAACCAATATCGCCGAGACCAACACAGATCTTATCAGTTGCTCTGGTCATCCTCGGGCAAAAATCGCGAAAAATCTCGAAGTTTGACGGAAACCGAAACGGTATGACACCAACTAATTTTAAACGCAAAAAGAATATTTGTTTAAATTCATAAAATTAATTATTATTGTATAATAGAATACTATATTTTGAGAAAACATTTACACCTCACTTTTGGGATAATACTTTGCGAACAGCGAAGCAAAACCTTCAAGGTTAGATACCAGTAATTCCAATTCCCATACGGTCCCATTATAAAACGGCGAACCCAAGCATTTTTCTAGCCTTTTTTTATTTCAGATTGTGCAAGCATGGTATCAATTTAAAAATATTTCTTTTCTCTTGCAAACTCTGCAATAAAAATGAAATGTCATGCTTCTTCTAAGAAAATTCATCTCGCCTCAATGCAGACAGCGGTAGAAAATGGTTTCGGCAGTAATATTTCGACAAAAGCCCATACCACAGTAAACACCCCCCAAAAGTTCACCTGTCAAATAAGCCTCCAATGAAATAAACCAAAATGTTACAGAAACACATGGGATATAAGTAATAACCACAAAAGCAGGCCCGTCGCTCGCAATTTTAAAAGTGTTCTGGTCATAGTGTATGTGAAAAAAATTATAGCGGGGGGGGGGGGGGGGTCCGGGGGCATGCCCCCCATGAAAAAAATTTATTCTAAAAAGCCCGTAGGTGCGTTTTCCAGCATATCTGAAAATATTTTAGCCCTTATTGCCAGCTGTTTTTAGGCTTATATAATATTAAGCTCTCCTGCTTTTCGGCAATTATCGTGTTCGGCGTCATCGTCGTCGTCGGTATCGCGGTCGTTAAAAATATGGTGATCCTTGAAGCCCGCGGTCGCGTCTATCCAGTTAGAGAAGCCAGTTATCAAGACCGCCTTTTCGACATTGGGCGCGGAGAGTTTGCCTTCTCTAAGCTGCCACACATCCATGACACAGCGCAAGATCGCGTGTTTCATCACAATTAAGCTACGGCCGGGATTCGAACCAGTTACATTGAAAACATCTTTGGACGGGGTTTTTCTAATCAAATGTTCGTTTTGGAAACTTTAATGATTTTGGCTATTTTGGTTTCGAAGGAACAGTGCTACAGACCATGTTTTATTTTATTTATACACTTATCAATGTACAATCAAAACTAAACTATTGAAATCAAGTTTGATCAAGTCGCATCAACAATTACATTTAATATGATGTTGCGGGGTTTGCGCTTTCATTATACCGGGTACGCATAGTGTTTTCGAAGCCACATCCGTGTCACTTAAAAAGCCAATTAATAAAGTTTTTTTTCTCAACCATTGACATCACTTGAAGGAGAATCACACCTTTATTATTTCGCAACGACGCATTGGCCACTACCACTTCTAGCTCAATTGGCACGAACGGAATTACAACTCTTTTTTATTATGAAGTTATTTCCCACATAGTGTATTGACCACTAAAGGATAATTATTTATCGGTTACCATGACTTTACGGACATTCTGTGCTGTTTTATTGCCAGGTTGCAAAAACAACCCCGTATATTGATGTTTACGACATGCAAATAAGGAATAAAAGTGGATCAAACATCACTTTTATGAACTTAAAAGTGTTCCGGTCCAATACCTAAAACTTAAAACCCCTTAAATCGGCCCAAACAGTGGTCTGGCCACAGCCGGACCGACCGGACCGGCTGCGACGGCCTTCAAAAGGCATGTCTGAGATTACTAATTGGCTTTTTTACCAGAAGAGAATAGTAACTCTTTAGTAATAGGCACTACTTTCGAATGGACCACGGAGGGATACACAATGATTTACTTAAAGAAAACTCAAAATTGTGTTATCATGAAAAAAAACTCGTTTACACCTTTATTAAAATACTTGTACCACACATGCACAATTTCAGGTCATTCCGCGTAGTAGAAGTGCATTTGAGTATAACACATGATAAGCCATTTGGCTTGCGTTTTCAGAACTGGATTGTATGGGGAGCGGGAGCTAAAATCGCACCGAAATCATATAAACCAGTCAAATTACCAGATCATTTAGACTTACTGTAATGAAACGGACATTAATAACTTATAAAACGTACAATATGTTGCTTATAACATGATTCGATGTGCTGTGAGATGCAAAAGGCGAGTTCCCACACCTTTTTATATTTTTTTATATTTTTTTTTACCCCCAAAACCAGGTTTCGCTTTAAAAATCGTAGAAAACATGTCAATTATGATATTGATCACATTATTCCGGTGAAAAGTAATAAAATCAATGAAATAACAAAGCTGCATGGTGATTTTATGTAAAAGTGGACCCTAAATGGCCGGACCCTGGTTTTCTTAAAGGTTAGATACCAGTTCATGTAATTCCAATTCCCATAGGGTCCCGTTATAAAACGGCGAAATGTCCAAGCATTTAATTTATCCTTTATTTCAGATTGTGCAAGGATGGTATCAATGTTAAGTTAAATCTTTCCTCTTCCAAAAATTGCAATAAAAAGATATGTCATGTTACTTCTAAGAAAATGCATCTGGCATGAATGCATACACCGGTAAAAACAGGGTTTCGGCAGTCATATTTTGACAAAAGCCCCAAACCACAGTAAACACACCCCAAAAGTTCACCTTTCAAGTTAGCCTCCAATGAAATACACCAACATGTTCCAGACACACATGGACTATAAGAAATAACCGCAAAAGGCATGTATGAGGTTGCTAAATGGCTTTTTTACCAGAAGATAAAAATAAATCATTAGTAATAGGCATTTCTTTCGAATGGGCCACGGAGGGATACACACTGATTTACTGGTGTCTTACCTCAAACATCTGGTGTAATAACAAACCAGAAAATTAGATTTTCAGTAGAAATATATGGTAAATTGAGATGGTTACCAATTTCAAACTTTAAAAGGACTAAATTGTTCACACTTTAAAATATTTATAAAAAAATACACCGACGAATAAATAACAGATTTAATTTAATCAAACCATTTGCACCTAAGGATTCATTTAACGATAATAAAGTTATGACGAGTTAAAGATATTCGCAACAAAAAGAAAATAATTGGGTTAATTTCTCCTTTTGCTATTTTTCTTTAATGTATATTGGTTACAATATACTAATTTCAATCAATAAATATAAATCTTTGTAAGACATTCAGTTCAAGTCAATGGTTAAAAGTTCATAAAGCTTTATAATAATCAAAAACACAATATCTTCATTCTATTTTAGCAATTCATACGTTGTTTACGTAATCACGAAACATGAAAAAGGTTTTACAGGTACCCAATTTAAAGTCCAATATTTGCATAACAAGTTTGGTGACCCATTCTTTTTATTAATGTTTTGGTGTAAGCATAAATTGGTGTATGTATTTGCAAAAAATGTAAGAAAGTCTGTCGTTTGAAACAAAATATATTGTCTCATAACAAACGACGTTTCAGAAGGTATTATTGGTACCCATTTGACCTACTTAAATGTCCAGTCAAATTCATTATTTTAACAGCAAATGTAGGCAAAGAGTTTTTTATTATTAAAATACACTTGTATATTTTAAAACAAGACATGTTAAAACATATCAGTTGAAAGAACCATAACCGTGTTGGAAAAAAGCCCCCCTATATACTTAAAACATTGATAAAAAATCCAAACTGAAAAAACGGGCTTCGACTGGTACCGTATTCAAACCCAATATTTACGGAAAAAGCCGTCGACCCCTATTTTTAACACTGTTTTAGTTTCAGTATACAATGACACGTGTATATGGAATGTTTTATCAAAATAGATCGTTTGGAACAAAAGATATTCATATATTTGATTATTATTGATTATTCATTGATTTTTTTTCATGGGCATATTAAATGCATAATTTCCTCATTAAGCGTCCAATAGAAGTCAATTTTAAATGGTAACTTTAAATAAAGCGCGTTCTATCATTAAACTGCGCTTGTATATTGCCAAACGAAACATTAAAAAATAATGTATTTAAAAAATCTCCGTCCTAGTTGAATATGAACGCTTTATATAATTGCACATTTCTAGTCACACAAACTGAAAAAAAAGGCTTCGACAGGTACCGTATTTATAACCCAATATTTCCGAAACAAGGCCGGTGACCCCTATTTTTTAAGACTGTTTTAGTTTTACGATACATTGACACATGTTTGTGCAGTTTTTTAAGAAAATCTGTCTTTGGAAAAAAATTGTAAAAAATTGTTGCGAACGTCTTTAAAGATTTTGTCCCTATACATTTCTTTATACCGCTGTAGGCTGGATATCGATTATTTCGTGGCAGCTATTCTTCCATATGGGAAATAAGTACAACATGACACTAAATTGAATCGCAGATAAACGTAGAATAACAACGCTTAGTGTCAATGCAGACCAAATGACAACCTGTGAGTAATAGAACATGATACGCGCTAATTTTTCTATAGACAAAGAACACAATTATTGTTGTTAAACTACCCAATAAATAATGCAAAAAGAAGTCTCGATTCTGAGCGGAGCATTGTAAAAAGACGTTTCAATTACAATTGTAAAAATATATGTCAAATAATGTTAGAATCGAAATAATTATCGTTGTTTATCGGCCAATAAACAACTCTTTGTCGTTCTGCTGCGTGGCTATTAAACAACTCGGGCTAACGCCCTCGTGGTTTAATTGATTTATTCCTACGCCTATCAGAATTCCTATTGGCCGATAAACAACGATAAATCGAAAATTATTTCTTAAATGATATTTAATAATGCAGTTAAATAATTATGAACTAAAATATTTATAATTAAAAAAGTAGAAAATTTATTTAAATGAAATGCTGTTACTACTTATAAGTATGCCTCACATTTCTTTCAGTGGCTAGCATAATACGGCAAAGTTCACTTACATAAAAAAATGTATATCTCTTTTCTGCTTATATCTGCTGTTATATGATGTATTTGGCAAAAATATGAATATCTAGAAAAGGGGACAAAGTACATTAAGGTTTATTAACAGTTATTAGGCCACTAAGTCAGTTTACTAACGTCTTTCTTGTTTTCGTTCAACCACAAGCACATAACCAGGAACATATGTCGACATCAACAGTAATCAATGATAATCGATGCACACGCTTTCCAAAGCTAAGCTCACATAATGCGAATACAATGTTCACAAACTGCAAACTGTCGGTTTACTATGATTATCATGGAATATTTTGAAATACGCTACAGGTACGTGATATTTTTATACCACAAAGCATAAATGTTCATCCTCTCTGTTTAAAGATCGATGCTACTGCAGCTTTTTGTTGAAAATATTACAATTGATTTAAAGTTACGGGCTCCGCAGTATGGTAATTTTAAGACAATTTGTCATGTGTTCACGCTAAACGAGTTGCGATTTTTCATAAGTCGTGAAAATAAACAGTTCTAAGTGGTCGACGCTGGATAAACCCTTATGCATTCCATTGATCGACACTCAAAACTAATCAAACGTAGTTACCAGTTTTAGTGGTTTTGTGTTCGACATATTTCTGTAGATTGTGTTATTTCTACTGATGCATGTAGCTAACTTATTTCGTTTTGTTGGTTGTTCGCAGAACAGAACAACTGAAGGTACCGCTATTTCAAAGCCGAACAGTCAAAGAACTATGATTCTAACCGCTTTAGGCCGATTCTACTACGCGAAAGTAAGAAGTGCCGTTTTGAAATATCGTTTAATTTGTCAAATGGTAATCATTACTATTATGAATTTGTTTAGAACATGACATGTTGGAGAAACGATCAAATTATGACTTTACAGGCGGAAGAAAATAAAGTAGTTGCTTTTGCGTTATTTATGAATTAATTGGGTCACAATGCGAGCCGAGAAGAAACACAGTCGTTATAATCTTTAACCGAATAATTCATTTCGTTATCGCCGACACTTGCTAAGGTTATTTGCTGACTGGGGCATGATTTATTATTTTATTATTTATTATTAGCCCTAATAACAATAATAATAATAATAATAATAATAATAAAGAACAAAATGGAAATCTCAGTTAACCGGTAATTACGCAGCACATAATAGAGTTCGGTTACACTCCAGTAAGCATAACTGAAAATTACACTTGAAAATTATCGATAGCCTAGTGGTTAGCGCGTCAGACTCTCACGCAGCATGGGGGTTAGACCTACGTACTTTGCGCTATTAAACTTTTACATATATGTCTTCTATTTTTAGATATTCCATGAAAATAATAATTACTCGAGACATCGCAGTATGCCAACTTTGAGATGCGCGCATCGATTACAACACTTGATAATATTATCTGTCAAACTGATTTTGGTTCGTATCATCAAATTGGAAATTCACGTGACCCTGTACCGATGCAAAATAATGCATTATCCAATTAAACTAGATGATTATCATGATATATTATCGTAAACGAAAGTGTAAACTGTAATTTGGCCCATACGTTCATTTTTATTAAATTCCGTTCCTCTATAGATCTGTCGTTCTGTGTATATGCTGTAATCAACGCCCATCTACCCTCCATAATGTGTGGGTGGGCGTGCCGTAATCCTGAATGCGGTGCTAACTGCCCCGCCCACCAGGGCTGCACCGGAACCGCACCCGCCGACGTTCACAACCTGAGGTGTCGGCATTTCGCCACCTCTTGGAGCAATAAAGCATGTCGGAGAAGCGTAAGATCGGCAGGTTCCGTTGAGGCCGTTACTGATACCACTATCAATACCACTGCTGGCGTTGCCGGTTCCGCTCAAGGCATTTGTGGTCGCATTGATGGATTTATTAATATCGCTGACAAGATTCCTAGCATTAAGTAAAGCACTGGCTGTACCATTGCTGGTGTGTCCGATACCGCAGATAGAGCTGTTGGAAATACTGGGAGCATTAATGGTGGAGCCGACGCCGATAGCTTCACCGGTGGCGTCCAAAGCGCTGCATGTACCCTTGACAGCACCACGAGTGCCGCTGACTACGTCGCATGTGCCGCTGTGTGCGTCAGAGGAGCTGGGGATTGCGTCGGAGCTGCTGCTTATTGCGCCGCATGTGCGGTTTGTTGCAGAGCTGTTACTATTACTAACGTCGCAGGTAACGACCTTTCTCCTGAAACAGTCTCGGTACTTCTTCGTGACGGCCTCGGTTGTTGACGGCAGGTACCCGTGTTCACCCATCTCAGGCTGAATACTATTCAGGTTCTGCGGCATTGGACCGAACGACAGCACATGTGCTCTCGATTTCTGCGTTAACTGTTTCAAATACTCCAACAACAGAACATAGGTAGTACCCTGAAGATCACAATTTTCATTATTAACATATCAGTTTTAAATTTTGGTCAGTTGTTTTTTAATTTTAGGTTCAAGTATAATACAGGTCATTTGTGTTCAAGTCAGGTTGATAACCATAATGAAATAGAGCAAAGTTCAAATGTATGGTTTGCTTTCGTTGCTTCACTAGGTGTTAAATTCCAGAAACATCTTAAGTAAAATCTTATCCTTAGCCTTAAAGTCATCATTTTTCTTTAGCATTTTATTCAGTGTGTACGTGAAATTCTGCTTAGTGTTCACAAAATATCAACTTATTATTAACTACAATTTACTACACACTAATTGGATTCATTAATTTGTATGTAGTTTTAAAAATATTACCTTACACAAATTGGAACTTAAGTGAAAATATTTTAAAATAAACTTAAAATGTTTGTGGAAAATGGCCCCAGATCACTTTGTCTATTAATGGAAAACATGCTTGGAACCACATTTCATTTGATCAGATTCAAAGTTAGTGCAATTGATTTCCATCACGAAATCTTGTCAAATTTAAGTATAGTTGTGGGTTTAAAAACTTGGTCTCTGGTTAAATAATACTTAAATAGACAAACCTTATTACACTCTTAACCTTTTACACATTACTTAAATGTCACGAACCAACATAATCACACAAAGGGTCCTGGAATAATACCAATAAATTATTGTGCTCCAAGGACTGTTTGATTTGATCTGGAAAAGTGTTATTTCCTGTTGCTTCTTCTATCTTGACATCAAAATGTTACGGTGCACAGTGTATTTAGTTAAGTAAGGAAAATCAAGAGCAAGTTTCGTAGCCCTACTTTTTAACTCTGCATGCAATATTGCGCTGCAAATCAATACTACCGATAATCTGCATTGGCTAAATTCACCTGTTGCATATTTGAGTGTTTACTTATATGCATATACAATGGGTGTTTAAAATGTTTCATGACAGTTTCATGCCATAATAAAATATGTTTATGCCCCCGGCATCTTGATGCAGGAGGCATATAGTGATTGTTCTGTCCGTCTGTCTTTCTTTCCGTCCGTGACAAGGTTAAGTAGATTTTACTATTTTGTCTAGCTTCAACACTGCTTACTACAACACTTGGATACTCATTCAGTTGTTAATTATGACCATTCCATATCCACCCATATCACCCAACCTCACTTTCACCTTGACCTTATTTGGACTTACAATAATTCAAACGTGCCATTTCTTGGTTAACTAGATTTTACCGTTTCGTCGTTACTACAACACTTGGATATTTACACAATTGTTACTTATGCCCGTTTCCAAACCACCCATATCACCCAACCACACTTTGACCTTGACCTCATTTGCACTTAGAATAATTCAAGTGGGCTGTTATTTGGTTAACTAGATTTTATGGTTTCGTCTAGCACCAACAATGCTTGCTACAACACTTGGATACTTACACAATTGTTGGCTATGACCATCCGGGTTCCCCAATCCATCCATATCACCCAACCGCCCTTTGACCTTGACCATGACCTAATTTGGACTTGTAATAATTCAAAAGTGCCATTTCTTGGTTAATTAGATGTTACCGTTTCGTCTAGCACCAACACCGCTTACTGCCACTCTTGGATATTAAAACAGTTGTTACTTATGACCGTTCCCAAACCACCCATATCACCCAACCTCACTATGAGCTTGACTTAATTTGGAATAAGAAATGGGCTATCCAGCACCAACCGGGGGCATATGTGTTTATCAAACACAGAATCTTGTTTTCAATTAAATTTCCAAAAACATAGCTACCTGTATGTTCTGTTGCCATATCAACATCATTTTAACCAGATTGGGGCAATTTTGAATGCGTACAACATAATAGTAATTCTATTTGCATTAAATACAGGTGTTTGTACAAGTATTTATTCTTCCTGCATCTGCCTTATATTGACTTTTGTATGTTTTAGGGAATCTCAGCTGATAGTGTTACAGCTACATTGGTAGAGCAAGATATTGTGCAGCAAACCAACAAGCTACTAAATGTATGTGGTTTCGATGATGAAAATCTTTTGATGGTTTACCATTGTTTATAATAATTGGGAAAATGTCAACGCAAAACTTACTTCACATTTGTAGCTTATAACCGTTGCAACTATGGCTGTGAAAATTTAGAACAACAATATTGATATTAGATAAAATGTGTCTTTTAGCTTAACTGTTTTAAAAATATGTGATCTTTTCTACTTGCACTGGCATTTATATTTGCATCTGAACTTGGCAAAAAAAAATATTCAATAGTCTTATAACTTCAAAATATAATTAATTCACTTGAAACTTGGAATATAACATTTGCATGAACGTCAGCATCTGATGATTTAATTGCCATTACTCAGCCTTGTATTTTGAAAGATTTATGCCCAGTCCACTTTCAAAACATGCACTCACTAAAATACTTTGAATAGTTGAGCACATTTTCCAATGACAGCTCTTGATGAGCATTGCCTTAAATTGTGTCTTTCAAACATGTGAAATTGATTTATTATGTATTTTTGTGTTTCCGGCTTCAGCAATGTAAACTTTTAATTAAAAAGTCAGAAATGAGGGGTTTGTCTTTTGATTTTGAAAGAACTGTTTAAAGGTCCCAGTTCTATAAAGAAAACTAGCCTTGTAATATTTTACACGTCAGCTGACAACAGAAATGAGATAATTGTTTTTTAAATGAAGATGCATAGATGTTGAAAACATAAACTTTTATCTATTTTAATGTTTACAGACCAAAATGAAATCCATGGATGAACGCCGGTAACTTGAAGCATAACCAGGTGCAGGAGTGGTCAACTATTAAACATAATTAGGTGCAGGAGTGATCAACTATTCAACATAACCAGGTGCGGGAATGAGCAACTATTCAACAAAACCAGGTGCAGATGTTGTCAAATATTCAACATAACTAGGTGCAGGAGTGGTCAATATTCAACATAACCAGGTGCAGGAGTGGTCAACTATTCAACATAACTAGGTGCAGGAGTGATCAACTATTCAACATAACCAGGTGCGGGAGTGAGCAACTATTCAACAAAACCAGGTGCAGGTGTTGTCAAATATTCAACATAACCGGGTGCAGGAGTGGTCAATATTCAACATAACCAGGTGCAGGAGTGATCAACTATTCAACATAACCAGGTGCAGGAGTGGTCAACTATTCAACATAACCAGGTGCAGGAGTGTTCAACTATTCAACATAACCAGCAGGTGCAGGAGGGGTCAACTATTCAACATAACCATGTGCAGGAGTGGTCAATTATTCAACATAGCCAGGTGCAGAAGTTAATAACTATTCAACATAACCAGGTGCTGGAGTGATCAACTATTCAACATAAACAGGTGCAGGGGTGGTCAAAAGTGTTCAGCTATGCAACAAAATGACTCCCACACTTTACCAGAATAATAATATTGCTCTTTCTATTCCCCCGGCATCTTGATGCGGCAGGCATAAAGTGATTGTCCTGTCCGTCCGTTCTTCCGTTCGTCCGTCCGTAACAAGGTTAAGTAGATTTTACCGTTTCGTCTAGCACCAACACTGCTTACTACAACACTGGGATATTTACACAGTTGTTGCTTATGACCATCCCCAATCCACCCATATCACCCAACATTACTTTACCCTTGACCGTGACCTAATTGCACTTAGAATAATCCAAATGTTTTTTTTCTGGTTAACTAGATTTTATGGTTTCGTCTTGCACCAACACCTCTTGCTACAACACTTGGATACTTACACAGTTGTTGCTTATTACCATCCTCAATCCACCTATATCACCCAACCTCACATTAACCTTGACCTTGAACTAATTTGGACTTGTAATAATTCAAAAGTGCCATTTCATGGTTAACTAGATTTTACCGTTTTGTCTAGCACCTACACCGCTTACTTCAACACTTGGATATTTACAAAGTTGTTACTAATGACCGTTCCATATCCACCCGTATCCCCCAACCTTACTTTGACCTGGACCTAATTTGGACTAAGAAATGGGCTATCCAGCACCAACCGAGGGCATGTGTGTTCAATATTGAAATCGTATATATGTGCTGATTGACATCTTATCTTGTATATATTATTTAAATATTATGTTGTTCGATTATAACTTTTTTAAGGGATGATGTGTTGCATCTGAAATTTACATAAAAAGTTGTGTTTCTGTAGTACTTAATTCTATGTATCCCTTTGGAAATTGTGTTGGAGTAAGATCTGGTACAGAAAACGTACTTAAACATTTAATCAGGTATTCTTTTAAGTTGCATTGTTGCAAATCAGTACAATAAGAACTTAATCAATATGAAGAAACAGTTATAAACTCATTGTTTTTATACACATTGAATTTACATCAGAGAAATCAATAATTAAACACACTTGTTCAATATTTATTTCTTTATTTTATAGCAATTGTGACCTTTGTTGATTGTCATATTTGGTGGTGGTCATTTAAAACTTACTGTTATGTATGGTGCAGTAGGGCCAATTATATTAAAATGTGTCAGTTTCATGAAACTTCAGTAGATTCATGTTTTACTACATCATTTGTATAACATAGTTGTATTGATATATTTCAAATTGTACAACTTAAAAATTGTGACAGGTTCCAAAACGAAAACAAAGCACCATTCAAAAAATAACAAAATAACGCTTGTCCTTTATTGCGGATTGTTAGTATTTTTTATAAATCAACATACTTTTGTACATGTTTTGTATAATTATAATTACACCAAACAGTATTGTGTTCCTGTGTGCTAATAATTATTGCCTCAGAGCGGTGTGTAAATTAACGCTGAGGACTGCCGCTTTATAATTTTAAACCATTTTTCCACGTTCCATCGTTTTATTCATTATGTTTTATTATTTTTTCTAAAAAGCCTTTTGAATATTCTCATGTTAAATATATTTATCTTTTATGTTAAAACCATATGTAATGTGACATGCTCGCAATTTGAGTATATTCTAAAATGTTTTGATACTTGAAAAGTGTACAAGAATTTATAAAAAATTTCACGAGTTTATTTGTGATAAAAATAACTGTTCTTTTTTACACTGAACATTTTATAGATGCACTATTATTTCATATTTAAACGAAAACATGTTATGTTATTTTGCTTAGTTTAATATTTGTACATGTATTAAAAGCATCATATATTAAAATATAATATATTTTACACAAAATAAATTAATTGCTATTTATAAATGTGTTTGTTGATTCGTGCGTGATGTACATGCATGTGAACGTCCGTACATACATACATTCATACACACAGACATACATACATTCATACACGCATGCAACACATTACCGAGGTCGTACGTACGTACATACATGCATAGCATAACATAACACAACATACCATATCATACCATACCAGTACGTCTGTACGTTGATATATACCATACATGTCATGCCAGGTATGTAGAAAATTGAGTCTCGTTCCTTTAAGTTAGAGGACTGCATAAAATATACCGCACGCAACACATTGCCGAGGTTGTTAAACCGCTATTGCTTTTGTCAGGTAATGCTCTAAGACATATTCTTACTAAGCAATTATAAATAGCACAGTGTATCTTTTCAGTTGTATGAGAGTTTGTCGTGTAGCGGGGATATCTATCTACAAGGCAATTATCCAATGCACTGCGTATCTTCTCAAGATACCGTTCATACATGTTGCGGGAGTCGGTGGTATAGCGGGGCTATCTATCTACAAGGCAATGATCCAGTGCACTGCATATCTGCTCAACAAAGCGGAGGTCAGTCGTGTAGCGGGGCTACCTATCTACAAAACAATTATCCAATGCACTGCGTATCTGCATAATATAGCGGGGGTCGGTCGTGTAGTGGGGCTTTCTATCTACAAGGCAATGATCCAATGCACTGCGTAGCTGCTCAATATAGCGGGAGTCGGTCTTGTAATGGAGCTATCTATCTACAAGGCAATTATCCAATGCACTGCGTATCTTCTCAATATACATGTAGCGGGGATATCTATCTACAAGGAAATTATCCAATGCACTGAGTACCTGCTCAATATAGCAGGAGTCGGTCGTGTAGCGGAACTATCTATCTACAAGGCAATTATCCAATGCACTGCCTATCTGCTCGATGTAGCGGGAGTCGGTTGTGTAGCTGGGCTATCTATCTACAAGGCAATTATCCAATGCACTGCAGATCTGCTCAATTGAGCGGGAGTCGGTCGTGTAGCGGGGCTATCTATCTACAATCCAATTATCCAATGCACTGCATATCTGCTCAATATAAAGGGAGTAAGTCGTGTAACGGGGATATCTATTTACCAGACAATTATACAATGCACTGCGTATCTGCTCAATTGAGCGGCAGTCGGTCGTGTAGCGGGAAAAACTATCTACAAGGCAATTATCAATGAACTGCGTATCTGCTCAATTGAGCGGGAGTCGGTCGTGTAGTAGGGCTATCTATTTACAATCTAATTGTCTAATGCACTGCGTATCTGCTCAATATAATTGCAGTAAGTCGTGTCACGGGGATATCTATTTACCAGGCAATTATACAATGCACTGCGTATCTGCTCAATTGAGCGGCAGTCGGTCGTGTAGCGGGGATATCTATCTACAAGGCAATTATCCAATGCACTGCATATCTGTTCAATATAGCGGAAGTCGGTCGTGTAGCGGGGATATGCTAGTATATATACAAGGCAATTATATAATGCACTGCTTATATGTTCAGTATTACAGGACTTGGTCATGTAGAGGGAATATCTATCTACAAGGCAATTATCCAATGCACGGCGTATCTGTTCTGTTTTGTATGCACATGGAAAATAGTCGTTCGACTGGGATATCTACTAGTATTCACAAGGAACTTTTTCATCGTATGGCGTATCTTTTAAGTTATATGGAAGATGGCCGAGTAGCCGGGATATTTATTTGCTTGGTAATTGGTCGTTGCACTTATTATATGTGAAGTCATATGGGAAATAGTCGTATAGCGGGTATAACTCCGCGAAACGTGTTTTTTTTAAGCCAAGACACTTGCAAGACTGGACATTTTCATAACGTTTACGGGGATACTTTAGTCATATAGTTCCTGAATCACCCGTATGAAAGTTTGAATATTGTCGAAAATACAACTTTGGATTCCTACTACATGCGTTCATGTCACGAGCTCTTAATAATTTAGTATATTGTAACCTTCACATGTGAAACGAAGTTTTAGAGCGGTTGCAGCAAACCAGTGTGTTTTATTCTAGTCCTTTCTCTTATTTTGAACATAAAATTTGATTATGTTATAATTACAGGAAATTATATCAGTTTTTTACTCGTTGCTTGTAAATTTCTATATTACTTTTGGATAACATTAATTCGGATATTATTCCAGAATGCGTATCTAAGAAGAGAAAGTGCTAGAAATAATGTTCCTATGCTTTGGAACGAAAACTTAATGCGATAAAATGAATTTCGGTCTGAATATGAGTGTAATAATGCATTTTAATTACTGTAGAATGGATTTTGTAAAGCAACTTTATTGAACTAATGAAAGCACTGAAATTCTTTAAATATTTTCACCGCCTCATTAGTGCTGACGTGCTCATGTATTCGAAGCGTGTATTCATAATTAATTTTTTGTGTGTGAAATCTTGGTTCACTTTTCATCATACATGGTGCATAAAATTGTTTCTATAATAAGGAAGACTATATTGATACGGGCATTTCAATTCAGCTCAATTTCAGAATACTTCAATCTATAGGGCCTTGCTTCGATCGATGGACAGCAGCTTATTTTTTAATATATGAAGACCATAAATAGCAAGAGGCCACTTGAAAGAAGCCAACCTTTAATTGTATCTTACAACTTCAACTTTATTAGTAGTAGTTCAAGGCCATCGGCCCAAGATACAGGATACGGACTACTGCATAATGTTTAGGCATACAAGGGTCGTGTTTGACATTATGACGGTCCTGATAAATAATTACAATAAAAGGTGGTGTTATCTTGTCACGTAAATAATATAAATGTAGCGTCGGTTTTTCGAAGTATTAAATTTAAAAAAATGCATTGATTCTAATGTTGCTCTTTTCCGCCTTTCACCAATTGAAACAATTATAAAGCTTTTCATGACATAAGTTAATTAATTGAATTTGAACTTTCAAGAAACTAAACACTTGCACTCAAAATACGTTTTGTTGTATAAGGTAAGTGTACACACGGACCTGAAATTATCAAGGTAAATGCATATTGAGTCCAAAATCAATGGTGGTAAATGCTCATTCAGTCCGAAATTCAATGCTTTGCCTAATTAAGTGCCGTTTCAAGAATACAATAATTTCAAATTAGGAATTCCTGCAAATTCTCAAATTTAACACTCTAAGATCATTTTGAATGTGCTTTTCGTTTTCCTTTGTACACAAAGTTGATTTTATTGCCATTTATAAAGCCACAACTTAATTTTATATATTCTGCATCTTGATTTTCGAGGGCGGTATTCCAGAAAATTTGAAATAATTTCTTCAATATTTTCACTAGTGTAAAAAACTATTGCACATATATTTGTTTATTGAATTCACAAATTACATTTTAATAGTGACGTCATTTAAAATTGATATTTCGTTCAACACTGTTTTCATACAGAGTAATACAAATAAGGAAACTTCTCGATTTAAGGATAAGGATGAAGATGCTTTGTGAATACCACCCCTGAGCGTTAATTGCGCTTGTAAGCGCCATATCTTGACATACGGTTAAATTTTGTCGAATGTCAATTTTTTCTTGCAACATTCAGTTTATTAACAAACATCCTTAACATTAGCTGTTTATTGCATTGACTCGATAGGTTTGTGAAGTTCATCTTGAACATGATAATATACTGATTACTGATGCTGACTTCATTTCGTACTGCAATGCCTCCGGCCGTGATGTAAAAATCATATTTCGTTATTTACTTAAAAAGAGGCTATACGACAAGAGTATTTTTCAAGCACTCTCAAGACGGGACAAATACAGGCAGTGACTTAATCGTTTGTGTTCATGTGCAGTCTGTTATGTTAAACATTATGTGGTCATTTTAAAACTTGTATTTCTAACAAATATATGTCGGAAGTGAAATAAAGTTCTATACTTAATTCAACTTAAATAATACATCAACAATCAATTTATTCTTATCTTTAGCATACAGATCAGTGCAACACCCGATGACATTTCTTGATTTGCATCACCAGTCGCCACAAACACTGAAAGAAAACATTATGAATGTTTTAAAACATATTTCAGCACTTAACTTTTTGCATTAAAAGTAATTAAAAGGTCATATCAAGTATGGACAACTTAAGAATTTGTGTATATAATTTAAGGCTAATGTCATAATTAGCTTTTTTTTACTGGTAGTGGTAGATTGCAACAATAAATAAACTACCTATACACAATGAGAATCTCAATAGTGTACCCATTTATCCGACTCATAACCTGTAACAGGAGCTTGATATTTGTTCTCTGATTAGTATACTCAGGTAAAGAAGTACAAAATAAATTGATTCAAACAGTTTAAACTATTTCCATCAAGTACAAATCTGAAAACTAAAAATCTTAAGTCTGTAGTTGTTTTATGTATAGTTTAAACTAAATTATTTTTAGAAAATAATTAATACAATTTTCTTAATAAAAGCATGTGAGGACACATGTATTTACATACAACATTCTTTTCTGAAATGTCCACTTTAATATGACTTAAATTTTCCTTGGGAGTTTTGTGAATACCAGCTATACATTGCTCACCCGACTGTAGCAAAGTGCTGCAATGTCAATTGTGGAAAGCCACCCAAAGTTGCCCTGTTTTTAATGAACTGAAATTATTTAAGGAATTTTGTAGATTTGAGGGAAACAAGCGAACATTGTCTGTGTGTTTTTTTCTCTCAACTGATCCAATTATTGTACACAAGATTGAAAGCTTTCAATTTAGCTCTACACATACATAGAATCGGCTCGGTATTGACCTCAAGTATCCCACAAGGAACATTCCTGTGAAAACAGTTCTTAAACTTGCCATTGGTACCTGACACAATTTTTATGCCTCCTCAAAGTGGGAGGCATTAAGCATTGCACTTGTCCGTCCGTTCGTACGTCATGTGCATGCGTCCGATCTTGTCCGGACTGTTACTTCATCATTTATCATGTTATTTTAAAATAACCTGACGGCATGTCGCGCACAACACCTATAGTTGAGTGTATTGCCATCTACCCCTCTATATTCAAATTTGTCATAGATTCTTTTGATCCGAGGTTTGTCCAGGTTGGGACGAAAATTAAGTCCCTGTTTAGCATAAAGTCTATTTTTGCATATATTTTCCGAATTAAGGAGCAATAACTCCAGTGTTTGTGGCCTGATCTTTTTGGCCCAGATGTTGCTTTTGCTGAGATCTTATGGTCATACAAAATCTGAGGAAGTTCGATTAAGAGTGGATTAAAAATAGAATTTGTAACAATTTGTTATATGGACAAAGTGGTGTGTGTGACCCAATTTAGCCCATTGGTGACTTCTGATGAGATCTTAAGGTCACATACAAAACTGTGTAAGTATGATGAAAATTGGAAGAAAAAACAGCCTCTATAAAGGAAAAGGCAAATCTTGCATTTTTCCACCAATTGTTAGCTTCTGTAGAGATCTTTTGGTCACAGGCAAGCTGTGAAGTTTGGTTAGAATAAGAATACAAATGAAGTCTCTATTAAGGAAAAGACAATTTGTTAATTTTTTTTCAAAAACAACAAGCGGCCCAAACTCCAGTGTTTGCGAACCAAACTTGCCCATCTTTGGCTTGTTTTGAGATTCTATGGTCACACACAAACTGTGCAAGTTAAGGCAAGACTGAATAAAAATTGATGCAGAGGGACGCCAAATTAACATTTATGAAATTACTTTCAAGTCGTAGGCGGTTTCTGAGAAGATTTAAAGGGTTTTGGGTTTTTTAGGCTTTTGTTTGCCATGGCAATCATAGTTTTTCATATCCTACATTCAAATGAAGGAATCAGAGAATGGGCCACCCCACAAACATTCCTGCCAAGTTTGGTTTAAATCCAGCCAGCGGTTTTGGAGAAGACATTTGAAGCAAATGTTGATGACAAAGACCAGACGACGAACGCGAAACGGTGACTGACCACAATAGCTAACCCCTGAGCACTTTATGCTTAGGTAGCACTTTGTGCTCAGGTGAGCTAAAATGGTATATGTGGTTAGTGCATTAGTGTTTTGACCTGCATATGAATGCAAAACTAGCTACTACATAATGGTCATAATCATTTATAAAGTACATGTATTGGCAGTTTACCTGATATATCACCTCTTTACGCGCTTTTATCTGCTAAGGCATCAGTGTACTCTGGGACAACCTAAAATTGAAACATGATATTGAAGTAAACAGCTTAAAATGTTAACTTTTTAAATAATAGTGATGATTCAATTATCAGAAGACATCGATTAATGATGAGTATTCAGCTAATTATGCCGAAAGTTAATAGAAGTTGTCAACATGAGGACAATTTATTATGAAACAGTGCAGTGATCTGACATACATTGTTGGAAAATCTGCTACGCCAGCTCTGAACTGCACAAAATGGTTACCTAAATTCAATCACCCAGAAACAATGACAACACATATTTTTACATGGTCACTTAAAAGGATAGCGCATAATATTTACTTGTTTTTTTAGATTGACAGTTTATTTGGTTGCCCAGTTTATTGTTTTGCTTAATCACAGTGTATATACAAAAGTATATATCTGCACAAATTTGACTGGATAATAGATATACTTAAATTTAATATACATGTTAGTAAAAGCAATATAGTTGTTAGATTGTTTTGAAATGAACAGTTTTTAACATCGTATTACTTTATAAATGAATACATCAACAATTGCTACTGATCTAGCATAACTTATATTGGGGTTTGACACAATACTTGTTAAATGGGAAATAAATTATCACCAGCTGAAAATTTAAAATAATTAAAATTAAAATGTGGTACTCGGAACCACAATACTGGTATATCATAACCACACCCTATACAAAAGGTGGTGCTGAATTTGACCTATATCATGTGACAGGGTGCTGCACGTTGTTCATTCCCTGGCTTCCCCCCTAGGTTGGTTTACACAATATTGTTAAAAATAACCATTTTTGTGCAAACGGTAATACTATAAAGTATTTGACGAAATTATGTCTATCTGAAGCATAGACAGTGCTTTTTGCCATATATAGTTGAGGCCTGTAAAAGCCTACTTCCCAATTCTAAATATGTATCATTGTGGCAAAAAAAAACTTCACAAATCAGATGGATATCCAAATGTAGAGGTTCACGTTTAAACACTGTTTTCATACCATATTCATTGATTACTGAATTAGATTTAAAAACAAGAGGGCCATCATGGCCCAAAGTGCTCACCTCAAAACTGGTACAGATGAAGACTATACTGTTGTGACAAATTAAGGTATCTGAACAATATGCAAAGGGGGAATGGATCGATTTTGATTTAAAACGTCGGTTAGTGCAATGAGCTAACTAAACTACTAAAGTACGAGTTGGGTAGTGGACGTTCGTCTTTTGAGATCTGATGATCATACACAAACTGTGAAAGTTTGATTAAGAGTGGATGGAAAAAAAGTATAATGTTGAAAAAAGGCATTTTTGCACATTTTTGCATGAAAAAGGGGCAATAACTCTAGTGTTAATGGTGTGATCTGGCCTAATAACAATCCCGTCCGAGATTTTATGGTCATAAACAAACTGTGCAAGTTTGGTTAAGATTGGATAACAAGAGGGCCACGATGGCCCTAGGTCGCTCACCTGAGTTGCAGACATCCAAGTTTATTTGAACAATCTTTTTAGAAGACTGGTATGCAATGTTACATACAAACTATGAAACCACTGGGCATTGCGGTTTCAGAGTAGAAGATTCTTAAAGTTATTTTGCTATTTAAGTCTATACAAACAATGTGACCCCCGGGGCGTGGCCAGTTTTGACCCCAGGGCATCATTTGAACAATCTTTGCAGAGGACCACTATGCAATGTTATATACCAAATATGCAACATCTGGGCCTTGCGGTTTCAGAGGAGATGTTTTTGCAGTAATTTTGCTATTTAAGTCTATATTAAACATGCGACCCCGGGGCGTGGCCAGTTTTGACCCCAGGGGCATCATTTGAACAATCTTTGTAGAGGACCACTAGAGGATGCCACATACCAAATATGAAACCACTAGGATTTGTGATTTCAGAGGAGAAGATTTTTGCATTAATTTTGCTATTTTAGTCTATATAAACAATGTTACCCCTGTGGCGTGGCCAGTTTTGACCCCAGAGGTATCATTTGAACATGCTTTGTAGAGCATTCCTATACAATGTTACCAACCAAATACCAAATCTCTGGGCCTTACGGTTTTGGAGAAGAAGATTTTCAAAGTCATTAAGCTATTTAAGTCTATATAAACTATGTTACCACCGGGGCGTGGCCAATTTTGACCCCAGGGGCATCATTTGAACAATCTTCGTAGAAGACCACTATGCAATGTTATTTACCAAATATTAAACTTCTGGGCCTTGCGGTTTCAGAGGAGAGGTCATTTTGATATTAAAGTCTATATAAACAATGTGACCCCCGGGGCGTGGCCAGTTTTGACCCGAGGGGCATCATTTGAACAAGCTTTGTAGAGGACTACTATACAATGTTACCAACCAAATATGAAACCTCTAGGCATTGCAGATTCAGAGAAGAAGATTTTGAAAGTCATTCAGCTATTTAAGTCTATATAAACCATGTGATGCCCCGGGGCGTGGCCAGTTTTGACCCCAGGGGCATCATTTGAACAATCTTTGTAGAGGACCACTATGCAATGTTACATACCAAATATGAAACCTCTGGGCCCTGCGGTTTCAGAGAAGAAGATTTTTAAAATCATTATGCTATGAATGTCTATATACACCATGTGAACCCGGGGCGTGGCAAGTTTTTACCCCTGGGGCATACTTTGAACAAATTTTGTAGAGGACCACTAGAGGATACCAAATACCAAAATATGAAAGCTTTCAGCCATGCAGTTTCAGAGAAGAAGATTTTTAAAGTTTTCACTTTTAAAATCTATTTTTAGCTCTCTTGACCTACATATGCAGCGGACCGAAGCGATTTGAACAATTTTGAAAGAGGGTTATCCAAGGATTATTCTTGTGAATTTTGGTGATAATCTGCTCAGCGGTTTAGGAGATGATGTTTGAATGAAAATGTTGACGCACGACGGACGACGGACAAAAGGTGATCACACAAGCTCACCATGAGCACGTTGTGCTCAGGTAAGCTGAAAAGTGAAGTCTCCAGCGTGGGAACGAAACAAATTGTTGACGGCATACATACGAAATACGGCGGACGACGCAGGAGAAATCCCCTACACCATAGCTCACCAAAAGCACTTTGTGCTCTGGTGAGCTAAAAAGATAATATTGAAATAATACAAAAATCATCAGATATTTTTTAATATGTTGTTTTTAGATTTTTGGTAACAATGGATACTATTTACTGTGCATACTATTTTTTCACAATTTACCATTGTATCGTGCTTACATTACACAAAATGAAAAGGCCTAGGCCTATTCACAATTGTTGGAAAAAGGTCCTGATAGCACCATTTTCCTTCTCTAGCCCTATACTGATAGCACCCTTCTCCTTCTCTAACTCTATACTGATAACAATAGCGCCGTTAATATTTAGGATAATAACGTGACAGTTTAGTTTTGTCGAGTCGCGCATGCGCACGCTTGAATCAGGTGAGTGCATTGGGAAACGTCACGACATTTTTAATCGACAATACCGGCTTCGAGGAAAGTGCAAGCTAATTCAACTTTGTCAATGATATATGCAGTTTATGGCAGTTTTTGAAACGATACTTCTGACACGCTGCAAGAAACAGCTGACTACAAGGCTAAATGAACAGCAGTGTGGGTTCCAGGAGCAACTGGGCTGCTTAATAAGGTTGTTTGTATTGCGCGAATGTGTATTTTACGCACGTGAAAACAGCAGCGCGCTATACGTCTGCTTCGTCGACTGCCGTCAGGCGTTTGACCGCGTCTGCCACGAAGATCTCATTTACAAGCCGATTGAGGCCGGTATAGACGTCACCACGCTCCTAAGCACAGCGGAATTGTACAGGAACATCAGGAGTTGTGTACGATTTCAAGGGCTGCTTTCAAAATCCTTCCAGATTAAACAGGGAACCCCAAACAGGGCAGTAAACGTCGCCGATCCTGTATCTGACGTGTATCAATGACTTTTTAAAGAATGGGTACGATTCTGTATGTAAAATATGAACATATGTGCACCGACCGTCGCAGACGATAAGATACTAGTATCACTCTCCCCCCATGGCCTCAACGTATGTTTTTCATATGTGACATATACTCCAAGAAATGGCGGTTCGAGTACAACTCGGACAAGTGTGGTGTGATCGCCTTTAATGACAGTACGCGGTTAAGATGTGAAACAAAATGGTATATGGGCTCGGAACAACTAAATGAAGTCAAACTGTACACTCATCTTGGGTTAATATGCAACGAGTCCCTTTCTACGACCAAATCAATGGACGACGCTGGCAACAAACTGCGGGGGACGTTTTTAAACATTATAAATAGTGGACTACATCCAATTGGATTAAATCCGCTAACAGTTACAACGTTATACCAGGCAGCGATAATACCTAAAGCTCTTTTCGGATGCGAACTTTGGAATACATACACGCCAACGGACATCAATAGGCTTGAGGTCGCCCACCGGTTTTGTCTTAAACATATTCAGTCACTGAAATTTTCTACCAGTACTGACTTTACACTCGTGGCATTAGACACTGACTCAGTGCAATCGTGTGTTGATTTAAGAAAGCTTATATTTTTTCGGCCAGCTATGTAGACTTCCTTGTAAATACTTGGCCAAACACGTGTTCGTTAATAGATTGATGCGGTTCTTAAACAATGATCACCAATGTCATGGTTTTATCCCAGATATATTAAGATTGCTTCATACGTACAACCTAATTGATTATCTAAATGTATATATGAACTCGGGAATATTCGTCTCAAAATGCAGTGGAAGAGCATCCTCCGTAGACATATTACAAATCCGACCAGAGAAGCCCGGATTTCGGTCTTACGTGTTCAAACACCAGGTTTAGCCGAAATAATGCCAACGGACGGTAATCCATATGTGCTTTATTCTATTTCAAAATCCCACCCAGAGTTACTGCCCTTTGTAAAGACTGTGAATAGGGCCGTCGGACGTATGGTATCTAGGTTACACGTGGAGCAGTGCCCCAAGCGCTCGAGACTGTGCGAAAATATTATTGAAAACTTGCTTTTCTTCAGCCCGAACAATTGTCCGCACATTACACGAATAAGCACATTAGTTCTTAAAACCTGCAAACTAGACTACTACTTAAACTGGTGCAGTTTACCGCGAGAACAACAAACAGACGCTTTGATGTGTCTAACGTTCAACACCGCAGACGATTCAAAATTCGCGTTGTTTAAACGTTGCACTGTGTGTTTATGGGATATTGTTAGTAGCTCAATAAAACTCTGTGCCCATATGCAATAAACAGGAGATATTCTAGTATTTCGTTTTCGCCCCTAGAACATCAGTCTGTTATGATATGTCAGCAATGGCGCATGATAAATGATGCTTGGGACATACATATACACGGACTTGTGTTCTTCGTCTTGTCTTGTTCGCAAAGATAGAATATGTTACTATCTACTAGTTTAGTATGAAACATGTGTTTTCAATAGTCTGTTTTCTAGTACATTACTAGTATATGTTGTTTATAATGTCAATATTGACTGTCTAGTACACTACAGAAATGTGTAAGATACTGGAGTAAATTTATTTTGTATACATGCATAATGTATAGTCTATTGTTATTAGTGTAAATATATCTTTTGTAATTTGTTCAGCTCTTCATGTATATGGAGGAAATAAAGTTACAGCAGTTTATGACAGTTTTTGATCGTGTTCTATACAAAAAGTTATGGTTTTAAGCATGTTTTACCGTTTAGGCAAAATTATAAAAAAGGCGCACATTGTAATGCCCATCTGGAGTTCAGTACATTAAAGTGGTGGTTCAATAGTATTCAAAATATATTTAAATATGCTACGTCACACAAATAAATCAAACCTTGTACAAACATATTTCATTAGATAAATTGGACTGCATTAGCATTTTTAACATATTATCGAAACTTCAAAACACAGTGGTATAATAATTACGCACAACGCATTGTTTCAACCAGATTTCATCTCAAGATGCTCTGCAACGGTTTATAATTATTTGATCGTTGTTGTGAAATTACCACGCGGCCATAGACGTAATTCCATTGTATGCAAAACATAAATCCGAAAAGACAACTACCGCAAATAACTTTTCAAGCGCGAAATAAAACAAAGTCTTTAGTGATGCGGTTAGAGTGTCTGCCACTCTATCCGAGGATCCGGGCTCAATCCCCGGAGATGCTGATCTCTTTTTTTGTTTTAGGACTCTTTTCCAGTATAGTTAGGTCATATTTTATAAGAAATCTATAAAAGGTAATACATGAAACCAGTTTAAAATAGGTATATATTCTGTCGTTTTAGTCCATAAGTGGAAGCTTATCGGGAACGGCCAGAAAATACAATAATTACGTGCCTTAGAATGAACATTGCATCTTCAATATCACACACAAAACAGTGGTAGTCTATTTTCAGAAGGGCTTTCCCAAACTAGGCGTACATTCCGCTAGTATTAGTTTTGTTATTATATAATTAAGTGATGCTTATTTGAATACATTTGATGAGTACCGCAACATGTACATTACAAACAAACATATTTGCCTCAGTTGCATGTCTGATCATATGTGATGTAGCAGCTTTAAGGTTAGTGCAACATATTTGTTTTATTGCTTGGGTAGATACCTTAACCAAACATAGACGTTTGGTAAACTGAATACTGGCCAATGCCAATGCTTCATTAATGGCATATTTATTATTATAGTTTAAAATCTACCATTCCAGGTCACCAAAAAATAATCGACGACCAGCTCATAATAAACTATGTTGTCTCATTATTCATGAATGTATTGATGTGTACAAAAAATCGAGTAAAGTGAACACATGAGGAGATGACATCTAACGCACTGAAAAGCGAAACATATATGCTTTATTAGAACTCCTTTAACAGACTTACTGCAGTGTTGCCGCTTTGCTGAATTTAGCAATATCAGCAAAACAAATGTTTCCAATGAACGTGACACTTTGTGCTTAACGCTAGACAATCGGTTGTTTACAATGCAATGACTGACCAGTACGCGGCATTTTGTACGTTAACTGGAAAACAAATCACATTTATTATTGTGTTGGTCATAACAAATGAATAGCAAACTTGGTAGTCTAAAATATCATAAGCGTTAAACTAGTATAAATCGTAAATTATAGTTTCACGTATCATTATGTTATCCACTCAACGTGCATTATCGACGTTGTCCGGTTTTATACTTCTACATACAATCCTTATTACATCTGCGCTCGAATTAAGGTTAATTAGGAGTAGATCTAGTATGTCTTCTAAAAAAAGCAACATTGCTTGTTTAATGTTAGCAGATTGTTGAAGTAAACTGCGACACAGTTTTCCTATAATATATTTTTGCGAATCAGAAATAATGTATTGTTATTGAAATGTTACACGTTATTTGCACATGACCCTTCATACTAATCTCAAGAATTATATCGATTGACGAATGCGTTCGTGACATTTTGGTGCAAACATATACAACGATGATTGTTTCCTGTAATCGGATGTTGACATGGCAGCTTTGTTTCCGCTCGCACTGTAGTGAACAAAGCCGTGGTGAAACCATATTTTAGATATTAATATTTAGATATTAATGGATAAGAAACATTGGAATATTGAAATAACAAGTATAAACATCACTTAATTTAAATGTGCTTTTAGATACGGCAAGCCATTACTGACGTCAACAATGGACAACAAACAAAATAATTTCTAGTTAATCTACACAACAGAACGAGAGTTTTGTGATCGTGATTTGTGCAATGTACGAGAACACCGTTAAAAAGGAGTGTTTTATTACAATATCGTTTAAGATGGTCCACATAAAGAGTTGCTAAACGTGTGCTATTCTTTGAATGCAGCATTTAGTAGCAAGTTGTTAGATATTGAATAAGTGTTGTAATAGCATCCGCAAATAGATATTGCAGGAATTAAATACACATGTGAATTAGATACTTGATGCTTTAATATCATTGTTTAATTACTTCTCGAAGACATTGTGTATGATTTTCGTCAATCAACAACTAACTAGGATATTAATTTAAGTGCGCATTTTATTACAGAGTTGTGCATGCTCGTCCATATTGCAAATTGCTAGATTTGAACGTATGTGCTAAACAGAAGTGCATTAGCGACGCACTCAAATACAGCAGATACTATTTAATGCAAAGTGGGCGTGTCATCGGATTGCAAAGTACGCTCAAATCAACATTAATGAAAAAAGTCATCGGTCACAAAAGAATCGGAAAAGACTACTTAAGCGCAGTTTATGTTGCAATGGATTAGGTATCAACTTAACGAGAGGAAATTTAGTGGGTGCAGTAAAAAGATCAAACAACAATGAAACTTCAGTACAAAGAAATGTTGTCATGACGCACCTGATCCTGATACCAATTGCTCTATCACTGTTCGGCAACACGTTGACAATATTATTCTTGATGAAACGTAGCAACAGACGTTCGTCGATTTCTGTCTTGTTTGCTTGTCTAGCAGTTTCCGATTTGGTGTTAACACTGATGTGCAATAATATATACATGTGCTAATGCAAAGGAAGAAACGTGAGCATTGTATTTTATTATTTTATTATACAGTTTATTTCGTTCATTATTTTACACAATAGTGTATTCAGAAAACAAAAATATAATTCATGACGTTGTATTTTTATGTTGTATAATTTTTCATGTATGTTATGTTTATGAGGCAACAACATGTTGAATGTTACAGCAATTTACATTAAAATGCAGTACATTCCTCAATTATGTGTTCGGTGTCTTTTGTGTTCACGTAATCACCAACCGTAATGAAATTTTCGTCAGGAAGAACTGTTATGTAATCGTTGTTTCTCTCATATTCCCATTTTTGTGCATAGCATGGCGCCGCAACAACGTTTTCATAAGGATTTTGTTGGGCATTCGCCACTGAACCATTTATGTAAAAGGTGTCCGATGTTTTCTTTGACGACTCAGTTCTTGACGCAGGGGAAAATGAATGCGCTTTCATTAGCGCTTCATTGCTGTTCTGTACGACGACACTTCTTGGAGAATTTGGCTCACTCTTTGCAGATTTCAAAGAACGTTGTTCGAGCGAAAGGCTGGTGACGCCCGATATGGTATCTTCAGCATTTAATCTAGACGTCAATGCATCCAAACTTTCCATGGCGTCTTTCAAGGAGTCTGTGGTGGTCCATCGCGGAATTCGCGGCGTACCAGAAGTGCTCCAAATCGGGGTCTTAGGCGTGCCGTCATCGTCCCCGCCGAATCCGCTGTTGATGAATCCCAGACCGAAACTGCTTTGAAATCCGTAGTTGCTTTCTGACGGGTCACTTTGGGCACGTCTGTAGGTGCTAAATCCACTCGGGAGGTCGTGACTGAAGTCCAGGGTCAATTCCTGTGTGTCGTATAGAGTACTGGGTCTTCTGAGAGTATCATATAACCGATGCTCCTTTAAGTGACTGCAATGAAATAAAGTTCAGATTTTTTTTTAAAGGTTGTTGATGCAAAAGAAAAACGATATATGTTATATAAATGGTAGTGAACAATTCTGATTAAGATTAATTATTGATCTTTCACAGTTATATTTAAAATGGATGTTGCAGTTTCCTAATATAGTTTCTACACATATATAAAAACCATCAATCCATAAAAACAATCGTGTACTGACAGTTAAAAGGCACTTCTTTACAAATATGCTGACAGAATGGACAATATCTGATAAATGTATGATGGAAGTAATTACATTTTCCACTGTCGGAAAATTATGACCATCAAGGTCAGACCGCCAACGAATATAACGCACGCCATTGCTATCAGGCCAATTTCAGCCGGCGCAATCGTGCCATCGGCGTCGGTGGTGGTCGCATATAGAGACATGTAATTGTGGAACAGGTCCTGAATCTGAGCCCAGTTGTCAGCTATTGACCTAAAAAAGGACAAGCAAAAAAAAGAATAACTAGTCAAGTAAGAACATAAATACATCTAGTTTATGGTGTATTCAAAACCACTGTTGTAAGAATAGTGTATCACAATCACTGAAGTATTTCCAATAACCGTGCTTGGAAAAGTGTAAAATAAAGTAATAAAAAAAACTAAAAATGATATGTTCACAATAATTGACAAAGTAAAGGCGTAAATGATGTACTAACAAGAGATGTTAATTAATAAAAACACAGTACATGTGTATGAAGACGGTAAAACGTAAAATAATGCACATTTACTAAAGACTAAACGATGTATTTTTGTAATTCAACAACATTGTTCTCCTGTCTTATTATCATGTATTTTACAAGCGTGTATTTACTGTCAATGTGATTTGTTCTTTTACCTCTGAAAGTCATTGAGTGGAACCGCTGCGTTATTCGAATCAAATGCACCAATTCGAATCACTGACCTGTGAAGCATAAAAACGCCTTGAAATACAGATATCAAAGAGCAGCGATCACGACTTTTGCTGCTCATATATTGTCTAAAAACTGCATGGGACAAAATTATTTTGCAAATTAAATTGACCTTCTTTTTATATAAAACATTTAAAAGTAAAATAGCGTTTAAAAATAATTTCTTTTGCAACCTTGGAAGTTTGATGAGACGGTTACGAAGACTCGCGATGCTGCATTAACACATTAGTATGCATCTTGGGTCTTAAACATTACATAGTGAAATGAATTTCGTTTTTGTTTGTTCCCTTGATTGTATCCAGACATTGTGACAAATTACGTCTTAAATGTTTTTATTGAACAGCTCAGTTTGTCTGTGTTAAACAAATACATATAGAGCGCAGTTGGTCTTTAGTGTCATGTGCTTAATGCGTTATTTTCCACCTATTCTACATAGTAGGAAGTTTATCAATCAACTCTTACACAGGATTTCCGCTGTAGTCTTTCTGATCGTCTAAGAGCGTCAGCCATACTGTTTCTACTTGGAGTAAGCGCGCCATGGAACTGGAAATATGCAACGCGATATAAACAACGTCTATACAGAAATGTGCAATGAACATAAAAATACAGTTTGTGTGGAAATGCGGTCACATAAGTGCACAAACACATCACAATAATGCAATTGAAGGGTGCATACTTAAATACTAAAAGTTCAACTATTGTGCTTGCACACAGTATCATATGACAGCATTCCATGTATTCATAAACTCTGCGTCTCAGTAACAATGCGAATTTAAAGAAATAATGAGATAAAGATAATACGAGGCGTGTCGTGGGAAAATCTGGATTAATGCATGTGTGTAAAGTGTCGTCCCGGATTATCATGTGCAGTCCGCACAGGTTAATCCGGGACGACACTTTCCGCCTACAGTGGATTTATGTTTAGAAAAGACTACCTCGAAACAGCAAATACCATACTAGCGAAAAATGTCGTCCTGTGCGGACATGCATTAAGCCCGGGTTTCCCTCGACATGCCTCTATAATAATACATATTATTACCTTTCAATTTTTGCAGATAGCCGTTGAAACGTTTGCCTATCTATAGGAGCTGGTATTTCTAAGGTCCCATCAGGATTCGCCCGCAGAAATGAAAACTATAAATACATACACTTAAAATAATGTTCGATTATTTAAAACAATGGAATCTCAATTCCATAATAACAGATTCCATTCCCGAAAACGTTTCTAGAAGGAAGGAATGTGGCACATTTCAGTCAGATTCAAACCAAGTGCGGTGTCTGTCAAATGTAAAGGGCTACGTTCCTCTAAGACCGGACATGCGGTGCTAATAGCATTTGATAAGAAAGTCTTACCACGACCGGAACTGACGCCGACAATGCTGGATGCCCCATATCCCTAGCAATCACCTCAAAACGGTATAGTGAAAATACATTGACGGAGGTGTTGCTCCAGCCGGGCCCGGTTTGGAGCTCTCCACTCAGAGTGTCAATGGTTAACAAGACCGTATCTCTGTCAAAAAATACAAAAACAACGCGTACATTTAAACGAAAACTAGTTGCTATGCATATAGTGTATATACATAGTCATAAACAGTGTTTAAGCATTCCTGACTTTATTGCCTTCGTTGCCTAATTCCTAACGTTAATGTAAATGTGTAAGGACCAAATCATATTCAGTTATATAATTTGTCCATCTTTATGTTATGCGTATATACTAATTTATTTAAACTCAACTACAAAATAACAATGAGGAATACGATAAACATAATTAACGTTACTTGCACATTTTGCAAAACATATACATCCATGGTCACCGCAACATGGACACATCAAGAAATGCAACTACTATTGAACTTAATTCAGTGGATTAGCAAATTAAATGTTATTGGTTATCATTGTAAACCTAGGAATCTAGTTTACACAACAAACACATGTTACACATGCATAAACAATTACTGGAGCTTAATTGCCTAACAACCGCTCCGCACGTTTTATGGGCAGACGACTGGGCATGCCAATTGCCTTCAGTAAATATTTTTAATTCTTACCCATTGTGTAAGCTGTATGTAATGTTGCTGTTTTCTCCCGTGTCGGCATCTGTAGCCTGGAAATATATAAATGTTTCTAAATGCACCATTTCGTTAGGAATAATAGTAATTTCCACACATGTCAATACTATCCAAAGTAATATTGTGTTTGTACAATCACGCTTTGTAAAGCTCAATGAATGGGAATTAACCCATTAACAATAGAAGGGAAGGAGATAATATGTTATATGCAAATACTGGTGTATACATTCGAAGTTGTAAAAATGCAAACAGTTCTTTCAGTTCATTGCAAGATATTACGTTTGTGAGTTCGCAGGCTTATACCCAATCTTGGATAAATGTTACCATTTTACTACTGAAAACATTTTACTACTGGATACAACCGCATTATGCTGGCCATGAGTAGAAACATTACTTTCTTGAACCACTGCAAATATATATAGTATGTAGTTTAAAACGTTTATGCGACACGTATGACAAAAAGTCAATTTATGCATTCAAACACTGTCCTTGTTCCTAAAAAGATTGTCTTACATGCAAGGTTGGAAGGTTCACGTCAGATCCTGCACCCAAGGGAAGACTGACGAAGTACTGATCTTTCTCAAACACTGGTGCATTGTCGTTCATATCCAGAACTGTCAGGTTGATAGAGACATTGGCCAAAACCTGCAGGGTAAATAATAACACCCATATTTTAAAACGAATTGTTCTGTGTATTGTTTTACAAAGACGGAATTGTGAAAGATTAATTTCATATTGTCGGCTATTTAACTGTTCTAAATCAATTTCAAAATCGATATATCTATTCTCAATAGGATACAAATAGGAAGATATGTAGCTATTAAAGTATGTGTTAATCCATGTCATAAAATTAATATAGTTTTCTGTACAACAATTCAATGTATGTGTTGTGCTATATGATTCAATGGTGACATAGTGATATACCAGATTAAACAGTTAGCACACACACAGGCCAAACCGACATTGCTCATTCTATTGAAGAGATTATCAATGTTTATAAACAATTGTAAGTTGAAGTTGTTATCAATAACTAATTTACCTTCGTGTTCAGGAAAACCATTACGTCCACTTGATGCGTTGCATTTATTTCTCTGTCTAAAGGCTCGCGCGACACCAGCATATGGCTGGAAACAGGCAAGAGGGCGTGTTATGCATCAGAAGCCGTTATACATACAGATAATTAATACTGGCATTAATATTGGTATTCTTGAATAAGAAGCTATGTGATATATTTATCATAATGATTTACAAAATATTTTATTCTACTTTAACTTGTGTATTCGTGAGGACATAATTATGTCCAAAAATAATATTTCGTTTATAACATACATTTGTAGTTGACTGAACTATTTTTGTTTAAAAGAGCTTTAGCATTTTATGTGTAACCACGGATTATACACAATTCAAATGTAGATCTATGTTGTTAAAATATGAAGCTATAACTCTGCGAAATAACACAAACCTTTGGTCATTAACAGCAAATCCGGTCGTTAAACACTCGTAGGCGTCGCCTTTTAACTGAAAAAGTGTATATATAATATCCATTACAAATGTTATATTTTAGAAGAATAACGGAACATGTATAGGGGATTCATATGTAACACAATGAGCATTTAGTTGTATCGACTGTAGAGAAATTCTTATTTAAAATGCATGGTCTTTTGTTTCAGGCAAATGGGCATTTGTCTTTGCGACTTTTCATGCCAATAACGTACAGACCAAACTACACAATTTACGAGTATTAAAATTGGTGTCACAGTCTAAAATTGGATCAGCCAATGCAACTCATAAAACCAGTTATATTATCTCATACAAACAAACACTAGTAGCCAGATGTACCGGTATTGCGTCAATGAAGGTCCCAATCGGCACATTCTCCTGGACTTCCATGTTCACGTGCAAATCATTGAAGGTCGAGTTCCAGTAGAAAGTCACTGTTACGGGTATAAGACTACAGCGTCTGCAATACCCAAGTATAGTGCATATAAATTGTGTATATTGTGTAACACGTGTTTGTTGTGTATATTTTATGTATGTGTAAATATATGTATATATAATTCTTTATTTATTTGCTTATTATTTACGGGTTAAGTTATTTCATGTTGTAACATTGGGAAAAAAGTTATTTTGTTTTCACAAACCTTTGCTTTGTTGTGTAAGTGCAATAAGCCTGATGTCATTAATAAAACCCACAATATAAAATAGTATGTTTAAATATCGCCTGAGAATGCCACCAGTGTAAAACTCCTAGCATCTTATGACCCTGTCACACTAGGCATATTGCGTATGTGAGAAACGTACGAGTTGCGTATGAAAAATCATAAAATATTTTTCATACGCACAAACACTATTGACAATACAACATTATGCGTTTGAGTGGCGTATGGGTAGCGTATGACCAGCATATGACCAGCGTATGGCCAGCGTAGTCTTCGTATGGCTAGCGAATAGTTAGTGTATAGCCTGGGGATACGCTTGGTATACGCTAATCAACGCTAGCTGTACGTTAAATACGTCAGTCGTACGTTGGATGTAAGTTACTCATGCGCTATCAATACGCTAGCTGTACGGTACACTTTCATTCCTGCGTATGTAAGCGTATGTTAGCATATGACCAGCGTTTGACCAGCGTACTCGACCTATGAGTAACGTACCTCTAGCGTAAATCTCGCGTTTAGGCTGGCATACGCAGATACCAAACGCAATAGTGTGACAGGTAATTAAAAAGAAATAACAATGGAAAGCAAACCAAGCAATAAATACTATTTAAAACTAACCTTAAATACTATATTAGCCACTCATCTGTTTAACAGCACAGATTTTAGGATGTTTTAAATGTGCTACTTAAACATTGGCACCTTTATGACCACAAATGTTATATTGTTGTCCTTCAAATGGGAATTCATGAAAAAGCTGTCTTAGAAGTAAAACAGGTGCTATTACATAGCCTTGGATTAACTATTTAAATATACGCATTTTAACAATATTGTATTACTAGTATGTAGACTAAATAGTAAAAATGTAGATATGACATGTGTTAACGTAATCTACCTATCATTTTCATCATCTGGATTGTCACATGCCTTGGCAATGAACCTGTATCGGCCATTATATTCCACGGTGCCCCGTACTGTGATATCCCCTGTCTGAGCGTTTACAGTGAACGGCACCTGCCCTAGAGAAAGGGACTCGTCGATGGCATAGGTAACGTGGGCGTTACCGGTCCCCGGTTGATCCCCGTCTGTTGCCGACATCTTACAAAGAATTTAAAAATATCGCATGCCGTTTATTGGAATACAATCATTTGAAACTGTTTTAGCTTACATATCTGATATCTGTAATTCTCTGCTGTTGGTTATGGTGTCTAAAGCGACTATTTCTATGAAACAATGGTATTTAACAATGACGATATTATGGATATTGCGTATTGTTGGATTCTAATATTTAACTGTCAAATGTAATGAATAGTATGAACAAGTTAACATTTACAGAATATTATTTCATGATGGAAAGCAATACAGATGAATGTACAAGCAACACCTACAGTTCCAATGTATTCATCAGACGACGTGTACACCGCCCCGAACACGTACGCGGATTTTGCGGATTGCGGTGTTTTGTCGTTGATGTCTTTGAGATTGATGACTACTGTTGCGGTGTTAGATGACATGTTCCCTTCCCTGTCCTCGCCTGTTATCTGCAATACCGGAATCTCAACTTCAAAGATGGTGAAGGTAAAACCTAATGTAGTACTAAGTACAAAGCTAACGAGATATCCTGGTAAAACCATACATGATACCCATTTACAGCTGGGTAAACAGGTAACATATGTATGGCAATTGTGTATGTTATACTGTTCATTTTGACTACGTAAACTATTTGCGTTACTTCATTAAGACTACGTGCATTATTGTGATACAAATACGAGTATGTTCAGTTTTCTATAGCCAGCATTGTATTGTTTCAAAATGTATATACACTTGTGTTCAATATTAGTAAAGATACATAATAAATTATGTCTAATGGTTCCATTGTAGAATAGTTCACAGAATCTTAGAATATGAAAATAGTTACTGATAATCTTTGCACATTTTGTAAAATTGAAGTAGAAAATATTACACACTTGTTTTGGAATTGTGTAATTGTGAAATTATTAAATGTGTTATGCATATTGTAAATAGTAATAGAAACAGCATGAATTCTAAAACTGTGTGGGTATATGCATGCATGTATGTACAATAAATATGAGAAGATAAAATGTTGCACTACAAAAAATATCGTTTCAACGTACCATTATGACAACCGTTTCGTTCCTTTCCCTGTCCAGCGCCGACCTTACGTCTATAGTAAGAACACCCGTATGTTCACCCACAGAAAACCCGGTCGTTCCGTTGACTATCTTATAGATTATTTCGGCGTTAGGACCCTAAAGAAAGAGTTATGCAGACATTATAACTGATAAATTATATTGACAACTATTACATCTTAGGAGGATTCTACAGTTGCAAAAAACAATCGTATGTTTTACGTATTATGCTCGTGTTCAGTGTCTGAACGATTTCGTTCCCGCACCGGAAGTTGCAGTCAACTATTTATACAGTAGTGTGATTTTGGGCATGGCGGTTACAAATTATAAGCTAAAAACGGGATAAATCTATGACAATTCGTAAGTCCTTTTGGCATGTTACTTTCTCTAAAAATTGTATTTTCATATGACAGCGTGTTATATCTTATTAGAGCACGAATTATATTGATAACGTTTATTTTGTGAGAAGAGATGCTCTTGTTTTTCCCACGTCGAGATATTGTTGTGAAAAAAACTGTGCTTATAATTCATTTGTCGATGCATTTAATATCTTCTTCGTTAAGCAGCGGAAACCTCTGCATTTTAAGGCACATGTAAAAATGTTACTTTATACCTAGTTGCATCAAGTATTCTATGTTAGTTGCACTGTATGCCTAGCTGTGGAAACTGCATGCCTAGTTACTAACATATTTCATGCATCTTTACGTTCTTTTTCATGTAAAAATGGGCAAAAGCTTTTTATTTTTCTGATGAATTTACCATAAAGCACTGTTTCACCTACCATCAACGATTCAGTAACGCAGTGATTGATTGTCTTAGTATTTAGACAAAACCTTTCGCTGCTTTAGTCATTAATGATGAGTGTTAGTATATAAGTTATAACAACAAGTTATGGAGACAGAAACGTTCTTCTCGTCAAGAAAATCGGGGACACTTTTTCTGAAAATTGCTGTTGCTTTGCTGTTCATGTGATAATTTTAAGAGCACATCATTGTCGAATCCAGCTATCCTATATCGTTATTTTTTACACAACATTTGGGAAACTTCTTCAAGACACGAAAAAGTGATTAAATTTCGCTTTAAAAACATATGGTATTGACCTTGCCTCACATTTTCAAAACATCCATTTTACCTGATTTGGTTGTGAATGTACTTATAATATTCGTCGGAACTCGAATAAACAATGTCTGCTCAGGCATACGATATTTCAGCATATATTTATAACAGCAAATTTAATGAACAAGTCAGATCATGGCAATTTAACGCAGGGCAAATAAATCAGCCAACAATTATGCACACAAACTGCAAACATTCATAAAAAATAAACAAATGTTTAATATTTATATGCTTTTTCAGGAACAATTACTTCACTTACTGTATCGCAATCAGTAGCGCGGACTGTGGTCACATATCCCAGGCTGTGTTCAAGCATGGACAAACTGTAGAGAACAGGCTGGAATACCGCGGCACAGTCATCCACATCCTGTACAGTAACAATCAGCTCGGCCTCTGCTGTCTTCTTGGGATCATCAACTTGGTAACACTGTTTAAACAAATGAACTAGACAATAGCTACGTATATAGGGAAGAGAAACATAATTTAATTATAGTGTGTCCAATTCTAAAGAGAATAGTTCTTGCCACGGCCATTGCTGGCCTAAATTTTTCAATATAAATGCATAACCTTTGATTTGACTTAACGCGTAGAAATAACTGCATGGGAGTACTTGCTTCGCAACAAATTGGTCATCGACTGCAAATGACGCATATTTAGGGTTAAGCATTGACAGTTATACACAAATTAAAAAAGACACATAGTATGCGGATCATTTGCTAGGTTATAAATACTATACACAAATAAAAAACCAACAAACCAAAAGCGGTATTCTCAAAATGGGGTCTGTCTCCCGATCAATCGTTTTGTGGACCCGAACCTGTCCAGTCGACGGGTCAATCTCTAGGTGGGCACTTATGTTACTAGAATCTTAGGCGAAAAGAAACAAAACATATTGCATGAATTATATATATCATATATATGGTGCATTTATTCTTAAACGTAGGCATAAGTAAAATGTGTTCTGTTTCACAACTTAAACAACGGATAATTATCCGTTACCTTTCATTCTAACATTATACTCGCTTATTTTTTTTTTAGACAAAGAACTACATTATCCTTGTTAAACTATCCGATAAACAACGCAAAACGCAGTCTCGATTCTAAGCGGAGAATAGTAAAATGTAGTTCGCATTACAATTGCAAGAGTATTGTTCAAATGATGCTAGAATCGAACCCATTTTCGGATTATCGTTGTTTATCGGGCAATAAACAACTCTTTGTTGTTCTGATGCCTGGCTATTAAACCACTCGGACTAACGCCCTCGTGGTTTAAATCTTACGCATCAGAACTTTAAATCGTTGTTTATTGGCCTTTAAACAACGATAAATCGAAAATTACTTCTTAAATGATGTATTTATAATTTCAGTTTTCTGAACCTGTATTACAGATGGATACAAATAACTATACAAATACTAAAACTGTGCCATAACAAGACATGACAATAACAGTTGACTTCGAATTCATTTATATTGATCATTATGACAGCGAAACGTATTTTGTTGCAATACTTCAGTGCGTAGGTCATCTTTACACCTACCACTAAATGCATACGCCACTGTCGCATTGATTCCTAGGTCCTGGTCAAAGCAGTGTATAGGCGGCGATGACGTCATCCAATCTGTCGTACTCTTGAAAAACAACCAATAACTGACAAATAAGCACTGTTAACATCGCATTTGTATGTTAGTGTAAGACCAACATGTGGTATAAATAAGGCATAAACGTTTCTTTATATTTTATTTACAACATACAACCGAATTGAGTGAACGTGCGACAGCTGTTTAATGTTCTGAATTGTATCTGAATTCTGATTTTGGTAATTTGGGTGGTCAGTCTGTAACCCCTGTCATGCAATCAACTATTTGTACCAATGAAATGCAAGTAATTGTAGTGGACCATGGGCAATATTTCAGGATATTGTTTCACAGTCTCGATGCCATTGTAATCAGTTCTAAACATATTGTTTAAATATCGGTACCTCTTCGTTGACATTGGTGGCATACTCAGTGCTATCAAATGTAGGAGTATTGTCATCAACATCGGTTACTTCTACTATCAGCTCAGAAGTGTCTGTCTCTGGGTCAGTGCCCTTAAATACAAAATAACGTGATTAATAATTGAATGAAGTAAACGAAGATTCCAGTTGTAATTTGACTTTATTTATTACGGTTCCTAAAATCCGATACATACCGTGTAATCATTAGTAAGTAATACAAATATGGTCTTAGTGCATTTGCAGTTTGATTCATAAACCTGTCATAATGTAAAGTATTGACGTTCGTTTCAACTGCTAACTACATAATATTTGGTAAAGTATTCGTTACGAAAGCGCAAAAAAGGCGTGGTTCTTTAATTGAGACCAAACACGACCAAATGTATATATTTTACAAATGCATTGCAAAATAGATAATGTCTACCAATGTTCATTCCCTATGTATTCTGCCAAATGGGTCAAATAGTGAACATGGTCGCTAATAGCAAACTAAGGGCACATAATAGTTTGTGATAGCAACACGGTGTTCAATTGCTTCTATTAAGCACGTTGCGGTTTTATTACACTTTTTCTGAAAATTGTGCGTGGTTTGTAGTGTGGAATGATAATTATATCCATATACCACATTTAATCAATGTTGTTATCTTTATTGTATGTTCATTTTTATTCCTAGTATTTATGAGTGTTAGCAAGATTTTATTTACAAACCGTTCAACGTTAGCAGTTAACTAAAATTTTTAATTAGTCAAAGCTATGCATCTGTTGGTCTCGCATTTTGAACATATTATAAATATACCAGTATCAGGGTTTCCCGCGGGATTTCTTGAAGGCATGTCGGCATCCAAGACACCCCACCCGCGACAAAAATCGGCTCGAACACCCCCCCCCCCCGGTATCTTTCCAAACCGACCCCCTTAGCCCCCCACCCCCCCCCACCCCCGATATGGCCTAAATCGGCTGCATCGATCAACCCAACCTCCCCAAAATCGGCTGCACCGCTTGAACCCACCTCCCCCAAATCGTCATCGCGCGACCTCACCTTCCCGAAATCGGCTGCGACGTTCAAAATCCCGGCGGCGATCAAATCGGCAGTATCGCTGTAACTACCGACCTTTATCGCTTAAACTGCCTAGCCTTTTGCTCGACCAGCACCTCTTTTTGCATTATCTTTAATTTGGAAATTCTTACTTTTATGAAACTGAAACTATTACAATTATTTCTCCTACTAAAACCGCAAGAGCCGCGGTTTTCTTATTTGAATAAAAACTCCATCGGATACACTGTATATCACCATACTAGGCTGCTAGGCTGCATTTGTTATGGAATGAATTTTTAATCATGCATTGTATTCAGATTCGTTGAAAAGCCTAGCTGTTTTTTTTCCGCCTTGAAATTCTGTCATGACCGCTAGTTTTTTCAAACATCTTTTTATTTCATTAATTTTTTCGGATCGTTAATATCAGTTATACTAAATGCGGAAATTAAAAGCCGAATAAATCACCGTTGTTTTTATATACTGAAATATGCAGTTCCTAATCGACATAAAATACGGATCTGTATCTCCATGTAAAAAGCGCGTTTTTCTACAAAAGCGCGCGAAAATTATGTTGCCATGCACAAGGTCACGGATGCCTCATGAAAAACGTGCGTGTACTTGTCAAGTGCTTAATTGCAGTGTTTATGCGAACAAAATTAAATTTGACGACGTTAAGTTGTGTTTTAAAATTAGGCTCTATATTACATTATTCGTTTGCGTATTTTTGATTGTGAATTTGTTAAACCGATAAGAAAATTACCGGGATAAAATAAAACGTTAAACGTTAAATATAATAATCAAATGTTTTAAAATGCCTGTTACGCTAGTATTTTTAGTTGTTAGTAAGGTATAAAATCCGCCCTAAAATCGCCGTATTTGATTGGCTAATGAGATCGTTGTGGGCGGAACTACACAGTTCAGTCAGATGTCAATAACACTGTTGGAAGTTATATTATCGATCAATACGGCGTTCGTTTATGGCCCTGTGGTTAAAGATCGGTGTAATAGATAAAGGGATTAAGGGTTGTCGCTTTGAAAATTAAAGCATGTCGGCGTTATTTAAGCATGTCGGCAAATAACTAACTGCTTTGAAGGGATGTCGGTCCCGACAAGCGACACAGGCCTGTGGGAAACCCTGAGTATAATACATTATAATTTAAATTATTTTCCCACACACACACACACGTTCGTATGAAACGTGTATGAGGTGAACACCTACCGAATTAACCAGGACAATGATATTGAGAGTTCTTGTCTGTTCGTAATCCAAAGGGTAAATGTTGCGAACAACCCCAGATGGAATTATAGACAACTGGCTGCTACCGCCCTGAAAAGTAATACACATAGCTCGAAAATCAAATTATCAGTCAATTGTTTGGAAATCTGTTCGATCTTAATGATTTATTTGTATGTGTTTTCTTCATAGATCAATTGATCATTACGTTCCCGAAATATTGCATAGTTTATTTATAAAAAATGTGATTTCTTTTGCATGTCGTTGTGGGTTGTTTTTGTTTTCACTTCTACGAGTATTTCGAAAATTAAACAGTCAATATAGTACATTCCATATGCAAAAATAGGTGTGTAATTCGCCAACGATTACAGTAGTAAAGTACCTTCATTAGATGCAAGCATAATACGATGATTTTATTTTACTAATGCGTACTAGTATATCAAATGTATTTGCTTCTAGTATGCTTCATACATCGAACCTTAAAATAAAATAGGTGTACCTGGCCTCGACGAAAAAGGAATTGATAGTTTGTGCAGTCTTCATCTATTGGTGTATAGTCTTCACTTGCAAAATTAAGGATAGTTGAATTAATGGGAATATTCTGAAACGAGAAAAGTGAAGATGGCACTATTATATCAGCTCAATACTAAACTGAATTATTATTATGTACGTTGTCTTGTTTTAGTTAAATAAATGCTATGCAAATCTATTCACATAAATACATGTTCAATTTATGACGACTAAATATGTCATTTTACTCGCTGGAAAAGCGTTTGAACTTTATATCTGCTAGAAAAATAACAGCAATAATTAAGTCGCACAATATCAATACCAACAATCGTTATAAGTAGATACACGTATAAACATTACTGTATGAACTCATCGTCTTCAAGATACCGTCTCGAAAGTAATGCCAAATATTTAGCTTATAATATTCAAATTGCTACTTAAAATAGTTCAACAAGTCGACCTACCTCAGGGACTTTAACAGTGTATGTTGAATTCCTAAACCTCGGAGCGTCCGTGTTTACAATGGTCACAACCAATGTCACAGTTCGACGAACCTACAAAAAAACATATTGTATGTAAACACGCTTAGCGCGAAATGAGTCGTTTATGGTTATTAAATAACTATTTATTAACGTGCTTTGTATAAAGGAACTGTGCAGGCACCATAAAAATACGATTGAGTAATTAAAGTGTAATTCAATTGAATCAATATATTACTATTACTATTATTACTATTTAATTTTAATCGCAATGCTATGAGGTTAAATGTTATTTACAAGTGTGTGTATTGTGATTAATTATGGTCTAAGTTCAAGTTCTGCATGCCTTTAAACCGGTTTAAACCCCCAATGCTTTGCATTGACCGTTCCAAGGCGGTGACTCCAGTTTTAATCATTATTGTTTGAAGTTGTGTTGTGCGTATTGTCCTGTATTGTATATGCAATTGGTCACTTGCCTTAAATAAAGGACTAGCAGATATAAACAAGGGTTTCTCACCTGGTGATGTCTCTGGAGTTTTATTATTATTTGCAATATGTAATGAGAGATGTTGATGCAAACGACTGCTTACCGTGCCAGTATGGTAGCGTGGATCCGGGCACTTCAAAGTACAATTTTGAAAAGGCACCTAGACACAAATATTTAAACTTTCATTCAGGGCGAAAGCTGTAGTAATAATAATTCTTATAATAATAATAATAATAATAATAATAATAATAATAGTAATAATAATAGTAATAATAATAATAATAATATGAAGAAGAACTAGAAGAAGATGATGACGATGATGAAAAAGAAAAAGAAAACTGGTGATGGTGATGATGAGATTGATGATGATAATGATAATGATGATGATGATGATGATGATGATGATGATGATGATGAATGGATCAAACTACTTACGTAGCAAGGTTTTTGCAGGTTAAGATTCAGCACAACCTCCGATCCGTTCATCACGTCCGTTGTGTTAAAAATTGAGCATTGGGGATCAAACGAAATGTTAACGTTATCCGACGTAAATACTGCAATCGTTGAACCTGACAGTGAAGAAACATATTTTGTACAAGACATAGTAACATCGTTTAACAAATTCAAAAATGACAATGCCAGACAACTGAAGAGTTGGTCATGTGGGAAGTGGTAGTCATAATAGTTGATCCCTACTCTTAAAAGGAAAACAATAAATACTACCACTTTCACACGAGTACTGCAGTAAAGCTGTTTGGGTGTCTTTACTTAAGTTAGATCCTTAGACATGAAAATATAATTTCATAAACAATACTTACCAACAGTAGTGTTATCGGACACTATCAGTAAGATGTCGGACGCATTGCATGGGTCCATCACACATCCCTGTTCACACTGATATGACGTCACTAGACTAAAGAATGTTGAAATCACAGCGAATCGCAAAACTATTATCCGGAACATTGTCTGAAAAAGTTAATTAAAATTCTAAGTATGGTTATAATTCTAAAGAAATTCGTTTCAATTTAATATACATAGGGAATATTGCATGATCTTGGTGTTGTATCGCTCGAGTTGATTGCGTAACGCTGTATTCCACGAGTCCACAGTGCGAGTGGAATACAAGTTTAAACAATCAACGAGAGCGATACAATCCACCGGAACACCATAGTCATGTGGTATTCCATTTTTTATGTACCTCATTACGATCAAACCACCACCACAAATATGCTACGAAAAAAATAATAATAAATAGTACTGTTAAAAGAACGCGCATTAATACATGTCATGTACATCAATGACGTCATTCAATTCAACTCAACATGTTGTATCGGCGTCATAGTGTCTATTAATAGAACGGGGCGTTTCCCAATGTCGGACGGAACGTTACGGAAATATATGATACTTAACGAACGTAAAAAAGTCCCGTTTTTCAGCCGTTGAATACGCATTTTTATTGCACAGTGTGAAATACGGGAATTCTATCTGGCCTATTGTATTTTTCCCTATAATACACACGTGTTTGAGTCAGGTATAAAATTGAGCATTTTATATTACTGTGCGTTTGTTATAAAGTCCAATGTGTTGTATTCGAGATGTCTGTGTTAAAAAACATACAAATATGGACTTTTTAGCTGTGCAATATCATGTGATGGTGCACAGCAAAATCCATATTGAACGTGGCGACTTATAAAATAAATGACAGCTGATGGCGTTTTAAGAATAAAGAACAACACACATTTATTTGTTTCAATAATAATATCAAAACAATTATATATAATTCGGTTACTTCCCTTATTTTTATTTTAACGGGAGATCACTGTTTTAACACCAAACTCTTTGCAGCGGTTACCTCCCCTATTCGTTAACGGTAACCACTGCAATCACAAGTAAAATCCTTCCAGATGTGGAAGGATTACGTGTTTGTCACTTTTACTTATTTAATACAACTCAGTGCAATTTTCTACATAATGGGACTTTTCATATATCGTTTGCAGTCCATAATGAAAACAGAAAAAGAAAATAACTAATTAAAACCATAAATAATATCTAGAAGATTTAAATTGATCATCATCACGTGGTTTGTTATGACGGCAGGGATTTGATCGGAACCAGCCAATTCCCTGCGCGAGGTCTAATTACCCCAAAACGGAAGTCACATCCTCAGGGTTACATGCTGTCAGTTAGATAATAAGCACATGTGGTTGAGTGCAGGATGCATATTATTTGTAAAATACAGTTTAAATGATATGTTTTGGTATCCGTTTAAAGGTATATATGTAAGCAATAAGAAAAAAGGCTGTTTTGTTCACTACTTTTTTGTCTAGTGGTTCCCAGCTTCATAACTTTAGGCCCATGTATTCATGCGCAAAATGGCAGCCTCCATGCCCGTCAAAACCGGTGTGTTTTTTCTAAGGTAAATATTTTGAGTTACAACACATAGAATTTTTTGACATGCTGTTTTTTCAAAAGGTTATGTCCTCATCTTTCCAACAGTGTATGGTGATACATTGGAAAGTAGCTTGGTCATGGTGAAAAGTGAGATCAAATTTTGAATATTTACATGTAACAAAGAAGGCATTTATTTGCGCATGCGTAACCTTTAACACTTGTTGAATTTTAGATGGTGTAATCATTACCCACCCATTGAAGCAGGTAGGGTGTATGGTGTGATCTATGTAACTAATCATTACCCACCCATTGAAGCAGGTGGGGTGTATGGTGTGATCTATGTAACTAATCATTACCCACCCATTGAAGCAGGTAGGGTGTATGGTGTGATCTATGTAACTAATCATTACCTACCCATTGAAGCAGGCAGGGTGTATGGTGTGATCTATGTAACTAATCATTACCTACCCATTGAAGCAGGTAGTGTGTATGGTGTGATCTATGTAACTAATCATTACCTACCCATTGAAGCAGGTAGGGTGTATGGTGTGATCTATGTAACTCGAATAATATTTGCGATGAATTTCAGTATATATTACCTACCTATTGAAGCAGGTAGGGTGTATGGTGTGATCTATGTAACTCAAATAATATTGGCGATGAATTTCAGTATATATTACCTACCCATTGAAGCAGGTGGGGTGTATGGTGTGATCTATGTAACTCAAATAATATTGGCGATGAATTTCAGTATATATCACCTACCCATTGAAGCAGGTAGGGTGTATGGTGTGATCTATGTAACTCAAATAATATTGGCGATGAATTTCAGTATATATTCAAATGCTCATACGTTAAATCAGAAAGGCTAAGATATATTGATCGTGCTTTTTTAACTCCAAATACCCTTAATTTCAAGTTCAACAGTGAGGATTATAACCAACTTTTGAAATCAGCTTTATTCACAAATATCAGTATGAAAAAAATTAAAAATTAATAGTAAAGAAATATTCTTAGATATTTATGTTACATCTAATTTTTGACATGTCACCTTCCATTTTCAAAACAAGACCATACACTAACTTTTACTTATTTATATTTCTCCTTGTGCAGTCACTTTTTCTAGTCATAGTTTAATATATTTATATACAATTATCTGGTTATTTAATATTCATATTGATTAGAATATTTCCATGAGATTTACATGCCTTGTTACTTGTATATATTGTTCACTTGTTACTGTTTGTGTTAAAACTGATGCCTCTACGAGGCTTAGTTTCCAATAAAACTTGAAACACGAGTATTACCGACTCGTACTTCGGGATAATACGTAATTGAACGGCAAAAAATTCGCACTTTTATTGGGATTCCAAATAAGCTATTTTTAGTTACTGTACAATGTCATCTGATATTTGCACAGATTTTCTTTCAAAGGTGTGTCGCTGAGCCAATCAAATAACGTGTATTTATAAGTCATATTATAATTGTTTCTGCATTACATGAGTACTAAGTTCGGTGGAATATATGTACTAGTATATGATATGCAAATAGTTATACTGTCGATTCTTAAAAACTAAGCAATCAATTGGTTGTATGCAAGATGGTAAACGGATGTATGATCCAAAAAAAAAATACAATAAAAGAAGGTTCATTTAAGATGTCAATATCGGACAACAATTATTATACTTCCAAGTTCTACAATGAACTAGGAATCAGAGTAACTAAATTATTTATGTTGTGTTTCAAAAATGACCTACGGTTGGCGAAATGCAAGACAATGGAAATGTTGGAGTGTTCAGATTCATGTAAATGTTATGCACCTATCAATATTTTCCCCCAGGGAGTGAGCGGCGGGCTGACCTAGGGGAATATTACAAATTTTATTTTGGGGGTCTAATTCCCCACCCTAGAGTCAAGCATATTTTGTCTAAATCCCCTCAGTGGGAGATGCTATATGTCTATCAAATGGCCCGGGGGCTTGTATTACCGGGATCTAAAATCCGACCAAAGTCTATTACCCCGGGACCCGGAATCATTCGGAATATCAAATGTCCCACTGTCGGGAATCGCTTGCTGTCTAAAGTCCAGTATATGCCCGCCGCTCCCCCATTGATAGGTGCATTAGAGAAACAACTCAGTAATAAATTCATAACTTACATTATCGAAATATTAAGATCAATGTGTATACTAGTAGATACTAGTAGACACTAACAATGTGATACACGTTAAACTAAACATTAAAAGTTTAATGTTGAGATAAATAATGCATTATAAGCTAAAAACGTATACACATTTTCATAAATTAAATGCAATTTGAACAGTTTGCAATTCAGTTTGGTGTTTACATTTTCAACAATACGAAACTAGCCGAAGTTTCTCGATTTTGAGGTAGAATATCGTGAAAATCACCGAACGCGAACTAATGGTGAATAGTCGGATTTAATACGCATCGCCACGAAATTCTGCACTAAATAAAGCTAATGTTTGTAAACAGTTTTACTTGGAGGATCATTGTTTTTGCAATAAACAATATCCAGCAAACCAAATGTTTCTGACGTAGGTTATATACTCACGTAAACACATGCTAAGACAGACGATAAGATAACCGTTTGATTGTAAAGTCTGAAATTGGCCATTTTCACCTTTTGTGCGGCTTTAACTGACATCAAACTTGAAAGAAGTATTTTTCTGCTTTACCTTACTTCTCCAGTGTTAAATATTTGCCTCGCGAAATCAGTCTGTGTTATCTGTATTGCCAATCGATATCGCAATTATTTAATTTGTTTATCAGTAAACAGTAATTCGCATGTCTAGCGATATCGAGAAAATTTTCTCTTCGTATACGGGTTTTATTACAGGGATGTAAGAAATAAAAAAAAACTAATGAGGTATAAAAACGATTAATAAATATAAAAGTAACAATATATACGTATTATCGATAGACGGGTTGTAAATTCATGGCAGAAATAAAATAACAATTTCAAAAATGATTAATAAATGTTGCTTATATATATAATACACGATCGGCATTTATTTCAAGCTTTTCAAAAGGCAAATGTTATGAAAAACTATTACTTAATTTTGAGCATTTCAGTAGGATAAATTAATGTTTACACTTTCATCAATGAACCTATTAAGGTTTTTGTGATCTATGACAAAAAATGAAATATGTCAATTTGCCAATCTGTGAACAGGTCCCTATATTTTGCTTTCGAAACACCTACAGAATAGTCAGATGCAACACTCAGAAATTATGAAAACAGGACAGACGGTATTTAAGAAATTAATTTCGATTTTGAGTTCTTTATCTGTAAAAAAAAAACCTTACGATTTCGAGTTCTAATGCGTATGAATTACCGGTAAGCCCGAGTGGTTTAAAATACGTGCATCAGAACGAAAAATCGTTGTTCATTTACAGATAAACAACGATAAAATGAAAATTATTTTGATTCTAACATGACCATGCAACATATTCTGCGATTACAACGCGAACTATATTTTACAGTTTCGGAACTACTTTTTCGAGATGTTAATTCGCAATTTAACGACTGAAATTTTGCGCGTTTCATGTTAGAATAAAATATCTTCAAACTATGGGCAGTCTATTTATTCAACGTGCATGCATTTGTAAATCCTTACATTTATAGTCTTTAATAATATTCCAAGTGTTTAACAACATTATATTTAACATAACTTTAATTCAAAATCATAGTAATTCAAACCTTGAAAATCAATCCATGTAGCTGCATAAAGAAACATTGGTGAGCGAATCAGTATAAACTGTTACCTTTCAGATTTTAAATTCCAAACTGACCAACTATTACAGTTGTAGCGAAATTCACAATGTCTACTCCGCGCCCGAAACTCCGCGATAAGAGATTACAATATCAAAACAATGGTAGAGTAGCAATTAAATATTCACTTAACATTTATGGGCCCAATCAAAAGATATCGACCTACCCATTTAACCAGCGCCGTGCCTTTGCATATATTGACTGAGACCGTTTTATTACCCGCTCGCAAACAAATCTGCTCACTGTCGTTATCAGGGAGAGACATTTTGAGTTCAGTTGGACACGGGTCGTTCCCTTATTGAAATCTTAGCACAATGTGAAGATTTGTAAACAATAAAATATGAGGCGTGTTCGAGGGAAAACCGGGCTTAAGGCATGTGCGTTAAATGTCGTCCCGGATTAGCCTGTGCAATCCGCATAGGCTAATCTAGATCGGCGCTTTCCGCCTACAGGGGATTTATGTTTAGAAGAGACTTTCTTGAAACAGAAAATACGAGAAAAGCGGATCCGGAATGACACTTTACGCACATGCATTAAGCCCGATTTTCCCACGACACGCCTCAAATACTTTATTTAAAATTTAGTAGTATTATCAACGATAATGTTTATTGTAGGTGGATCTACTGTATACATAGACAACGACAATTCAAACTGCTGCTATTGCTGTTGACACTATGTGTGAACTTCTGCTGATATTACTACTACTAATACTATTGCTATTGCTGCTGCTACTACTATTTGTACTACTACTTCTACTAATATGCTGCTGCTGCTCCTCCTCCTCATACTACTACTACAACTAATATGTTGCTGCTGCTTCTACTACTACTACTACTACAACTAATATGTTGCTGCTGCATTTACTACTACTACTACTACTACAACTAATATGTTGCTGCTGCTTCTACTACTACTACTACTACTACTACTACTACTACTAATATGTTGCTGCTGCTTCTACTACTACTACTACTACTACTACTACTACTACTAATGTTGCTGCTGCTTCTACTACTACTACTACTACTACTAATATGTTGCTGCTGCTTCTACTACTACTACTACTACTACTACTACTAATATGTTGCTGCTGCTTCTACTTCTACTACTACTACTACTAATATGTTGCTGCTGCTTCTACTACTACTACTACTAATATGTTGCTGCTGCTTCTACTACTACTACTACTAATACTAATATGTTGCTGCTGCTTCTACTACTACTACTACTACTACTACTAAAATGTTGCTGCTGCTTCTACTACTACTACTACTAATATGTTGCTGCTGCTTCTACTACTACTACTACTACTAATATGTTGCTGCTGCTTCTACTACTACTACTACTACTACTACTAATATTTTGCTGCTGCTTCTACTACTACTACTACTACTACTACTAATATGTTGCTGCTGCTTCTACTACTACTACTACTACTACTAATATGTTGCTGCTGCTTCTACTACTACTACTACTACTACTACTACTACTAATATGTTGCTGCTGCTTCTACTACTACTACTACTACTAATATGTTGCTGCTGCTTCTACTACTACTACTACTACTACTACTAATATGTTGCTGCTGCTTCTACTACTACTACTGCTAATATGTTGCTGCTGCTTCTACTACTACTACTACTACTAATATGTTGCTGCTGCTTCTACTACTGCTACTACTACTACTAATATGTTGCTGCTGCTTCTACTACTACTACTAATATGTTGCTGCTGCTTCTACTACTACTACTAATATGTTGCTGCTGCTTCTACTACTACTACTACTACTATGTTGCTGCTGCTTCTACTACTACTACTACTACTAATATGTTGCTGCTGCTTCTACTACTACTACTACTACTACTAATAATAATAATTATTTCATCTTCTGTTATTACAAAGACTATGCTGCTTCTGTTACTGCTGCTACTAATGCGACTACTACTTAAACTATAATCATCATGAGCTATGCAACCAAATTCACCACAACTACCCATTTGTTTTATTTGTGTGGAACTGTGTTGCAACTATACAATAATTCTCTGATTTTTAAACGAGCAAATTTCAAACGATTAAATACGTGCAAGGATAGCTTATATACAAATATTATGAATGTTCGATAAGAATTTAGTCACTTTACCCATAAAATAGCCATAAACACGCGGAAGTGGGCAAGATTTATCAATACGTCGGTCCACGGACACACAAGTGTCACTCAAGACCAACCGGATTGTCGAAGCGTACCCGTCTCATATCGAACAGAGAATTCATCAAGAAGGCTTTGTGACAAGGTGACAAATTCCTCTGTGAGTCCTCTTATCTTTGTATATCTTGGACAACCGAAGAATCTTGCAGTTTCAAAATTTACGACGCAGTTCAGATATTTTATAGATCAATGAAACACATGTAAAATAAATTATTTGGCCGATATAAAAAGGTTATTTGACAATAACATCGATTTTACGTATTTGTTTGGTATTGATGAAATAAAAATGCGTAAATGTTAAAAAAGAGTCAAAACAACTTTTGGAATGTCATAAATGTAGATCCGAAATAGTTAAAATAACCAAAATTAAAAAAATAAAAACACCATTTACTGGCGGGTAATTATTCCATACTCCCGTGTCATCAAACTCCCCGCAGTGGTTACTTCCCCATTGGTACTATTCTCAGTTACCACTGCTACAAAGAGTAAAACACTTACAGATTTGCAAGTTTTCAGTTGAGACGATTATGAGGAGACTGAAGAATTTTTTTGTACAAAATTTTATTTGTTTCATTATTGTTTTATAACAATGACACAGACATGTTGCATTATTGGTCCGGGTATATATATTACGAGTTAAAAAAAACATAACAACTCACGGATTTTACGTTGTCCACGTTTTTATCATTATTTGTCCACGATTATATTTTTGCGTCGTGTTTGCCTATGGTCACGTGGAACTTCGTGCTCGCTGGGATTTAAACGAGCTATGCTCGGACACAGTTAAATCTCTGCGAGGAGGTTGCAGACTCCCGTGTCAGGTCATTATCAAAGGGGGGAGACGACTATGTAATGATACGGCATATTGCATTCCAACCTCCGCGCAGAGATTTGACTGGTTCCGAGCATAGCTCGAGATCGAATAAACCGTTAGGGGAAGTAACCGCTGCGAAGAATTGACGTTCGGTAACTAACAATTATCTACCTATAGCACGTGAACAACAGGTTTCAATATTTGCAATTTACTATTTTCTAATCCGTTTATTTAGTTAAGGAATTAAATAAAGGAACTAACAAAAATCTTTTTGTGTGCGTGTTTATGTTTCATGTATGTGCTAAAAAGGTATGCATATAGACCTGAAAGTCGTGTCAATGTCCAGTAGATATACCAGTCCGCGTACAATTATATACCAATCAGTAAGTATAAACTATCACTTCCCAAGCGATTACAGAATTGATCATGCTTGAAAATATTCACCATTTGATTATCTTTTTTAGTGAATAACATAATTATCTTATATACACTCGATTATAGTAACAAAACACATTTACTGTAAGAGGGTTGATAAAAATAAACCGGACTTTAATAAAATCGGTATTTCTCATAGAAAAAAAATAAATTGAATACATCGCATATCCCATCGTGTAACCTAATTGTTCGACAAGTTCCTTCAAAATCGATCATTAGTGAACAATTTTACAGCAATGATACATTAATAACTTAATTAAGGTAAGTCGCCCCGGCACACAAGAGAGTGCACACTATAAGCAATAATGTAATGTTTTAAATTATGAAAAGTAAACATCAAAACACACCGGTGGTAATATTTCCTTATCTATTAAAGAATCGATAAGTATGCGTTCTGCCTTCCAGAACAATACTGTATCATAATCATCATCACCATCATCATCATCATCGTTATTATCAACATTATTATAACTATTATTATAGCAATTTTTTTTTTTTTTTTTTACTATAGTTGAGTTATTGTTGTTAATTGGCATGGCGCATATGTTTTTAGTATGCATGGTTTCACTTGTATTTGTTTATTGAAGACCACATTGTAAAAAAGAAAAATTGTTTCTTAATGTGAATTCTTCGAGAAATAAAGTTATGATTATTATTATTACAATAACTGTATAACTGCTCATCTCCACTGCCTATGTATGTCAGTCAGTAAACAATAATAGGTGGTACTAAATTATGTTAAGCAGTTATCATAATATGTGATAACTAAATACTATATTTGTGTATTATCTTTTCATAAATGCGTATCTAAAATTTTGTTAAGCCATGCAATTCACGTTGACACATTATATATTGTTTCATGTGTTATAGACGATGTACCATGTGCAAGTCTGAAATAAAATGTATGTCTGTCAAAAAAAAATTATTAAAAAAAAACTTACCGCTTGTGCAACTCTTCTGCTTATAAGAGTATATCAGTGAAATACTGGTTCGGCCAAAAAGTTTATGATAATGGTAAAGCAACTGGTATATGCGGCTGTATAGTGAACGAGTTACAGCGACACGCGTGTCAATGTTTAACAGACCCGTGGCAATACACAGTCTACTAGTTTATCATGACACGCGTGTCAATTTTAAATGCCTAGTTTAAATCCTTTCTTTTTTGACTCCACCCCCACCCCCCACTCCCTTCAAATCTGGGGTAGTATACCCCTGTGTATTGGCACCCTACTGTGGTCACAGTGTGGCGACCCTTATCAGCTGAGATAATACACAGCTGCAGAGGTAGAGATATATTGAAACAGTGCACAATGTCATTGCTCAGTCAGCTGAGAGAAAAGATTGCAGATAATGATAAGGGATTTTATGGTGGACAAATACACTAAGCGGAATACCCAAATGGAGTGGCCCGACATTCCTTTAACTAGGCCTTTAAACATACCAGTGGCAATATGTAGTGTACGGACACATGGCAATATACAGAGTGCATGATTCGATTGGTAGTTCTTTCTTAGATTTTTCTTTCATAATGTCATCCTTATTTCCATTCATTTGAGATTTTAAGACGTTTGCTGATTAAATAATTATAAATAAAAAAATAAAAAATAAAAAATAAGACTAAATTATTTTCTTAAATAAAACAACAACCAACTCCAACAACAAACATTGAATCATTTGTCTTTTGACGATAAATACCAACGAAAACAGATCCAAGTGATACGCCACTTAATCTATTTTCTAGCAAACGTATAGGAACGTTGATTGTTATTGTTTAGGTTACAATATACTAATTCCAATCCTTATGTAATTTAATGTAAAAGCGATAACTTTAACCAACAATAAAAATAACATTTTGCACATAGAGACCCTCATAACCATTCCTTTTCTTACAGAGCATTCTAAGCTGAATTGATTAAAGCAATAAAAAGGCTATGTCATGTAATATGTAAGAAAGAACTCGTCACTAAACAAAGTTGACTGTTTTATCACCATCTTTTTACCGGCTAATTTCTAGTTGAATGTATCCGCCTCAGCGCAAGTGTCATACTGTAATATCCAATCTTAAAACATATCAGTGATTTATTAGTGCATACCAATGCTTACCCTACCAACATCTCCAAAAAAGAATATCAAAGCAAGTATCTAAACCTAATTTTTTTTAATTATTATTTAGAGAGTACAGCACTACATGACAGATGTATTTAGTGTAATGTGACCTTTACACTCGGGATTTCCGCGCATGCGCATTGACTGATTGGCAAAAGCGCTGGTTACAGCTTTGTGAAACATGCATACAGACATGTGTTTACTCGAAGAATCGATACTAATTTCTGAAATATATAATACAACACAACAAATAAAATTTACATACCGCTATATAATAAACTAAAAATATATAACATGGATGGTAATGTAGCGGAACACGCGATTGGCCTAAAGTTCCAATGTTATGAACGAGGCTATAAATCATCCGTTCAATTAATTTCTTGTAGACACGAATAGAATAACTTTTATTGTTAAAAATAATAATTCATGTTACGAATCCTGATAATTAGTACCAGAACAGTTACAATATGAACGTACTGTGTGCTAGTGTGTATTTTTATGAACGAAAGTAGCAGAAGGTGCATTGTAAAGTAGAACTAATGTACTGATAGGCCATATAACATCAACCTTAAAACAAACATGAAGCGTAATACTTATTAAAAGACAATATTTAAATACGATTTCCTAGCACATCGGAAGACACAAATTGATGATCTTATAACTTATAACTGAAAAAAAAACACAACATCGACGAATACCCAACTTTTAATGCAATCCCGATGTCGCTATCGATCAAAATCGATGATAAGATTTAACATTGAATTGAATAGGAAAATTGAGAACTGTGTACTTCAAACAAGAATAGTTTTGTTAAGAATTTAAATATCAAAATTGCACCGCTTGCATTTGAATATATATGGTTTTATATAAACAATGGTGTTTCTTTCGTTTTGCAAACTTAACGTTTGAACTGTCCTTTTAAGGTTTTAGTTTAAACATATTTATTTCAAACAAGAATACATATTACAGTAACATACATACAACATTTAGTGACAAGTACATGTTTGAACGGGATTAGAACGAAAGACAAAGTCTTATATAGTTCTGCTCCTGAGCGGAAAAATACAGTTGCATGATGTCAAACGAACATATTGGTTTACAGAAAACCTTTTGAGGCAGATTTTGCTGTGATAATAACAGGGAACATTTAAGTAGAGCATCTTCATAAGCAGATGGAATAAAAATGATATAACTTGTATATATATACAAGACAGAAATCGAAATCGATGTGAAGATACGGAACAAGAGAGTATAGCAGTTGTAGTAACTGCGGGAAATAAAGGACATAAAGAGTGGAAGGAAGTGGAGGGTGAGGTTTTGAAGCAGAGCTATCTATCAAATCGTTTGCTTTTAATGATAAATTTTTGAACTGCGTCAAGAATTTTGGAATTGGTTTGATAATCTAGAGATTCATCTCCTTGTAGAATTATTTCAATAGAAGGAGTGGTATACATAGATACAGTATTCATTAGTTCGTCGCGAATATTTGCGTAGTCTACACGCGAAAAAATAATGTAACGGCGATTCTCTTTCTCCACAGTCGCATGACGGCGATGCAACTATGTTGCGCCTATATAGATGCTCATTTAGAGCACTACACTTTGTTCTGATGCGGGTGAGTAACATTTGGGGGCGTCTTTTTCCATAAGAGAATAAGGAATTTTGAATAGGTCGGTCAATATTAATCAGCCTTTTAAAAGAAAGGATCGATTCTGCATTTTTGACATCATCGGAAAGGTTATTCCATTCGGAGACAGTTGATGGAAGAAATGAATTTGAATAGATTGATGTACGCGCTGGAATACACTGCAAGTTAGTTGAATTTCTAAGTGAAATTGGGTTGTTGCCCCCACTGTGTCGGGAACGAGTGATTGTAAGTAGTTAGGTGTATTTCTTGACTTCATTTTATACATTAATATTAATTTGTGTTTGCGACGTCGTGAACTGATACTTTCCCAACCTACTTCATTGTAAAGATCTTCTAGAGAGACTAATCTTGTACAGCCAGATGATATGCGTGCGGCCTCTGTTTGGATTTTTTCTAATTCGTCTTTTTCATATTGTGTGCAATTGTCGAAAACAACATCCGAATATTCCAAAATTGGTCTTACAAACGAAAAGTATATTATTTCAAGTGATTTTCTATCGAGCAAGTATTTTAAACGACGCATTATATGAATACGTTTCCATGCCTTTTCTTTTATAAAAGTTATGTGCATATGCCAAGTACAATCATTAGACAAATATACACCTAAGTGTTTATGTACGTTTACAATAGGTATTTCAATACCCTGCATGGAAAGTGTGGGATGAGAAGGTTTATTTACCTTGCGTGATATTAGTATAGATTCTGATTTTGAGGGATTAAAATGTACTAACCATTTATCCGCCCAGCTGGAAATTTTATCTATGTCAGATTGCAATATGGCAGCAGTTTCAGTTGGAGTGTTAACAACCATGTAAAGACTAGTATCATCGGCAAACAAGTTAATTCGGGCTTGTATATCGGTGACTATGTCATTAATATACACGAGGAAGAGAAGAGGCCCTAAAATAGAGCCCTGTGGGACCCCAGCTAAAATTTCGATAGTATCGGACTGTGCTCCTGGTAAAATTACCTTCTGTTTTCGATTAGAGAGGTAGTTAGATATGAATGCCAATAAGTTACCTCGTATGCCTGCTTGATGAAGTTTGAATAGTAGACCTTTGTGCCATACTTTGTCAAAAGCTTTACTTATATCAAAGCAAACTGCTCTTACTTCCAGACCATTATCTAAGGCTTTGCAAAAGGTATTATATATATACGTTAACTGGTTAATTGACGAGTCGCCAGGCAGAAAACCAGATTGTGTAGGTGTGAAAAAAGAGTTTGATCGAAGGAAGTTAAATATGTGTTTGTGTATGATTCTTTCAAAGACTTTTTCGGAGGTGTTTAATAAGGATATCGGACGGTAATTTGATGCTAAAGCTGGATCGCCCTTTTTAAAGATCGGGCAAACATTTGCAATTTTCCAACAAGACGGCATTTTACAAGCAGTTAAACACGAATTAAACAGTTCACAAAGGGGATAACTAAGTTGGTACATTGCTTCCCGGAGGATTCGGTTATCTATTCCATCAGGACCCGATGCTTTTCCTACTTTAAGGCATTTAATCGAATCGATGACCTCTTCTACCTCTTTTTACCCAATTCACTGAAATGTACGAAATCCAGCTCGGCATTCGGCTTTTTCCGGTCTTGTACGGCGATAAATTACGGATTGCAATAAAACTGACATTATGCTTTATCGTATATTGGTACAATTAGTATTGAAACTTAATTGAAATTTCATTTTCTATTCAGATATTAAGTTAGAATAAGTATACAATAGATTGACAAGAGGATGCACATTAATTATATACTTTATATTTTTTATTTTATGGTTTTGTTCATTTATTAGTTCAGGATTTAATGTATCGTAACCTATTATGTTCTATTTATCATTTTTCATTTTAAGGCAGAAAAAAATGCAGGTTGTAATTTTATTTTTTATTTTGAAATAAAACTACCGTTTATGGTTATATTCTATTTAAATGGATTTTGTTTTATTTTAAAAATTTTACTCAGTGGCCTGTTTATCCTAGCAGGTGTCATATTGTTGCCGTATACACGGATCTGGATCCATGTCGTATACAAATATACAGGATAAACACCGTATGTCACCTTCATTCATTAAGTAATAGTTGTAGCACACTTTGACCGAAATATGTTAGTTATTTAACGAGTCCGTAGGACGAGATTAAATAATTAAATAATTAACATATTGAGGTCAAAGGGTACTACAAGTGTTTTATACCATATTTACCAATCACATCACAACTTTCTTCGATGCCGATCCGAATGGGCAGTTTCTAGACGTCACGTGATGTCTGACATGCTTGGCATTCGTGTCATTGCCAAATTTAGCGCTGTCGCAATGTGCCCACTCATTGCAATTGTCCAGTGCAATAAGTAGCGTGCGTATAATTACAACTATATTTCAATCGACTGCACGCGACATATTGCACTGTAAGCTTGCATATTAGGCTCCGCCCACCATTTGCCGATCTGATATCACAGTTATTGAATACCGCAAGCAATGAAAACTCTCTGAAATATGGTATAATTTGTTATTATTTTTTTATGTACTAGTAATGATTTTTCCATGCTTGTGCTATGCGTCTTAAAAAATGAACAAATAATATCGCATATAAAACTTCTTAACAGTTATGTTTTTCGCGAAAAAAGGGTAGCCAATCTTTGAGTTCTTTATTTCAGAACCGGCAACACTTTATAGTTATTATGTCAACACAATGTGATAATAAGGCGATAATTAGGAAATAAACAGGACTACCTGTTTTCTCTTACTAAGTATAATTACATGTATGCATTCACATCAAATCAAATACTACCGACATAATTATGATACTTAAATCAAAAATCTAAACCGACGATTGTTACTGATGGATTTTTAGAAAATTTTCACTGAACGATTGTTTCGGTATATTGGTACTTTTTAAAAATATTGAAAATAATTAGTATTTTGCACTGATTTATTTCTCATATAGAAGAAACTTCCTCAGCTGCCAAAATAACTTTAGCTTGACTCTACAGCTGTGGACCCGCCTATGGCCAACATAATCCGATAAGATTTATGACCGTGTCATAATATGCCTTAGAAATTAGACAATCTATTCATGTATAATATACATGTACATCACTCTCCATACGTTTGCAACTTATGTTATGTTATACTGCAATTAATTCGTTTCGTTTTGAATTTGCATATATTTCACAATTTTTAGAACAAATTCCGAATGCATTGACCGCGTATAGAATGTATATGTGTTCGTTTTTTCTAGATCATGTACTTTGTACTAATCTTGAATAAAACTCTTGTCTTGTCTTGTCATAAAGATGGTTATCTGACCCCCCACTCCATCCGTTATCAGGGACTATCTGGGCAGTCAGAGGGATTACATCGCATTATGATCATTTTCATAAAAACGCAATACTACATTAAATTTTAATTTGTTTGCTCATTATAATTAAGGTTACCGTATTTTAAACGGGTATATTATATTTTTACTGAAATCAGTATGTATGTTAACATATTTATGCATACAATAAGAGGGAAAGAAAAAAACATCTCTTTATATAAAAGTAGCTAATTCAGAATTAATACGGGATCATTGCAGAAAATAGAAATATACACTAATGAAAAACAAAACTGGTGTGGTCGCTTTTTCGAAATCTAAATAAAATTGTATCAGTTAATTGGTAAGAAATTGGAGTTCCGAAATAATTGCAAAAATCCTGAGAAATCTTTAAGGTTACGCATGCGCAAATAAATTCCTTCTTTGTTACATATAAAATATTCAAAGTTTGATCTCAATTTTCAGCATGGCCAAGCTACTTTCCAATATATATACCACCATACATTGTTGAAAAGCCATAACCTTTTGAAAAAAACACAGCATGTCAAAAATTTCTATGCGTTGTAACTCAAAATATTTACCTTAAAATAAACACACCGGTTTTGACAGCATGGGGGCTGCCATTTTATGCATGAATACATGGGCCAAAAGTTGTGGAGCTGGGAACCACTAAGACAAAGTAGTGCCTAAAACTGTCTTTTTTTATTATTTCTTACATATATACCTTTAAATTGATACCAAAACATATCATTTAAACTGTATTTTAAAAATATTTGCATTATACACTGAACCCTTTGTGTTTATTATCTAACTGAATTCCGTTTGGGTGTAATTTGACCTTAATAAAACCGAGATAAGCAGTTAAGTAAAAACCTCCCTATAGGTTCTATATCGATTTTCTGCCTTAGGAAGTTTCTTCGATATGCGTCAGAATGCACTTTCCGGCCTTGTAAAGTATAGCATTCAATTTTTGATTTTTGATGATAAGGCTATAAAACTTATCGCTTCAAGCAATTGTCCGGTGATCTTCGGAAAATCGACGAAAATAAGTTGGATATTGTCTGTGGCTAATTAGCAAATATTAGGAATGTAAACTGAAGCACCTATTTAAATATCTAAAATTGATAAATATCTAACATTTTACATCATCTTTATGTATCTCAACAAGGTTTTATTATTTTCAAACATCCCTGTGGTTATATAGTATAATTATTTTATGATGCTCATTAGTACATTGCTGGCACGCGCGATCTAAGATGGTGGTTTTTTTTATCCGTTTCAAGAATAGAATGTTTTATAGCAAATTTGCACAATGTTTAAAGTTTTATCGGGTTTTCAATAGCAATAAAACATTTTATGCTTAAACAGGAATAAAAGTCTATCGACTGAGATCGTCTTTTAGCAATTTACAAAATTTAATGCGTATATCGTTTTTACAATACATTAATAATAAAGCAAGAATTCAGTATTACGGGCGTTAATATAATCCGTGAAAATGACTTCTAAATACCATTTCATATTTCGTTAAATGACCAGACATACGTCTGCCACCTGTGGTAAATGGTACTTAGAACCAAACATGACACCATGTTGTTAGTTAGTAACTGTCTGGGCAGTATCTGATCATAATGAGATAATGGGTTTGTGCTCAAACAAAGGGGCAATTAAAATGCGGATTAATTGATTAAACGATGGGTAGGTTGTCATTTGTGGCGGATCCGTGGTCTAGTGGTAACGCACTGGTTTCACAACTCAGGGGTCGCAGGTTCGAGCCCCCGCTACACCCTAACCTACTAACTCGTCTTTCGCATGAGACGTTAAACCGAGGTGCAGTGTATTAGGTGCTTCACACCGGGCACTAAAAGACCCAGGGTCGTCTCCTGTATCTTGCACTATCCCCCCGTAACCCAACTAACAAGTCTTCTGGGGGCGAAGGCCATATGGGAGATAATCCCGGGGCACTTGATAAAAATGTAACACACACATAGGTTGTCAGATATGCGCAAGCTGGTGAAAACATACAGATGAAGATTAAATTAGATTAAATTTTATTTTTATGAAAATGTGTAAGGTTTTTCTGAACTGTGTAGTTTCTGGCAATTAAGGTTTCAAAATTATAATTAATATATTGCATAAAGCCTATTTAGCGCGATCGATTACCTGTTTTACAGCATTATTTGTTTTAGTGCCCTGTATTATTGGAACAAGTTACTAGTAACCAAAATGCAGATTTTTGAGGGCATTTTGTCACGAACAGCAACATTGCCCTGTAAAAGTGTTGAATACAGGAATATTGGGCACATTAATTTAGTACTTTTAAATGCATCATTAGTAAACAATTATTATAAAAACAAACGTTCCATAATAACATATGTCTTATAGCATTATTATGTGCCACCATGTTTTAAAACATTGAATTACTTCGAACATTAACTAATGTATTTTAAACACTCTCAATATTAGGTCTAATTACCCCAAAACAGAAGTCACGTCCTCAGGGTTACACCAGGCTGTCAGTTAGATAATAAGCACATATGGTTTAGTGCAGGATGCATAGAATTTGTAAAACACAGTTTAAATGATATGTTTTGGTATCAATTTAAAGGTATATATGTAAGAAATAAGAAAATAGGACAGATTGGGGCACTACCTTGTCTTAGTGGTTCCCAGCTTCATAGCTTTTGGCCCATGTATTCATGCACAAAATGGCAGCCCCCATGCCCGTCAAAACCGGTGTGTTTATTCTAAGGTAAATATTTTGAGTAACAACGCATAGAAATTTTTGACATGCTGTTTTTTCAAACGGTTATGGCTATATCTTTCCAGCAATGTATGTGGGAACGAGATATTTTTGTCGAGGCAACGACTTAATGAGCCAGTCAAATTCCATGTAGCTCTCGCAGAAGGAAAACAATTTCTTTATATCTTAATTCAGCATTTGAATACGATATTACGTAAGCGTCTCTTGTATCAGCCACTTTAAAACATGCTTTTAAACAACGTGTATTCTGATTGGTTAATTATGTCGTTCCAAAGAGTTATTTATGTCGTTCCCACGAGAAAAGATCTCGTTCCCACGAGTTAATTTTCTCGTTCCCATGAGTTAATTATATCGTTCCCACGACTTAATATGTCGTTACCACGACATAATTTTGTCGTTCCCACGAGATAAGATCTCGATCCCACGAGATAAGATCTCGTTCCCACGACTTAATATGTCGTTCCCACGACATAATTATGTCGTTCCCACGAGCTATGATCTAGTTCCCACGAGGAAAGATCTCGTTCCCACGACTTAATATGTCGTGGGAACGACATAAATAAAAACATGCACATGTCACATCTATGCCACCGTACACATCTATGCCACCATAGAAAACAGTTGTTCGGTTGAAAGCGAAATGGACGCAATAAGGCATTAAGTTATTCTGATGAAAAAAAACACTGTTTAGGAGGTCATACAACTGACTTTCTTGTCATATTAGGGACTAAAATCTTCAAGAAATTTAAAATGCATGAACAGTACAGTTCCTATATAGTTCTATGTAAAAGTCGATTACCAATATATCGACCTCTCGACCACGGGCTGACGGGGAAGCTGATAAGATCTCTATGATCATATGGAAGAATAACCGCCTCTCTGCAACATGGTGCGCTATTGGAAATCGACCTCTTGACCACGGGCTGACGGGGAAGCTGATAGGATCTCTATGATCATATGGAAGAATCACCGCCTCTCTGCAGTATGGTGCGCTATTGGAAATCGACCTCTCGACCACGGGCTGACGGGGAAGCTGATAAGATCTCTTTGATCATATGGAAGAATAACCGCCTCTCCGCAGCATGGTGCGCTTTTGGAAATTGACCTCTCGACCATGGGCTGACGGGGAAGCTGATAAGATCTCTAAGATCATATTAAAGAATAACCACCTCTCCGCAGCATGGTGCGCTATATAACCGCCTCTCTGCAGCACGGTGCGCTATATAACCACCTCTCCGCAGCATGGTGTGCTATTGGAAATCGACCTCTCGACCACGGGCTGACGGGGAAGCTGATAAGATCTCTAAGATCATATGGAAGAATAACCGCCTCTCTGCAGCATGGTGCGCTATATAACCGCCTCTCTGCAGCACGGTGCGCTATATAACCGCCTCTCTGCAGCATGGTGCGCTATATAACCGCCTCTCTGCAGCATGGTGCGCTATATAACCGCCTCTCTGCAGCATGGTGCGCTATTGGAAATCCTACAATCCACTTCTTTTTTTTCGAGAAGCCGATGAAACTCGGCGTCGTTTTCCGATGTTTTATTGCTTTCAATCGATAGGGGGGTCATAACATATAGCACCTAGGCAAAGAGAAATGTACTAAATGGTTAAATTGCAATGTTAAGCTGCGAGAATCGTTCTTAAATAGATAAAATTAAATTGATTTTTAGATTTGTGAGAATACAAAAACTGTATATAAATGATGTATCATAATCAGAAACAAAAACGTTATATTTGTTTGATTTGTATTTATCTTCAAACCATTTTATAATTTAATAGAAAGAAACTCCAAAATCAAAATAATATATTTTTAATCAAACGATCATGTTGTAGTAGAATTCTTCCAAACAAAGTTGACATGCGATTTTCCTTATTTATCTGTTTGACATTTCGAGAGGTAATGTTGTGTTATATAAAAAGTTGTATATTGTTACTGTATATTGTTCAGGTTTGATAAATAAAGAAGTTTCAACAGTGATTTCACAGAACAGAACAGAACAATTCTTTATTTGTTTCACAGATTACAAAACATTACTATTTTGTATTAACATGTGAGCATATATAAGCACAAAAAAGCTTACAAAAATACACACACAATATTTAGTGCAACACTTTATGGGGGAAAGTGGTCGCGGTGAGATCCTTTTCTTTAATAGCAAAAAAAAATAATGGAAGAAAGTGAGCAGAAAAGGAGTAATTTAACAATACATATGACATTATACTGACATTACGCATATTTATGTAAGTTGACCATGCAAAATTATTTGAGCTTAAAGTAGTTTTATTTAATAGAAAGATATACATCTATTTAGAATGATGAACATCGAAATTTCAATTTCATATAATTTCTAAAAGCACAAACATCGATGACAACATTTGATCTTATTACGTGTTGTCACAAACACTAACAAAAACATGGAATAAAAAAACAAGAAACAAACAAACAAAATAATTATGCTAATAATGATAATGATAATAATAATGATGATGATGATGATGATTATGATGATGATAATAATAACAATAATAATAATAATAATAATATCATGGTATTACTAAAACAATAAACATGATACTAATAGTGCTTGTAATAATGTCAAGGTTATATTAATGATAATAAGAGAGTAAAAATGTGGTTACTTTAGTATCTTCGTAAATGTGTAAATAATCAATAGTAATATTATTTGTACATACCAAAACAGGTTGACATAAAATGTACAATCACGGTATACACAAAAGGTGGTATTTCTGGTATCTTATACATTTACATTTCCTGCATTATCGCTCACGATATCTATCCGATATTCTTGAAAACATATCTAATAGATATCGGACCAATGTAGGCTTGCTAGTTGGAACGATATTGGTGCGATGTCTATCCGATATACATCCGATATGCAATGCTCCTATATCTATCCGATCAAATGCCGATGGGCAAAACGTTGATCGGATAGATCTATATCGCTCACGATATCTATCCGATCCTCTTGAAAACATATGTAATAGATATCGGACCAATATAGGCTTGCTAGCTAAAACGATATTGGCCCGATGTCTATCCGATATTGATCCGATATGCAATGCTCCGATATCTATCCGATTAAATGTCGATATTCACAACATATCGGATAGTTATCGGACCAATGATGGCTTGCTTGCTGGGTAGTTTCGAGAGTGTTTCTTTTCGACTAGGAACATCCATTTTTTTGTTTTATTTTCTAGAAGTTATTGATTAATGCTATGAATTGACATTGTTAGATTTAACACAGTCAGATCGCAGTTCTATATTTCGTTCGGGAAATATGTGCTAACACTTTAGTTGCCACACTTTGTGTACAGCCCCCTTCTGGAACCCCTATGTTGCCACACATTGTGTACTGACCACTTATGGGACCCCTGTGTTGCCACACATTGTGTACAGACCCCTTATGGGACCCCTGTGTTGCCACACATTGTGTACAGCCCCCTTATGGGACCCCTGTGTTGCTACACATTGTGTACAGACCCCTTATGGAACCCCTGTGTTTGCTCGATGTGTACAAGACAAAATATTAAGTGTTGCGAAAGGAGTTGGATTATTTCGTGCAGGACAGTAAGTATGTTTTCTTTTGATATAGTTGACTTTGCAGTTGTTTATCATCAATAGTGTTCATCCCCTTCAAAACAACCTTTTTTCCCCTCGCATTATAAACTTTAAATTAATTAATTATTAATAAGGTTACTTTAATAAATGTCATCCCTCCACAACGTAAACGTTTAACCCTGATAACAGTCGGGGTATTCAGATAGCCATTTTTATGATACCGTCACAAAATCTTATCGGATGCAGTTGACCGCGGAAGTGGGGCCACAACTAAAGATGGGTCAAACTATCAGCTGATTACGTTTCTTCAACATATTTTATATGCAGTACACGCGAATATTTTTAATTCGTGCACTCTTAATCTTGAAAAATGGTCGTTATGCTTATTATTTGAAATTCTAACAAATATCCGTTTAGCAAATAAGTAGAAAATTGGAAAAACAATGAAAGAAGTAGAAAAATTTTAATAGACCAAATGAAATAAACATAGCATATTTTACGTCAAAGCAATCAAAAGTTGTCCACCCACATACACTGAATTATCTGTTTTATTTGTAATGCACTGAATTATCTGTTTTATTTGTAATAGTTAGATTATCACCCGTAGGTTTATTGTTGGACTGTACTATGCTATTTGCTCAATTTATAAGAAAAAATTATACATCCATGCACTAAACAACGTTCAAAATAAAAAGGTTCATAAAATACATTTTTAAGTAATATGACTTTTTACGAATATATTTACCGCCGTGATATGGCTTAAATACTGTTAAAACGGCGAAAAAATAAATAAAAAAATTACAAATATATGTAGATATCTTCGCTAGTTCCATTGAACTTATATATTGTTTTGACATGTCAAAACCTCGTATAAAGATTCGAATATATTATTTATTTAACAACGTGGACCTTCTGTCTGAAAGTACACTAAATCCGTATTTAAAAAGTTTCAATTTTGCGCTTTCATTATACCGGGTACGCATAGTGTTTTCGAAGCCACATCGGTGTCACTTAAAAAGCCAATTAATAAAGTTTTTTTTCTCAACCATTGACATCACTTGAAGGAGAATCACACCTTTATTATTTCGCAACGACGCATTGGCCACTACCACTTCTAGCTCAATTGGCACGAACGGAATTACAACTCTTTTTTATTATGAAGTTATTTCCCAAATAGTGTATTGACCACTAAAGGATGTTGATTTATCGGTTACCATGACTTTACGGACATTCTGTGCTGTTTTATTGCCAGGTTGCAAAAACAACCCCGTATATTGATGTTTACGACATGCAAATAAGGAATAAAAGTGGATCAAACATCACTTTTATGAAGTTAAAAGTGTTCCGGTCCAATACCTAAAACTTAAAACCCCTTAAATCGGCCCAAAAAGTGTTCTGGCCAGAGCCGGACCGACCGGACCGGCGGCGACGGCCTTGAAAAGGCATGTCTGAGATTACTAATTGGCTTTTTTACCAGAAGAGAATAGTAACTCTTTAGTTATAGGCACTTCTTTCGAATGGACCACGGAGGGATACACAATGATTTACTTAAAGAAAACTCAAAATTGTGCTATCATGAAAAAAAAACTCGTTTACACCTTTATTAAAATACTTGTACCACACATGCAGTAGAAATGCATTTGAGTATAACACATGATAAGCCATTTGGCTTGCGTTTTCAGAACTTGGATTGTATGGGGAGCGGGAGCTAAAATCGCACCGAAATCATATAAACCAGTCAAATTACCAGATCATTTAGACTTACTGTAATGAAACGGACATTAATAACTTATAAAACGTACAATATGTTGCTTATAACATGATTCGATGTGCTGTGAGATGCAAAAGGCGAGTTTCCACACCTTTTTTTATTTTTTTTTAATTTTTTTTACCCAAAAAACCAGGTTTCGCTTTAAAAATCGTAGAAAACATGTCAATTATGATATTGATCACATTATTCCCGTGAAAAGTAATAAAATCAATGAAATAACAAAGCTTCATGGTGATTTTATGTAAAAGTGGACCCTAAAGGCCCGGACCCTGGTTTTCTTATAGGTTAGATACCAGTAATTCCAATTCCCATAGGGTCCCATTATAAAACGGCGAAATGTCCAAGCATTTTTCAAGCCTTTCCTTTATTTCAGATTGTGCAAGGATGGTATCAATGTTAAGTTAAATCTTTCCTCTTCCAAAAATTGCAATAAAAAGATATGTCATGTTACTTCTAAGAAAATGCATCTGTCATGAATGCATACACCGGTAAAAACAGGGTTTCGCCTTCATATTTTGACAAAAGCCCCAAACCACAGTAAACACACCCCAAAAGTTCACCTTTCAAGTTAGTCTCCAATGAAGTACACCAACATGTTCCAGACACACATGGAATATAAGAAATAACCGCAAAAGGCATGTCTGAGATTGCTAAATGGCTTTTTTACCAGAAGATAAAAATAAATCATTAGTAATAGGCATTTCTTTCGAATGGGCCACGTAGGGATACACACTGATTTACTGGTGTCTTACCTCAAACATCTGGTGTAAAAACTAACCAGAAAATTAGATTTTCAGTAAAAATATACAGTAAATTGAGATGGTTAACAATTTCAAACTTTAAAAGGACTAAATTGTTTACACTTTAAAATATTAAAAAAAAAATACACCTACGAATAGATAACAGATTTAATTTAATCAAACCATTTGCACCAAAGGATTCATTTAACGATAATAAAGTTATGACGAGTTAAAGACGTTCGCAACAAAAAGAAAATAATTGGGTTAATTTCTCCTTTTGCTATTTTTCTTTAATGTATATTGGTTACAATATACTAATTTCAATCAATAAATATAAATCTTTGTAAGACATTCAGTTCAAGTCAATGGTTAAAAGTTCATAAAGCGTTATAATAATGAAAAACACAATGTCTTCATTCTATTTTAGCAATTCATACGTTGTGTACGTAATCACGAAACATGAAAAAGGTTTTACAAGTACCCAATTTAAAGTCCAATATTTGCATAACAAGTTTGGTGACCCATTCTTTTTATTAATGTTTTGGTGTAAGTATAAATTGGTGTATGTATTTGCAAAAAATGTCAGAAAGTCTGTCGTTTGAAACAAAATATATTGTCTCATAACAAATGACGTTTCAGAAGGTATTATTCATACCCATTTGACCTACTTAAATGTCCAGTCAAATTCATTATTTTAACAGCAAATGTAGGCAAAGAGTTTTTTATTATTAAAATACACTTGTATATTTCAAAACAAGACATGTTAAAACATATCAGTTGAAAGAACCATAACCGCGTTGGAAAAAAAGCCCCCCTATATACTTAAAACATTGATAAAAAATCCAAACTGAAAAAACGGGTTTCGACTGGTACCGTATTCAAAACCCAATATTTCCGGAAAAAGCCGTCGACCCCTATTTTTAACACTGTTTTAGTTTCAGTATACAATGACACGTGTATATGGAATGTTTTAACAAAATATATCGTTTGGAACAAAAGATATTCATATATATTTGATTATTTATTGATTATTTATTGATTTTTTGTCATGGGCATATTAAATGCATAATTTCCTCATTAAGCGTCCATTAAAAGTCAATTTTAAATGGTAACTTTAAATAAAGCGCGTTCTATCATTAAACTGCACTTGTATATTGCCAAACGAAACATTAAAAAATAATGTATATAAAAAATCTCCGTCCTAGTTGAATATGAACGCTTTATATAATTGCACATTACTAGTCACACAAACTGAAAAAAAAGGCTTCGACAGGTACCGTATTTATAACCCAATATTTCCGAAACAAGGCCGGTGACCCCTATTTTTTAAGACTGTTTTATTTTTACGATACATTGACACATGTTTGTGCAATTTTTTAAGAAAATCTGTCTTTGGAAAAAATTTGTAAAAAATTGTTGCGAACGTCTTTAAAGATTTTGTCCCTATACATTTCTTTATACCGCTGTAGGCTGGATATCGATTATTTCGTGGCAGTTATTCTTCCATATGGGAAATAAGTACAACATGACACTAAATTGAATCGCAGATAAACGTAGAATAACAACGCTTAGTGTCAATGCAGACCAAATGACAACCTGTGAGTAATAGAACATGATATGCGCTATTTTTCTATAGACAAAGAACACAATTATCGTTGTTAAACTACCCAATAAATAATGCAAAAGGAAGTCTCGATTCTGAGCGGAGCATTGTAAAAAGACGTTTCAATTACAATTGTAAAAATATATGTCAAATCATGTTAGAATCGAAATAATTATCGTTGTTTATCGGCCAATAAACAACTCTTTGTCGTTCTGCTGCGTGGCTATTAAACAACTCGGGCTAACGCCCTCGTGGTTTAATTGATTTATTCCTACGCCTATCAGAATTCCTATTGGCCGATAAACAACGATAAATCGAAAATTATTTCTTAAATGATATTTAATAATGCAGATAAATAATTATGAACTAAAATATTTATAATTAAAAAAGTAGAAAATGTATTTAAATGAAATGCTGTTACTACTTATAAGTATGCCTCACATTTCTTTCAGTGGCTAGCATAATACGGCAAAGTTCACTTACATAAAAAAATGTATATCTCTTTTCTGCTTATATCTGCTGTTATATGATGTATTTGGCAAAAATATGAATATCTAGAAAAGGGGACAAAGTACATTAAGGTTTATTAACAGTTATTAGGCCACTAAGTCAGTTTACTAACGTCGTTCTTGTTTTCGTTCAACCACAAGCACATAACCAGGAACATATGTCGACATCAACAGTAATCAATGATAATCGATGCACACGCTTTCCAAAGCTAAGCTCACATACTGCGAATACAATGTTCAGAAACTTCAAACTGTCGGTTTACTATGATTATCATGGAATATTTTGAGATACGTTACAGGTAGGTGATATTTTTATAGCACAAAGCATAAATGTTCATCCTCTCTGTTTAAAGATCGATGCTACTGCAGCTTTTTGTTGAAAATATGACAATTGATTTAAAGTTACGGGCTCCGCAGTATGGTAATTTTAAGACAATTTGTCATGTGTTCACGCTAAACCAGTTGCGATTTTTCATAAGTCGTGAAAATAAACAGTTCTAAGTGGTCGACGCTGGATTAACCCTTATGCATTCCATTGATCGACACTCAAAACTAGTTACCAGTTTTAGTGGTTTTGTGTTCGACATATTCCTGTAGATTGTGTTATTTCTACTGATGCATGTAGCTAACTTATTTCGTTTTGTTAGTTGTTCGCAGAACAGAACAACTGAAGGTACCGCTATTTCAAAGCCGAACAGTCAAAAACTATGATTCTAACCGCTTTAGGCCGATTCTACCACGCGGAAGTAAGAAGTGCCGTTTTGAAATATCGTTTAATTTGTCAAATGGTAATCATTACTATTATGAATTTGATTAGAACATGACATGTTGGAGAAACGATTAAATTATGACTTTACAGGCGGAAGGAAATAAAGTAGTTCCTTTTGCGCTGTTTATGAATTAATTGGGTCACAAGGCGAGCCGAGAAGAAACACAGTCGTTATAATCTTTAACCGAATAATTCATTTCGTTATCGCCGACACTTGCTAAGGTTGTTTGCTGAGTGGGGCACAATTTATTATTTTCTTATTTATTATTAGCCCTAATAATAATAATAATAATTATTATTATTATTATTATTATTATAATAAAGAACAAAATGGAAATCTCAGTTAACCGGTAATTACGCAGCACATGATAGAGTTCGGTTACACTCCAGTAAGCATAACTGAAAATTACACTTGAAAATTATCGATAGCCTAGTGGTTAGCGCGTCAGACTCTCACACATCATGGGGGTTAGACCTACGTACTTTGCGCTATTAAACTTTTACATATATGTCTTCTATTTTTAGATATTCCATGAAAATAATAATTACTATAGACATCGCAGTATGCCAACTTTGAGATGCGCGCATCGATTACTACACTTGGTAATATTATTTCTCAAACTGATTTTGGTTCGTATCATCAAATTGGAAATTCACGTGACCCTGTTCCGATGCAAAATAATGCATTATCCAATTGAACTAGATGATTATCATGATATATTATCGTAAACGAAAGTGTAAACTGTAGTTTTGCCCACACGTTCATTTCCCGTAAATTCCGTTCCTCTATAGATCTGTCGTTCTGTGCATATGCTGTAATCAACGACCATCTACCCTCCATAATGTGTGGGTGGGCGTGCCGTAATCCTGAATGCGGTGCTAACTGCCCCGCCCACCAGGGCTGCACCGGAACCGCACCCGCCGACGTTCACAACCTGAGGTGTCGGCATATCGCCACCTCTTGGAGCAATAAAGCATGTCGGAGAAGCGTAAGATCGGCAGGTTCCGTTGAGGCCGTTACTGATACCACTATCAATACCACTGCTGGCGTTGCCGGTTCCGCTCAAGGTATTTGTGGTCGCATTGATGGATTTATTAATATCGCTGACAAGATTCCTAGCATTAAGTAGAGCACTGGCTGTACCATTGCTGGTGTGTCCGATACCGCAGATAGAGCTGTTGGAAATACTGGGAGCATTAATGGTGGAGCCGACGCCGATAGCTTCACCGGTGGCGTCCAAAGCGCTGCATGCACCCTTGACAGCACCACGAGTGCCGCTGATTACGTCGCATGTGCCGCTGTGAGCGTCAGAGGAGCTGGGGATTGCGTCGGAGCTGCTGTTACTATTACTAACGTCGCAGGTAACGACCTTTCTCCTGAAACAGTCTCGGTACTTCTTCGTGACGGCCTCGGTTGTTGACGGCAGGTACCCGTGTTCACCCATCTCAGGCTGAATACTATTCAGGTTCTGCGGCATTGGACCGAACGACAGCACATGTGCTCTCGATTTCTGCGTTAACTGTTTCAAATACTCCAACAACAGAACATTGGTAGTACCCTGAAGATCACAATTTTCATTATTGACATATCAGTTTTAAATTTTGGTCAGTTTTTTTTTCATTCTGGGTTCAAGTATAATACAGGTCATTTGTGTTCAAGTCAGGTTGATAACCATAATGAAATAGAGCAAAGTTCAAATGTATGGTTTGCTTTCGTTGCTTCACTAGGTGTTAAATTCCAGAAACATCTTAAGTAAAATCTTATCCTTAGCCTTAAAGTCATCATTTTTCTTTAGCATTTTATTCAATGTGTTCGTGAAATTCTGCTTAGTGTTCACAAAATATCAACTTATTATTAACTATAATTTACTACACAGTAATTGGATTCATTAATTTGTATGTAGTTTTAAAAATATTACCTTACACAAATTGGAACTTAAGTGAAAATATTTTAAAATAAACTTAAAATGTTTGTGGAAAATGGTCCCAGATCACTTTGTCTATTAATGGAAAACATGCTTGGAACCACATTTCATTTGATCAGATTCAAAGTTAGTGTAATTGATTTCCATCACGAAATCTTGTCAAATTTAAGTATAGTTGTGGGTTTAAAAACTTGGTCTCTGGTTAAATAATACTTAAATAGGCAAACCTTATTACACTCTTAACCTTTTACACATTACTTAAATGTAACGAACCAACATAATCACACAAAGGGTCCTGGAATAATACCAATAAATTATTGTGCTCCAAGGACTGTTTGATTTGATCTGGAAAAGCGTTATTTCCTGTTGCTTCTTCTATCTTGACATCAAAATGTTACGGTGCACAGTGTGTTTAGTTAAGTAAGGAAAATCAAGAGCAAGTTTCGTAGCCCTACTTTTTAACTCTGCATGCAATATTGCGCTGCAAATCAATACTACCGATAATCTGCATTGGCTAAATTCACCTGTTGCATATTTGAGTGTTTACTTATATGCAAATACAATGGGTGTTTTAAATGTTTGATGACAGTTTCATGCCATGATAAAATATGTTTATGCCCCCGGCATCTTGATGCAGGAGGCATATAGTGATTGTTCTGTCCGTCTGTCCTTCTTTCCGTCCGTGACAAGGTTAAGTAGATTTTACTATTTTGTCTAGCTTCAACACTGCTTACTACAACACTTGGATACTCATTCAGTTGTTAATTATGACCATTCCATATCCACCCATATCACCCAACCTCACTTTCACCTTGACCTTATTTGGACTTACAGTAATTCAAAAGTGCCATTTCTTGGTTAACTAGATTTTACCGTTTCGTCGTTACTACAACACTTGGCTATTTACACAATTGTTACTTATGCCCGTTTCCAAACCACCCATATCACCCAACCACACTTTGACCTTGACCTCATTTGCACTTAGAATAATTCAAGTGGGCTGTTTTTTGGTTAACTAGATTTTATGGTTTCGTCTAGCACCAACAATGCTTGCTACAACACTTGGATACTTACACAATTGTTGCCTATGACCATCCGGGTTCCCCAATCCATCCATATCACCCAACCGCCCTTTGACCTTGACCATGACCTAATTTGGACTTGTAATAATTCAAAAGTGCCATTTCTTGGTTAATTAGATGTTACCGTTTCGTCTAGCACCAACACCGCTTACTGCCACTCTTGGATATTTAAACAGTTGTTACTTATGACCGTTCCCAAACCACCCATATTACCCAACCTCACTATGAGCTTGACTTAATTTGGAATAAGAAATGGGCTATCCAGCACCAACCGGGGGCATATGTGTTTATCAAACACAGAATCTTGTTTTCAATTAAATTTCCAAAAACATAGCTACATGTATGTTCTGTTGCCATATCAACATCATTTTAACCAGATTGGGGAAATTTTGAATGCGTACAACATAATAGTAACTCTGTTTGCATTAAATACAGGTGTTTGTACAAGTATTTATTCTTCCTGCATCTGCCTTATATTAACTTTTGTATGTTTTAGGGAATCTCAGCTGATACTGTTACAGCTACATTGGTAGAGCAAGATATTGTGCAGCAAACCAACAAGCTACTAAATGTATGTGGTTTCGATGATGAAAATCTTTTGATGGTTTACCATTGTTTATAATAATTGGGAAAATGTCAAAGCAAAACTTACTTCACATTTGTAGCTTATAACCGTTGCAACTATGGCTGTGAAAATTTAGAACAACAATATTGATATTAGATAGAATGTGTCTTTTAGCTTAACTGTTTTAAAAATATGTGATCTTTTCTACTTGCACTGGCATTTATATTTGCATCTGAACTTGGCAAAAACAATTATTCAAAGTCTTATAACTTCAAAATATAATTAATTCACTTGAAACTTGGAATATAACATTTGCATGAACTTCAGCATCTGATGATTTAATTGCCATTACTCAGCCTTGTATTTTGAAAGATTTATGCCCAGTCCACTTTCAAAACATGCACTCACTGAAATACTTTGAATAGTTGAGCACATTTTCCTATGACAGCTCTTGATGAGCATTGCCTTAAATTGTGTCTTTCAAACATGTGAAATTGATTTATTATGTATTTTTCTGTTTCCGGCTTCAGCACTGTAAACTTTTAATTAAAAAGTCAGAAATGAGGAGTTTGTCTTTTGATTTTGAAAGAACTGTTTAAAGGTCCCAGTTCTATAAGGAAAACTAGCCTTGTAATATGTTACATGTCAGCTGACAACAGAAATGAGATAATTGTTTTTTAAATGAAGATGCATAGATGTTGAAAACATAAACTTTTATCTATTTTAATGTTTACAGACCAAAACGAAATCCATGGATGAACGCCGGTAACTTGAAGCATAACCAGGTGCAGGAGTGGTCAACTATTAAACATAACTAGGTGCAGGAGTGATCAACTATACAACATATCCAGGTGCGGGAATGAGCAACTATTCAACAAAACCAGGTGCAGGTGTTGTCAAATATTCAACATAACCAGGTGCAGGAGTGGTCAATATTCAACATAACCAGTTGCAGGAATGGTCAACTATTCAACATAACTAGGTGCAGGAGTGATCAACTATTCAACATAACCAGGTGCGGGAGTGAGCAACTATTCAACAAAACCAGGTGCAGGTGTTGTCAAATATTCAACATAACCAGGTGCAGGAGTGGTCAATATTCAACATAACCAGGTGCAGGAGTGATCAACTATTCAACATAACCAGGTGCAGGAGTGGTCAACTATTCAACATAACTAGGTGCAGGAGTGTTCAACTATTCAACATAACCAGCAGGTGCAGGAGGGGTCAACTATTCAACATAACCATGTGCAGGAGTGGTCAATTATTCAACATAGCCAGGTGCAGAAGTTAATAACTATTCAACATAACCAGGTGCTGGAGTGATCAACTATTCAACATAGCCAGGTGCAGGGGTGGTCAAAAGTGATCAGCTATGCAACAAAATGACTCCCACACTTTACCAGAATAATAATATTGCTCTTTTTATTCCCCCGGCATCTTGATGCGGCAGGCATAAAGTGATTGTCCTGTCCGTCCGTTCTTCCGTTCGTCCGTCCGTAACAAGGTTAAGTAGATTTTACCGTTTCGTCTAGCACCAACACTGCTTACTACAACACTGGGATATTTACACAGTTGTTGCTTATGACCATCCCCAATCCACCCATATCACCCAACATTACTTTGCCCTTGACCGTGACCTAATTTGCACTTAGAATAATCCAAATGTTTTTTTTTTCTGGTTAACTAGATTTTATGGTTTCGTCTTGCACCAACACCTCTTGCTAAAACACTTGGATACTTACACAGTTGTTGCTTATTACCATCCTCAATCCACCTATATCACCCAACCTCACTTTAACCTTGACCTTGAACTAATTTGGACTTGTAATAATTCAAAAGTGCCATTTCATGGTTAACTAGATTTTACCGTTTTGTCTAGCACCTACACCGCTTATTACAACACTTGGATATTTACAAATTTGTTACTAATGACCGTTCCATATCCACCCGTATCCCCCAACCTTACTTTGACCTGGACCTAATTTGGACTAAGAAATGGGCTATCCAGCACGAACCGAGGGCATGTGTGTTTATCAAACACAGCATCCTGTTCAATATGGAAATCGTATATATGTGCTGATTGACATCTTATCTTGTATATATTATTTAAATATTATGTTGTTCGATTATAACTTTTATAAGGGATGATGTGTTGCATCTGAAATTTATATAAAAAGTTGTGTTTCTGTAGTACTTAATTCTATGTATCCCTTTGGAATTTGTGTTGGAGAAAGATCTGGTACAGAAAACGTACTTAAACATTTAATCAGGTATTCTTTTAAGTTGCATTGTTGCAAATCAGTACAATAAGAACTTAATCAATATGAAGAAACAGTTATAAACTCATTGTTTTTATACACATTGAATTTACATCAGAGAAATCAATAATTAAACACACTTGTTCAATATTTATTTTTTTATTTTATAGCAATTGTAACCTTTGTTGATTGTTATATTTGGTGGTGGTCATTTAAAACTTACTGTTATGTATGGTGCAGTAGGGCCAATTATATTAAAATGTGTCAGTTTCATGAAACTTCAGTAGATTCATGTTTTACTACATCATTTGTATAACATAGTTGTATTGATATATTTCAAATTGAACAACTTAAAAATTGTGACAGGTTCCAAAACGAAAACAAAGCACCATTAAAAAAAATAACAAAATAACGCTTGTCCTTTATTGCGGATTGTTAGTATTTTTTATAAATCAACATAATTTTGTACATGTTTTGTATAATTATAATTACACCAAACAGTATTGTGTTCCTGTGTGCTAATAATTATTGCCTCAGAGCGGTGTGTAAATTAACGCTGAGGACTGCCGCTTTATATTTTTAGGCAATTTTTCCAGGTTCCATCGTTTTATTCATTATTATTTTTTCTAAAAAGCCTTTTGAATATTCTCATGTTAAATATATTTATCTTTTATGTTAAAACCATATGTAATGTGACATGCTCGCAATTTGAGTATATTCTAAAATGTTTTGATTCTTGAAAAGTGTACAAGAATTTATTAAAAAATTCACGAGTTTATTTGTGATAAAAATAACTGTTCTTTTTTACACTGAACATTTTATAGATGCACTATTATTTCATATTTAAACGTAAACATGTTATGTTATTTTGCTTAGTTTAATATTTGTACATGTATTAAAAGCATCATATATTAAAATATAATATATTTTACACAAAATAAATTAATTGCTATTTATAATTGTGTTTGTTGATTCGTGCGTGACTGACGTACATGCATGTGAACGTCCGTACATACATACATTCATACACACAGACATACATACATTTATACAAGCATGCAACACATTACCGAGGTCGCACGTACGTACATACATGCATAACATAACATAACACAACATACCATACCAGTACGTCCGTACGTTGATATATACCATACATGTCATACCAGGTATGTAGAAAATTGAGTCTCGTTCCTTTAAGTTAGTGGACTGCATAAAAAATACCACACGCAACACATTGTCGAGGTTGTTCAACCGCTATTGCTTTTGTCAGGTTAGGCACAAAGACCTATTCTTACTAAGCAATTATAAATAGCAAAATGTATCTTTTCAGTGGTATGGGAGTTTGTCGTGTAGCGGGGATATCTATCTACAAGGCAATTATCCAATGTACTGCGTATCTTCTCAAGATACCGTTCATACATGTTGCGGGAGTCGGTGGTATAGCGGGGCTATCTATCTACAAGGCAATGATCCAGTGCACTGCATATCTGCTCAACAAAGCGGGGGTCAGTCGTGTAGCGGGGCTACCTATCTACAAAACAATTATCCAATGCACTGCGTATCTGCATAATATAGCGGGGGTCGGTCGTATAGTGGGGCTTTCTATCTACAAGGCAATGATCCAATGCACTGCGTAGCTGGTCAATATAGCGGGAGTCAGTCGTGTAATGGAGCTATCTATCTACAAGGCAATTATCCAATGCACTGCGTATCTCCTCAATATACATGTAGCGGGGATATCTATCTACAAGGAAATTATCCAATGCACTGAGTACCTGCTCAATATAGCAGGATTCGGTCGTGTAGCGGAACTATCTATCTACAAGGCAATTATCCAATGCACTGCCTATCTGCTCGATGTAGCGGGAGTCGGTTGTGTAGCGGGGCTATCTATCTACAAGGCAATTATCCAATGCACTGCATATCTGCTCAATTGAGCGGGAGTCGGTCGTGTAGCGGGGCTATCTATCTACAATCCAATTATCCAATGCACTGCGTATCTGCTCAATGTAAAGGGAGTAAGTCGTGTAACGGGGATATCTATTTACCAGACAATTATACAATGCACTGCGTATCTGCTCAATTGAGCCGCAGTCGGTCGTGTAGCGGGAAAAACTATCTACAAGGCAATTATCAACGAACTGCGTATCTGCTCAATTGAGCGGGAGTCGGTCGTGTAGCGGGGCTATCTATCTACAATCCAATTATCCAATGCACTGCGTATCTGCTCAATATAAAGGCAGTAAGTCGTGTCACGGGGATATCTATTTACCAGGCAATTATACAATGCACTGCGCATCTGCTCAATTGAGCGGCAGTCGGTCGTGTAGCGGGGATATCTATCTACAAGGCAATTATCCAATGCACTGCATATCTGTTCAATATAGCGGAAGTCGGTCGTGTAGCGGGGATATACTAGTATATATACAAGGCAATTATCTAATGCACTGCTTATATGTTCAGTATTACAGGACTTGGTCATGTAGAGGGAATATCTATCTACAAGGCAATTATCCAATGCACGGCGTATCTGTTCTGTTTTGTATGCACATGGAAAATAGTCGTTCGACTGGGATATCTACTAGTATTCACAAGGAACTTTTTCATCGTATGGCGTATCTTTTCAGTTATATGGAAGATGGCCGAGTAGCCGGGATATTTATTTGCTAGGTAATTGGTCGTTGCACTTATTATATGTGAAGTCATATGGGAAATAGTCGTATAGCGGGTATAACTCCGCGAAACGTGTTTTTTTGAAGCCAAGACACTTGCAAGACTGGACATTTTCATAACGTTTACGGGGATACTTTAGTCATATAGTTCCTGAATCACCCGTAGGAAAGTTTGAATATTGTCGAAAATACAACTTTGGATTCCTACTACATGCGTTCATGTCACGATCTCTTAATAATTTAGTGTATTGTAACCTTCACATGTGAAACGAAGTTTTAGAGCGGTTGCAGCAAACCAGTGTGTTTTATTCTAGTCCTTTCTCTTATTTTGAACATAAAATTTGATTATGTTATAATTACAGGAAATTACATCAGTTTTTGTTCGTTGCTTGTAAATTTCTATATTAAGTACTTTCGGATAACATTAATTCGGATATTATTCCAGAATGCGTATCTAAGAAGAGAAAGTGCTAGAAATAATGTTCCTATGCTTTGGAACAAAAACTTAATGCGATAAAAATGAATTTCGGTCTGAATATGAGTGTAATAATGCATTTTAATTACTGTAGAATGGATTTTGTAAAGCAACTTTATTGAACTAATCAAAGCACTGAAATTCTTTAAATATTTTCACCGCCGCATTGGTGCTGACGTGCTCATGTATTCGAAGCGTGTATTCATAATTAATGTTTTGTGTGTGAAATCTTGGTTCACTTTTCATCATACATGGTGCATAAAATTGTTTCTATAATAAGGAAGACTATATTGATACGGGCATTTCAATTCAGCTCAATTTCAGAATACTTCAATCTATAGGGCCTTGCTTCGATCGATGGACAGCAGCTTATTTTTTAATATATGAAGACCATAAATAGCAAGAGGCCACTTGAAAGAAACCAACCTTTAATTGTATCTTACCACTTCAACTTTATTAGTAGCAGTTCAAGGCCATCGGCCCAAGATACAGGATACGGACTACTGCATAATGTTTAGGCATACAAGGGTCGTGTTTGACATTATGACGGTCCTGATAAATAATTACAATAAAAAGGTGGTGTTATCTTGTCACGTAAATAATATAAATGTAGCGTCGGTTTTTCGAAGTATTAAATTTAAAAAAATGCATTGATTCAAATATTGCTCTTTTCCGCCTTTCACCAATTGAAACAATTATAAAGCTTTTCAGGACATAAGTTAATTAATTGAATTTGAACTTTCAAGAAACTAAACACTTGCACTCAAAATACGTTTTGTTGTATAAGGTAAGTGTACACACGGACCAGAAATTATCAAGGTAAATGCATATTGAGTCCAAAATCAATGATGGTAAATGCTCATTCAGTCCGAAATTCAATGCTTTGCCTAATTAACTGCCGTTTCAAGAATACAATTATTTCAAATAAGGAATTCCTGCAAATTCTCAAATTTAACAGTCTAAGATCATTTTGATTCTGGTTTTCGTTTTCCTTAGTACACAAAGTTGATTTTATTGCCATTTTTAAATCCACATCTTAATTTTATATATTCTGCATCTTGATTTTCGAGGGCGGTATTCCAGAAAATTTAAAATAATTTCTTCAATATTTTCACTAGTGTAAAAAACTATTGCACATATATTTGTTCATTGAATTCACAAATTACATTTTATTAGTGACGTCATTTAAAATTGATATTTCGTTCAACACTGTTTTCATACAGAGTAATACAAATGAGGAAACTTCTTGATTTAAGGATAAGGATGAAGATGCTTTGTGAATACCAACCCTGAGCGTTAATTGCGCTTGTAAGCGCCATATCTTGTCATACGGTTAAATTGTGTCGAGTGTCATTTTTTTCTTGCAACATTCAGTTTATTAACAAACATCCTTAGCATTAGTTGTTTATTGTATTGACTCGATCGGTTTGTGAAGTTCATCTTGAACATGATAATATACTGATTACTGATGCTGACTTTATTTCGCACTGCAATGCCTCCGGTCGTGATGTAAAAATCATATTTCGTTATTTACTTAAAAAGAGGCTATACGACAAGAGTATTTTTCAAACACTTTCAAGACGGGAAAAATACAGGCAGTGACTTAATCGTTTGTGTTCATGTGCAGTCTGTTATGTTAAACATTATGTGGTCATTTTAAAACTTGTATTTCTAACAAATATATGTTGGAAGTGAAATAAAGTTCTATATTCAACTTAAATATTACATCAACAATCAATTTGTTCATATCTTTAGCATACAGATCAGTGCAACACCCGATGACATTTCTTGATTTGCATCACCAGTCGCCACGAACACTGAAAGAAAAGAATATGAATGTTTTAAAACATAATTTAGCACTTAACGTTTTGCATTAAAAGTAATTAAAAGGTCATATCAAGCATGGACAACTTAAGAATTTGTGTATATAACGACTTACAAACAACGGATATTTGAACGACTATCACACACGTAAAGCATGGTTTTAAGGCTAATGTCATAATTAGCATTTATTTTTACTGGTAGTGGTAGATTGCAACAATAAATAAACTTCCTATATAAACATAATGAGAATCTCAATAGTGTACCCATTTGTCGGACTCATAACCTGTAACAGCAGCTTGATATTTGGTCTCTGATTAGTATACTCAGGTAAAGAAGTACAAAATAAATTGATTCCAACAGTTTAAACTATTTCCATCAAGTAAATATATGAAAAATAAAAATCTTAAGTCTGTGGTTGTTTTATTTATAGTTTAAACTAAATTGTTTTAATTTAGAAAATAATTAATACAATTTTCTTAATAAATGCATGTGAGGACACATGTATTTACATAGAACATTCTTTTCTGAAATGTCCACTTTAATATGACTTAAATTTTCCTTGGGAGTTTTGTGAATACCGGCTATACATTGCTCACTCGACTGTAAGCAAAGTGCTGCAATGTCAATTGTGGAAAGCTACCCAGAGTTGCCCTGTTTTGAATGAACTGAAATGATTTAAGGAATTTTGTAGATTTGAGGGAAACAATCGAACACTGTCTGTGTGTTTTTTTCTCTCAACTGATCCAAGATTGAAAGCTTTCAATTTAGCTCTACACATACATAGAATCGGCTCGGTATTGACCTTGAGTATCCCACAAGGAACATTTGTGAAAACAGTTCTTAAACTTGCCATTGGTTCCTGAAATATTGTTATGCCTCCTCAAAGTGGGAGGCATTAAGCATTGCACTTGTCCGTCCGTTCGTACGTCCTGTGCATGCGTCCGATCTTGTCCGGACTGTTACTTCATCATTTATCATGTTATTTTAAAATAACTTGACGGCATGTCGCGAACAACACCTGTGTCTTAGCTCAAAAGTCAATGTCACTCTTAGAGATCAAATGTCAAAATTGGAATAATACTGCTAGTCCAGACTGTAAATTCATCATTTATCAGACAATTTTAAAATAACGTGCCACAGATGATCACCGTGCGAGACGGGCATAATACTGTATTACAGCCTGCCAGACTGTCACTTCATCATTTATCAGGCAATTTTAAAATAACTCGCCACAAATGATCACCGTTTGGAGATGGCGTGTCACGCGCAACATCTGTGTCCCTTGCTCAAAGGTCAAGGTCACACTTACAGGTCAAATATGGGCATAATACAGCTTGTCCGACATGTAACTTCATTTATCAGGCAATATAAAAATAACTTGCCACAAATGATAACCGTGGGGCGCAACACAGGTGTCCCTAGCTCAAAGGTCAAGGTCACACTTGAGAGGTATAAGGTCAAATATGGGCATTACACAGCTCGTCCAGACTGTAACTTCATCATTTATCTAGTGTTTGCGACATGCCCTTTGTCTGTGTCCAAAACATGGCAGGTGGGGGCATCCGCGTCTGTGATACATCTAGATTCTAAATCCTTTTTCTAAAGGTTTTTTTAAACAGTTTTCCATTTGTACCAATAAAATGAAGAAATTTCTTAACATGCCATGCAATGAACATTGTGAACGAACACCAAGTGGAATGATGCCATATCATGCACATTATAAACTTTGATCAGAGTTTGTGTACACAAGAACATTGAAATTATTGAAATATTCAGTAATTTAAATTATTTGACATGGGAGTTCAACAGTTATTCTACACATGTTCATAATAAAACCCACTAAAGCTGACAAGGTTTCTACCATAAAATCGATTAAAGTCTTCAGTGAATGGGTTTGTCACTAAGGCCATACAAATTTGATGCTATGTTTAGCTACCCCATGATCTTTCGAAACCTACCAAACAGGCAGGAAAAAACAATGAGTCACAACTTTTTCTGTAATTCATGGCAGTGGTACAAGCTTAAGCAAATGTTTACCTGCAAAACTGTTATATCATATATATTCTTCATATTGGGAACCTACTTTAACAAAGAACTAGTATTCCAACTGTGTAAATTGACTAGTTGCACACTATTTAAAAAAAAATATATTGGTAAAAACACCTACAAGTCATTTTTTTACAATTTTTATATGCTTTCCAACTCGATGTTTTACATCGTCAAATGTGTTGTTTTTTTTGTTCAGGCATCCAAAAACCTACCAGCCCGAGGACGCTAAACATAGAATCACATTGGTATGGCCTAATGGTGGAAAATATTTCCAATCCAATGAACAAGAAACTCAAGGGCAACCTATATAGTATGCAGTACTAAAAAAAGTGCTAGCAACACACTGCCAGATGAACATGTGTGACTAGTATTTAAAAAAGTAAGCGTGAGACTGTTCTTTGATCGAGTACATTTCCTGTTGCCATTTTGTGGTACCATGACCTTGAAATTTGTGCTATGTGACTTTGTACGCAAGATTTTGTCCCACCTTGGGAACACATCGCAATTAATTTCCGGTTTTCATAATGAGCATGAGAAGAGCTTATACCAGTTTTTTGACATAAGCAAACACAGTTCTAATTCATTTTTTGTGGAAATTCAGATTTTGAAATATTGGCACTTCATTTCTGGACCCCAAAATTAAACAATCAAGCCATTCCTATGTTGACCAGCCCATACCTTCAGGGTGTATGACACTGTCTATGTAGTATGTCTGCCCTGGACCGTCCTCTGTCTGGTCACTTCAAATATATGTACAGTGCATACTAAAACTATTTGCATATTCTGTACAACAATTGAATTAACAAGCATAGTAGTGAAAAATAAATGAACACTACATGCAATATAATGTGAGCTATGGGATATGAACAGGAGGTAAAACTGATACAGTTAAGAAAGTTTCACTAATAAAAATGTTTGAAAAAAAAATCTCTCAAAAAAGCGAAAAAAGAGAGAAAATAATACATTAACTAATTAGTAATCAGCAGGTTTCATCAATGATAAACAAATCAATGAAACTTTTCTGCTGAACTGGCTAAACTTACTCTCAAAAGCTATGATAAACATTGCTGTCAGGTTAGACTGCGAATCTCAAGGGTCCAGTGCACAAATAAATTGCCTGTAAATCAACAAATTGTTAATAGCTGTGAACGAGACAAAACGAGACACATTCACAATAAAACTAGGTGCCAACAAGAACTGTTTGTAAAACAGGTATGTCCCCCTTGAACACATTTGCAAGGATGAAAAGTAAAATTAAACACATTTTTTCAGCTCTTGGTCAGTTTGACCTTGACCCAATGACCAAATAATCAATAGGGATCTAGTTGTAGTCATAACCCACTACCTACCAAATTTTATGAACCCGGGCTTAAGGGTTCCATACGTATACCATCAACAAGGTTTCACAACTTTTGGTCAGTTTGATATTGACCATTTACCAAAGGACTCAGTTATCAATAGGGACCTTTACTACTCATGACCAAAATAGTTTGACGAACTTATGCTCAAGGGTTGCGAAGTTATTGCCTAGACAAGCTCTATTTTTGGTTGTCCTTTTTATAATGTTTGGTTGACTTAAGCTTTACCTTAGACCCAAGGACCCCAAAATCAACCTAGTTAACAAGGTTGAATAACCTAGGTTCTGAACGATAACAGCCTTGGCTGTACAAAGCTCATGCCATGTGTGTCGGCCTGTTCCAAATAGTTGAGTGTATTGCCATCTACCCATCTATATTCAAATTTGTCATAGATTCTTTTGATCCGAGTTTTGTCCAGGTGGGACGAAAATTAAGTCCCTGTCTAGTATAAAGTCTATGTTTGCATATATTTTCCGAATTAAGGAGCAATAACTCCAGTCTTTGTGGCCTGATCTCTTTGGCCCAGATGTTGCTTTTGCTGAGATCTTATGGTCATACAAAATCTGAGGAAGTTCGATTAAGAGTGGATGAAAAATAGAATTTGTAACAATTTGTTATATGGAAAAAGTGGTGTACCCAATTTAGCCCATTGGTGACTTCTGATGAGATCTTAAGGTCACATACAAACTGTGTAAGTATGATGAAAATTGTAAGAAAAAACATTCTCTATAAAGGAAAAGGCAAATCTTGCATTTTTCCACAAACAAGGGGGACATAACTCTAGTGTTTGTGGTCAAATCTGACCAATTGTTAGCTTCTGTAGAGATCTTTTGGTCACAGGCAAGCTGTGAAGTTTGGTTAGAATAAGAATACAAATGAAGTCTCTATGAAGGAAATGACAATGGTGTTAATTTTTTTCAAAAACAACAAGCGGCCCAAACTCCAGTGTTTGCGTACCAAACTTACCCATCTTTGGCTTGTTTTGAGATCTTATGGTCACACACAAACTGTGCAAGTTAAGGCAAGACTGAATAAAAAAGATTGTGATGCAGAGGGACGCCAAATTAACATTTATGAAATTACTTTGAAACCGTATGCGGTTTCTGAGAAGATTTAAAGGGTTTGGGGTCTTTTAGACTTTTGTTTGCTATGGCAACCAGAGTTTTTCATATCCTACATTCAATTGAAGGAATCAGAGAATGGGCCACCCCACAAACATTCCTGCCAAGTTTGGTTTAAATCCAGCCAGCGGTTTTGGAGAAGTCATTTGAAGCAAATGTTGATGACAAAGACCAGACGACGAACGCCAAGCGGTGACTGACCACAATACCTAACCCCTGAGCACTTTATGCTTAGGTAGCACTTTGTGCTCAGGTGAGCTAAAAATGGTATATGTGGTTAGTGCATTAGTGTTTTGACCTGCATCTGAATGCAAAACTAGCCACTACATAATTGTCATAATCATTTATAAAGTACATGTATTGGCAGTTTACCTGATATATCACCTCTTTACGCGCTTTTATCTGCTAAGGCATCAGTGTACTCTGGGACAACCTAAAATTGAAACATGATATTGAAGTAAACAGCTTAAAATGTTAACTTAACAGTTTCACAAAAGTAACTTAATAATTTAATACTTTGTTATGTAAGGAACACAATTTAACAATATAATGAAGAACCGATAATTATCTTAATTAAGAATAATTTAAGCATCATTTATTTATATGTTCTTAAACTGCAATATTGGTCAGCAGCAGTATTTGGAATGACCGGGTACATTCACTCTATATGAAAAAAGTACACAATGCCTTCCTTTTCAAGAAAAATGAATCAACATATTTTACTTTTGTAATGATAGTGATGAAACAACTTTTTAAATAATAGTGATGATTCAATGATCAGAAGACATCGATTAATGATGAGTATTCAGCTAATTATGCCGAAAGTTAATAGAAGTTATCAACATGAGGACAATTTATTATGAAACAGTGCAGTGATCGGACATACATTGTTGGAAAATCTGCTAAGCCAGCTCTGAACTGCACAAAAATGGTTACATACATTCAATCACCCAGAAACAATGAAACACACATTTTTACATAGTCACTTCAAAGGATAGCGCATAATATTTACTTGTTTTTTTTAGATTGACAGTTTATTGGGTTGCCCAGTTTATTGTTTTGCTTAATCACAGTGTATATACAAAAGTATATATATGCACAAAATTGACTGGATAATAGAAATACTTAAATTTAATATACATGTTAGTAAAAGCAATAAAGTTGTGTTAGATTGTTTTGAAATGAACAGTTTTTAACATTGTATTACTTTATAAATGAATACATCAACAAGTGCTACTGATCTAGCATAACTTATATTGGGGTGTGACACAATACTTGTTAACTGGGAAATAAATTATCACCAGCTGAAAATTTAAAATAATTAAGATTAAAATGTGGTACTCAGAACCACAATACTGGTATATCATAACCACACCCTATACAAAAAGTGGGGCTGAATTTGACCTATATCATGTGACAGGGTGCTGCACGTTGTTCTTTCCCTGGCTGCCCCCCGAGGTTGGTTTACACAATATTGTTAAAAATAACCATTTTTGTGCAAACGGTAATACTATAAAGTATTTGAGGAAATTATATCTATCTGAAGCATAGACAGTGCTTTTTGCCATATATAGTTGAGGCCTGTAAAAGCCTACTTCCCAATTCTAAATATGTATCATTGTGGCAAAAAAAAACTTCACAAATCAGATGGATATCCAAATGTAGAGGTTCACTTTTAAACACTGTTTTCATACCATATTCATTGATTACTGAATTAGATTTAAAAACACGAGGGTCATGATGGCCCAAAGCGCTCACCTCAGAACTGGTACAGATGAAGACCATACTGTTGTGACAAATTAAGGTATCTGAACAATATAGCAAAGGGGGATAGGATCGATTTGATTTAAAACGTCGGTTAGTGCAATGAGCTAACTAAACTACTAAAGTACGAGTTGGGTAGTGGACGTTGGTCTTTTGAGATCTGATGATCATACACAAACTGTGAAAGTTTGATTAAGAGTGGATGGAAAAAATGTATAATGTTGAAAAAAGGCATTTTTGCACATTTTTGCATGAAAAAGGGGCAATAACTCTAGTGTTAATGGTGTGATCTGGCCTAATAACAACCCCGTCCGATATTTTATGGTCATACCCAAACTGTGCAAGTTTGGTTAAGATTGGATAACAAGAGGGCCACGATGGCCCTAGGTCGCTCACCTGAGTTTCAGACATCCAAGTTTTGACACCCGGGGCATCATATTTGAACAATCTTTGTAGAAGTCTGGTATGCAATGTTACATACCAAATATGAAACCACTGGGCATTGCGGTTTCAGAGGAGAAGATTCTTAAAGTTATTTTGCTATTTAAGTCTATACAAACAATGTGACCCCCGGGGCGTGGCCAGTTTTTACCCCAGGGCATCATTTGCACAATCTTTGCAAAGGACCACTATGCAATGTTACATACCAAATATGAAACATCTGGGCCTTGCGGTTTCAGAGGAGACGTTTTTGCAGTAATTTTGCTATTTAAGTCTACATTAACCATGTGACCCCGGGGCGTAGCCAGTTTTGACCCCAGGGGCATCATTTGAACAATCTTTGTAGAGGACCACAAGAGGATGCCACATACCAAATATGAAACCACTAGGGATTTGTGGTTTCAGAGGAGAAGATTTTTGCATTAATTTTGCTATTTTATTCTATATAAACAATGTTACCCCTGGGGCGTTGCCAGTTTTGACCCCAGAGGTATCATTTGAACAAACTTTGTAGAGCACTCCTATACAATGTTACCAACCAAATACCAAATCTCTGGGCCTTGCGGTTTTGGAGAAGAAGATTTTCTTAAGTCATTAAGCTATTAAAGTCTATATAAACCATGTTACCACCGGGGCGTGGCCAGTTTTGACCCCAGGGGCATCATTTGAACAATCTTCGTAGAAGACCACTATGCAATGTTATATACCAAATATTAAACTTCTCGGCCTTGCGGCTTCAGAGGAGAAGTCATTTTGCTATTAAAGTCTATATAAACAATTGACCCCCGGGGCGTGGCCAGTTTTGACCCAAGGGGCATCATTTGAAAAACCTTTGTAGAGGACCACTATACAATGTTACCAACCAAATATGAAACCTCTAGGCCTTGCAGATTCAGAGAAGATTTTGAAAGTCATTAAGCTATATAAGTCTATATATAAAAAGGGTAACCACCGGGGCGTGGCCAGTTTTGATCCCAGGGGCATCATTTGAACAATTTTTGTAGAGGACCACTAGAGGATGCCAAATACCAAAATATGAAAGCTTTCAGCCGTGCAGTTTCATAAAAGAAGATTTTTAAAGTTTTCACTTTTTAAATCTATTTCTAGCTCTCGTGACCTACATATGCAGCGGACCGAAACAATTTGAACAATTTTGAAAGAGGGTTATCCAAGGATTATTCATGTGAAGTTTGGTGATAATCTGCCCAGCGGTTTAGGAGGAGATGTTGTTTGAATGAAAATGTTGACGCACGGCGGACGACGGACAAAAGGTGATCACACAAGCTCACCATGAGCACGTTGTGCTCAGGTAAGCTGAGAAGTGAAGTCTCCAGTGTGAGAACGAAACACATGGTTGACGGCATACAGACGAAATACGGCGGATGACACAGGAGAGATCCCCTACACCATAGCTCACCAAGCACTTTGTGCTCTGGTGAGCTAAAAAGATAATATTGAAATAATACAAAAATCTTCAAATATTTTTAAATATGTTGTTTTTAGATTTTTGGTCACAATGGATACTATTTACTGTGCATAATTTTTTTCACAATTTACCATTTTATCGTGCTTACATTACACAAAATGGAAAGGCCTAGGCCTATTCACAATTGCTGGAAAAAAGGCCCTGATAGCACCCTTTTCCTTCTCTAACCCTATAATATGTTTCCATAAAGCTAATATATTGATAAATATTAATTGAGTACTTGTATAAACGCCCATTTTAATACTCGTACTGTAGATACTTGTATGTCCTACTCCTAGAATGCTGCCAGTTGCATCTAGCACCCTACATCACCAGTCAACATCATGTTCTTCCACCTACAACATTTTAATGAAAACAAAATTAAAATAATTGAAAACATAAAACGATAAAATGAAATAAGATAAAATAATTATCGTAAGGTCATACTTGTATAACACAATCAGTTTTACATTATATTTTGCTTTTAGTTATTTGCTATCTTTGCTTTTTTGCAGAGCCTTCCTTTATTAATTCACTGATTTATTAACCAGTATAACCAGTAGTTGTGTGGGGTGTCTTGCCTAAATGAGCACAACACAATGTAAAATATTGGTAAATATTTTTGTTTACATGATACTTGCTGATTTTTTTAAAGACAAAGAACACAATTATCGCTGTTACACTACCCAATAAACAACACACAAACACCTGATTCTGAGCGGAGCATAGTAAAATGTAGTTCTTATTAAAATTGCAAAAATATGTGTCCGATCATATTAGAATTGCAATAGTTTTAGAATTACAATATTGGCCAATAGACAACTCTCTGTCGTTCTGATGTTTGGCTATTAAACCACTCAGGCCAACGGCCTCGTGGTTTTATTCCTAAGCATCAGCACTCCAAATCGTTGTTTATTGGCCAAATAGCAACCATATTGAAAATTATTTCTTAAATATATCTGTGTGTTTGTATTACCTAACATAATGATTAATTATTAGAGTTCTATTAGATTTTATTACATTCATGAGTTTTTATTACTATATTATATTAATATCAATTACACTAGAATAGATGCAACATGAATAAACATTTTAATATACAAGATAATTACTAAGAAAATTATAATTAGTAAAGAAAACTTTCAAAAGACAATGACAGTTTTGAACTATGGTTTCATGGCCATGTATTGGCATGCTATTTATTTTAATGCAAGGCATAGATGTGCCATTTATTTAAATTAATAAATAAAAGGAGAAGTGCCTTAGGTACTTTTAACAGTCTTGTTGCTTTTAGTTTAGAGCTAGCTCAATAGTGACATGGTTGCAGTGTCTGCCCTCATGATGGAGATTGGGGTTCAATTCCCCAAAAGTGCTCAAGTTTTGTAACTTTGCAGTTTACAAAATATATGTACGGACTTTCGTATGAAGTATTTTCAAAATAAGCATTAATTTCAAAGTGACAATATAACGTGAAGCAGATAAATAAACATTGACATGTAGGTGGAAACTCAAAAATACTAAGTAGATCAAATAATATGAGTGTTGACAATTGCATCGTTTATTAGTGTTGTGTAACATAAAACAACTGTCAAGTCAATGTTTATGCATGCATTGGAGTTAACACGCTGTACAGCTGAAAACTAGTTTGTGATTAAAAGTAGCCAATTATGTGTTAAACAACTCGTCAACCTTTACTTTTCTTCCATGGTAAATCCAAGTATAAGGTAATTAACTGTATTGGGTTGTTGATATATCACTGATAATTTATGTCACTATGCCTGTTGTAATATCGTACCTACTCTTTAATAATATACAGGTCCATTAACACTATAATGTTTACTAATGCTAATATCAAAATTGAGACCTGTAGTTTCAAGTAATAAGCTTACTAGAAGCGCTAAGAAATCTGAACTAGTAGCCAACAAATTTGATTTTGCAAAGAAACACAGTATTAAGAAATATTTTCAGAAAATATGCTTCATGTTTAAATATTTTCCAAAAATTTTAATAGCCAAATATCATTTTTAGTAGCCATTTTATTAAGTAGCCAATGGCTATTATGGCTGCTGGTAGCGCTAACATAGGCTTTAAACCTTCATCTTCATAATGTCTTTCAACAATTGTACGCTAGGCTGCTAGCCTCCTTTTATAATCCATACTCCAGGACGGTTGGGGCGAAATGTCTTGGAGCGAAACAGGATTCTAGATTAAAAAACAAGTATAACAGAATATAAACTAATACGACCTACTAGTCGTTAAAGTTTAACGTTACTATTGTTCATGAAGCATTTCTTCAATCAAAACACGTTCAAGTTTCAGTTAGATTTATGTAGAAATCCGAGTCTAAGCCTAAGTAGGTCACTTACAGTCGAAAACAACATCGAACGATTGATTCCCCAAATAAAACCTATGAAACACTTTCTAATTTATACATATGTATTTTATAGGTCCAACATGTATCTTTTGTTCACTTTACGAATAAAAAGTGCAACAATTTTTGAATATTTCGAGCCAACTAACTCACCCACTAAGCGAATCCAACAAAGCGTCCAATCTAAAAACGTTCGGTATCGGTCGTTGAACTTCGGTCGTTTTCTTGTTAGGAGCATGCGCAAAGCCATGGACGGCTGTGGACCATCCGTCTAGTGGTACAGACTGATTGAAACTACGACGTCTTTCAGGCCTTTGACAGGCGCCTTTTGACTGTAAGATTACATCTTTATCTCCGTAATGTCAAGTACTAGTGTTAGGTTTACTGGCACACTTGCCAAATAAATCTGAAAAACAAAATAATGGCGCACCAAATTAAAGGGCCAAATAACGTTCAATAATATTTGGAAACCAGCCATTCAATACATAACTTTATGTTCTGTTCTTATTGACATTTTTCCAGTTTAGTAAGGTGTTAAATGTATGATAAACAATTTCAATGTTGAAGTATTTTGCAGAAACTTTTCCAAAAATTGAAACTATTCAATGAATTCTTAAAATCCATTTGCAATCAGCATGATGGTACTTGTTATCACATTCATTTTTGTTATTTGCAAATCGTTAATTGAAATATGTAGACGATACATGAATAAGTCAATAGTATATAAATTATTTCCTAATAAGTGTTATAAGAATCAACTGGATGCGGACGTGAAACGTAGAAGGAATGTGTTGCACACAATGTCTTATGAAAGTAAAAATTGCGATAAATGCAAGCCACCGGGCATAAGTTAACGAAGATGAGAAACGGAATTTTTATTTACACGTTATCCTTCTGGCCACCAGCATCTCAAATGTATTATTAAACCGTTTTTGATTTTGATTCAACAAAAATATTTTTTCACCATGTTCGGGCTTCTCAGGATATCTTTCATGTGGATTACAGGTAAAATTTAATAATTACAAATTATGTCGCATATAATGAGTCCTTAAATATAATAAGTAAAATATTGTAATGTTCTAATGTATTATTCTGGACCTTAAGAGGGATTGTTTTATTCAAGATCCGATAGGGAATGATTTTTGACACGTTTATTCAGCCTGACTATCTTAGACGAACTGATAACAAACAAGCATACAAAATATAACAAGCATATTATTCGGTGAGCCTGGATGTAGGCGGGGCTTATCAGGCGCATTTCTCTTATGAAAAGCATTTTTTCTTGGAAATGTCCCCCCCCCCCACATTGTTTCAGAAATGCTTTGTATAAAGTAATTTTTGACTTAACACGTATTTCATTGCATTGAAATGGACTTGCTATTAATAGGAATTGTCAAAGATTGACGGACACTATTTATTCGAAGGTATATCAAAGATAAATGTTTGCTTTTTGCAGGTGCCTTGATTAGTGCATCAGATGGGGTTGAGGTTAAAATGAGTCCTTGCCAGGGACAATGTACTGTTATTGCTGGCTCAGAATTCAATATTTCTTGCCATCTCCCAGTACAAAGTGTTGCGGTATCATTCACATGGTACCTGCACAATGGGAATTCCGTTAATCACTTAAATCTGATTAATCTAACACACGCCTCAGTGACGGAGGGACTAAACAGCACATTGATTATGATTCCAAAACGGAGTTACAACGGTTGGAATCTGTCTTGTACTGCAACCTAAGCATAACATCGGATACAGATGTAAACGATCTGTTGTTTTCTCATTTTATAAACCATCTGTAAACTAACATATTAATGTTTAATGTCTACAGGTGCAGTATATAAATTCAACACGTTTAGAACAAACAGAAGGAGAGCGTGAAATTATCTGTATAATAATGCAAATGTTGTTTTTTTTTTCAAGATAAATAAAGTATTCCTAAATAAAAACCGATTTAAATGACCATCAATAAATTTGACACTCTAACAATATTATAAATACCTTCCAGGGCCATTATCTTATTTTTAGTGTAGAATTACAATCAAGGGCGGATTGAGATTTGCGTTATATACATTAATTTAAATGCAAGCACGCATCTTCGTGATTGTTTTAAAACTTAGTGCTTCTAAAATTATCAATAAACATCGTTACAACAATTGTCGTATGATTTAAGGTCCCGCTTTCGTACATGCACATCCAAAGACAATAAGCATTTATATAAATTAAAATAATATAACGCAATAATTTTAATTGAACGTTTATATCTTACGGCACTTCAGATAGTCCAGACAAACCTAAATTCAAAGTAGATGAACGGTCCATTAACTCGTCCAGCGTATATGCGCTTTCTGGCAGTAACATAGTCATAGAGTGTTACGGAGAAAGCAACCCGTCAGCATCCATTGCGTGGACTTCCAATGGCTCTCCTAAACAGAATGGGGCACGGTTGAACTTCACAAACATTGACAATAATAATGTTGGAACCTATACATGTATTTTGGAGAATTCTATGATACCCTCTGATAACATCAAAAGAGACGGCAGAAACGAAAGTGATCTACATATCGAACTTCTCAGTAAGATTGTTTTGCATTGAAGGTCTTAATACTTATTAACATATTATCAATATTTCGTTGTTTATATTGGCCTACTATATCAGACTGTATATGTTTTGTTTTTAACTGTGGTGTATTACAGTATCTTTTAGAACCATTGCAATATATTTAGTTTGTTTACGTACGTACATTTTTGTAATAACCGATTGCGTTTTAGCTGTGTATTTTAATAAATATTTCGTTATATGCAGTAATACAGTATTTTGGTCATTTCGAAGGTTATATGTTTGAAATGTTTTTATATTGTATTGTGATACTGAAATATTCTTGTTAAACTGCTTTCAGAAAAACCCGCGTTTTTGTTAAGTGAAAGCTATCGAATAATCGAAAATGATTCCTTCAACATTTCCTGTACACAAGATCAGATGAAAGCTGCGATCACTTGGACTAAACAGGGTTTTGGTAACTGGACAAAGAATGACAACACCATACGTTGGAGTGCAATCAGAAGAGAGAATGATGGCAATTATACTTGCAGATTACAATATTCAATCACTGATTCGTTTATGAATAACATCAGCGATGGTTCTGAAAAATCAGTTCATTTAAATGTGTTATGTGAGTATGTTAGCCAAAACAATTTATATAACAAGCAACATTGAAAAACTTGATGACAGTCTTGATAACTTTTTGCAATTAATCTGTAAAAAGGTAAACATTTCGTCAAGGTTTCTCATCGCACCATCATCAATAACATACATAGATTAAGTTCAATAATTTTCGTTTAAGATGCAACAATCGTAAATCAAATTGTCACTATTTACTGCAAAATCCTGTGACGTAGTCAGTAAAAGACGGTCCTGAAAAATCATTTCATTTAGATTTTATATTGTGTATACTTCTATTGAAACAAGTTGAGTTTCCAGTTTATCGTTATATTCTTTCTTATAATACAAGCAATACACCAACAATATATTTAATCAAGATCATCGTATTATTTTGTGCTGTATAAGTTGTTCAAAAATATTATAAACAATACATACATAACTTGATACGCTCATTACTTAACCCGTGCTTAGTTACTCGGACAAATAAACTATATGAGTTTGCATGAATTTTACATTGCGAGAATGTTTAAATATTTGGGAAACGAGTGTTGTTTACCTTGTAGATACTGCGAGTGTAAATTACTTCAATGTTTCTGGACACACTGGCAATGTTACAGTCAATGAGAACGACAGTGTGACCTTCAGATGTCAAGCCACAGGCAATCCCTTACCAAATGTACGGATAACGAGAAACAATGATACTTACAAGCAATCGAGTGCGACTTACATGATCACGCATACGGAATATATGGCATGCGAACACACAGGAAAATACTCATGCTATGCCACGAATACCATTAACAGGGAATATTCTACATTAAAAGAAGTGGAGGTTTTAGTTAAATGTATGATACACGTTTCATGTTGCAACATCTATACTACATAATTATAAAACAAGTATACACGCTCCTAATGATGATGTTATTTTATCTCAATTTGCCTTCTAAACGTTTCGCATAAAACTTCACCCTGGTTTCCCAATATACCAAATGTACATTTAGACAGTTTTCGTTTAGGCTCGCCTCGACCTGCTACTCAGACGTCTTCAGATCTCAACGCAACTACTACTCTACATTCAAATATGACACTAAACTTCACAGTGATGGCGTATCCACCACCGGAGCCTTCAGATTGTATTTGGCAGAGATGTGATGCTGAAGAATTAAATGGAACATGCTCCCCACTTTTTGACGGCGGGAAATATAATATTTCGACTGTTTATCTAACGTCTTATCTAACGATTTATAATTTCACCCAACATGACATTGGACGCTTTGTGTTGTCTGTGGGAAATGGCGTTGGTGATATTTGGAATCAGTCCTTCATCGTCACGATCAGAGGTAGACGCCTTGTTTCTTTATTGATCACATATTATGGTTTTATCTGTTTTGCCTCATATTCTTTCCTTGTTTCGTTCTTCAGTATTTAATGTTGAATTGAGCTTGTTATAAAATGTCTTTATTAATTACTTCTTACCTCTGGTTTTTCTTATGTTAATATATATCTGCTGCCTACATGTACATACAAAGAATTGATTTATCATTAGGGGTTTTACTTTCATTCAGAAGCTAAATCAAACAGCTTGTAACATTCTATGAGATATCTTATAACACCAATTAAGCCTTGTGTTTAAACATATATATTATATTTGCGTATGCAATGCCATTTCAGATAAGCCCGGAGCCCCACAGTTGTTCTATGAACTACAATCCCCGCATTCCGCATCTATAACGTGGACAGCCGGTTATGACGGTGGTATCTCACAGTCCATTGCCCTTCTTTACAAAAAAATCCAATCCACTGAATGGCTTGAAATAGTTGTACACAAAGATATAGAAACAGGGAATACATCCACATTTACATTGTCGGGTTTAGATTACAATTAAAGTACAGTGTAATAGCCTACGCTTTCATCGATATTGGATATTCTACTGTTGTGTCGATACACTTTACTATATGGACACACGAACACGCAAGTATGATATGTCATATATTTTGCATATTAATTTTCAAATTTATATCAAATTAATATCTACTTCTTCATAGTCAAATAAAACAGCAAATCTATCAATACATGATGGTTAAGGTAGAACTATAGAGTTATATTTATCAACACACTATGTATATATTTACAGATCTGGCTTTACTAATAGCGAGTGGCGTTTGTGGCGGTCTGTTGGTGTTTGTTGTTGTGTTTATTCTGGCTTACACATTACAAAAGGCTTACCGGGCTAGAATGCGTATTAGAGATCATCACAAATGTAAGCATGGAGCATGTCATAAACCTTTCAGCCGATGATAATAATTATATTTGCGAGAGTTGAATCATCTTACACTTCGTAATCCATTAGTTGAATACCAATGTAGACAGCGGAATATTCAATATAAAAAGCAACCATCATACTTACATTTGTTTGCTTTTATATAGATGGAGGCGATGAGAACGCAATGTATATTTCAGCCTTATACCAAGGTGCAAGAATTATTACAGGTACTAGTATTATTGTATCAATTCATGGGGCGTTAACGAAATAAAAAAATATATATAATAACAATCGTTTCACGTTTGATTTGGAGAGAGAGAGAGGCAGTGAGAAAGGAGATTCGTTGGAATACAAGGCAACGAGGCAAACGTACAATTATTATTTTTACTCAATTATTATTCAGCATCGCCTGACTCATCAGCAGTGGAACTCCAATCTCCAGCTGGTAATAATATGGTATGGAATAGTCTTCATATTTTCAACATTTACGTGCGTAATTACGTAGATCATGATGTTATGTTAAAGGAGCCATTGGGTTCTATAGCAAGGCTATAAAAGTAAATTAACAACAACATGGCAATGGTATTGTAAAAGTGATTTTACTACAAACATTCTTAAGATACAGTATGAACAGTTTGATTGTGTTGTCCATTTAAAATTTGCTTCAGGAAGTCCAAACGTGTTTTACACATCTGAAAAGTTCCAACAACACCTATGACAATGTGTATGATGAATTTGATAGTGACCAAATGATGAAAGAAGCAGAAAAAGAGGCAGAGGAAGAAAATGACGTATATGATGAAGTTAATGTAGATGTTGAACAGAAAAAGGCAGGAGCAGAGAAAGAGGCAGAAGCAGGAAAAGAAGTATATGATGATGTTGATGTAGATACGGAACATAAAGAAAACAATGTGTACTTTGAAATTGATGCTTAACATAATATGGAAAACTAGACAAAAACAACAGAAGAACAAACAAATGAAGAAGACAAATCAAAGGAAGAAGTGGAAACAATGATTTATTGACAAATGAGAATAACACGCACAATTAGCGTTAGCTTTAACTGTGGGGCGCAACTGTGGGGCTCCGGGCTTATATGAATTTTCATTGCATACGCAATGCGCACATAAACCGGTTTAAACCCCCAATGCTTTGCATTAACAGTTCCAATGCGGTGACCCCGTTTTTATTTATGTGTGTTTGTGTTTGTGTTTTTGTGATTATCTGTGTATTGTATTTGGCAATGATTTATACAGTTTATGAGAGTATTTTATAGTGTTCTATAAAAATGGTGATGGTATTAACGTTTAGGTATAACTGCACAGAATGCTGTGAAATTTCCAATACGCATTAAATGTTTGAAATCAATCTTCTGTTCATGTTGTTTAGTCGTTAATCCCATTTCGAGTTGATATTATGCGCAGAGAATTGTTAAAATTGATTGTACGACAAAAATGGATGAAATGTGTTTCACTGTTTATCATCAACGAACAAGTTGATCCTTTTTCATATTTAGTGCATGGTATTTAGTAAATTAATTGCTGGTACCAAATGACGCACGTAACGATTATTTGCGTATTATCTGTTAAATGTTTCTAGTGTTTTGTTCGTAAACGCGATTGTTCAATAAATTACAAAAACTGGGTTGTGGGATATATTTTAATAAACCCAGCTCGCAACTAAAATATGCCCCGCGCTAATGAGCAGTAGGTGCTTATAAAAATGTATTTACAAAAATTAATGTCGGTTAGCGCTTGATTTTCCAACAACAAACTTTAGTTTACAATGTTCGACTAGATTGTTTTTTGAATTTAAGTTGTTGTTTTGTCGGTATAATAAAATAACTATCAGAGCAGGTTTGGGGTATAGTAAGTATTGTCCCCCCCCCCCCCCCCATCAAAGAGTAATGTTAAACTCGGCCTTCGGCCTCGGTTTGCATCACTCTCATAGGGTGCAATATTTACTATAACCCTCAATTCCTATGATATTTATATAATATATTACGTCACTCGAAGGGAAAATGTCAACAATGAAAACAATCTAGATCTAGTCCAAAAATATGTCATGAGATAAAACGGACTGAAATAAGATTGTTGACACATTATCGATATTTAAAAAAACCACTGGTTTAATAATTACAACGCATTGTTAGCTTTTCTTTTTCTTTTTATTATATAAATAAAACCATTAACCATATGCTTATTTGAATACGTTTAGTGAGTACCGTATCATTTACATTACAAACAAACATATTGACCTCAGTTGTATATCTAATCATCTGTAAAACAGCAGATTTAATAGTGTTGCAAAATAATATATTAATTTGCGTGGGTAGATACCTTAACGGAAAGTAGTTGTTTGGTAACCTTAATGCTGACCAATGCAATGCTTGATTAATGACATTTGTACTATTAAAACAAGAACAAAATATAATCGACGATCAGTTCATAATAAACTATGTTGTCTCATTACTCATGAACTTATTGATGTGTATAAACTGTGCAAAGTGAACACAAAAAGAGATGACATCTAACGCACTGAAAAGCGAAAGACACATGTTGTTTTTTTAGAATCTTGAACATACCAACTGCAGTATTGTCACTTTTCAGAATGTAGCAATGTCTGCAAAACAAATGTTTCCAATGAACGTCAGACTTTGTGCTAAGCTAAAACGCTGGACAATCGGTTGTTTACAATGCCATGATTGACCAGTACGTGGAATGTTGTAAGTCATCTGGTAAACAAATCACATTTATTATGTAATTTGTCTTAACAAATGAAAAGCTAACTATTCTTAAAATTCTTAAGCGTAACACTCAAGAAGTATGGCAAGATAAATAGTAAATTATAGTTTTACTTAACATTACGTTATCCACTCAGCGTGTTTTATCGACGTTGTGCGGTTTTATACGTATTTCACATACAATTCTAATTACATTTGACTCGTATTTAGATTAGTTTGCAGTATCAAGTCTTTTAAAAATAGCATTGCTTGTTAAAGGTATAGCGGGATGCTGAGGTAAAGTGCGACATTGCTTTCCTATACAACATTTCTGATATTCAGAAATTATTTATTGTTATTGATATTTTACACGATATTTGTACATGACACTTCAGACTTTTCTCATCAATTATCTCGATTCTGTGAAAGACGAATGCGTTCGTGATATTTATATGCTGTCGTAAACAACCGTGATTGTTTTCTGCAATCGGATGTTTTCAAAGCATTGATTGGTGATCAAGTGTCGATCGCAGCGTTGTTTCCGCTTGCAATGTAGTGAACAAAGCTGTGGTAAAACCATACGTTAGATATTAAATGGATATGAAACATAGGAATAATGAAATAGCAAGTTAGCACATTTGAAGTAAGTGATGTTTATACTTAGTATAAACATTACTTACTTCAAATGTGCGTATATATACTGCAATACACTAATGACGTCACCGATAGATAAAAAAAAAATTGTAGTTAATCTACACAAAAGAACTGGAGTTTTGCGATCGCGATTTGTGCAATGTACGAGAACACCGTTAAAAAGGAGTGTTTTATTACAATAACGTTTAAGATCGGCCACAAAAACAGTTGCTAAACTTGTGCTATCCGTGGAATGCAGCATTTAGTAGCAAGTTGTTAGATATTGAATAAGTGTTGTAATAGCACCCGCAAATAGATATTGCAGGAATTAAATACACATGTCAAATAGATACCTGATGTTTTAATATCATAACATCAGAATTATAACATAAATTCAAATATGTAATATTCAGTGATGTTTATGAAATAAACAAACTCATGATAAATTAATGTTTAATAAATTATAAGACATAATTATACACTGAAATAAAACACACTGTCGTCTATAAAATACTCGTTGGATATCAGTTTTAACTCTAAACAGTCAGTTTCACAAATATCTCACACTCGGTCGGTACAGTAGCCACGTTATGTTCCAATATGTACTCGCCGGATGTGAATCTCGCGGTCTGCGTGTCGTCCTGGTAGATATAGGAGGAAGTACTCCGGGTTCTCCAGGTTTCCTCTTGTGCTGCGGTCTGTACGATGAGCTTGGTGACTCTCAGTTGGACGCGTCGCTACTGTCAGACGTTGACGTCTCGACGTCGGCTTCGTCTTGAATTGCTCGAACATCTTGTCCATCTAGTCGGTCCGATGCTAGGCTCCGTATCGAGTCGGGTGAAGACAATCTCTATATCGGCAAACTGTTTATCAACAGTAAATTGTTCCGATGAAATTACCAAATAGAGATGTTCATCCTAGACATCGGCAATTTTGTTTTTACCCCGCAAACCGTAGTTTCGTAGTAATACGCAATCTCTACATTAAAATTTTGCATATTTGACCTTTTTGTCGCAATATCCTTTTGCTTTTCCATCTTTATTTTGAGCTTGTCTATTGGAAACACTATACCAATTTCTCAGATTCGTTTCTAGGGTTTTGGTATATGGGGAAGGCGATGAACCTTCGATATTTTGGCGCTTTCAACCCAGTACTGCATCGATCGCAAATCTAGGTGATCTGCCGAACATCAACATGTATGGGACGAATCCCGTACTTTCGTGACGTGTCACGTTGTATGCGTGAAAGAGGGACGGAACAGTAGACCTCCAGTCTGACTTACGATCCGGTTCAAGTGTCCGGAACATTTGTAAGAGGGTCTGATTGAACCTCTCACATTGGCCGTTTCCTTGAGGGTAGTGGTTCGGTGCGTTTAATACCAGTAGTACGGCACAATCTTTGGATAACTCGTGACAGAAAATTGTGTCCCGTGTCACTATGAAGTTTTTCAGGAAAGCCGTAGCGCTCAAAGAAATTGTCCATCAGCACTTGAGCAGTGGTTCGGGCCGTTTAAATACGGTTAATAGATTGTGAGTACCGAGTGAAGTGATCGGTTATCAAAAGTATGTTCTCATACCCACCTTCGGACATTTCTAAAGACAAGTGATCGATACATACAAGTGCCATGGGGTATGATGAACTTATATTTACCCGCCCTGTAGCGCGAGATGGTCGAACTTTGCTTTTTACACAGCGTTCGCACTATGTATCATCCAGTCGGAGACGTCACTGTCAATGCTTGGTCAATAAAAGCGCTACTTTAAGTGTGAAAGTGTGCGGTCGCGACCTTGATGTCCTAGATCGTCGTGCACTGCTCTAAATATAGAGCGACGACCAGATTCAGGAAGACAATTCTTTGTATTGTCTCCCCTTTGATATTGGCGGAATGATACAGAATACCATTTGAAATGGACATTTTCTTGAAATGCCTAAGATATTTTCTTGTTGTCGGCGTCATACGTTTTTGCTCACGAGCAACATAATCTTGGATACAATGAATTGCGGTGTCGGTATTATGAGCTGATACCCAATCATTGTCGTCAAATGCTTGAGCTCCATCGAATATATTTGTATCCGGTGGGTTAAATTGCGTCGTGGTTTAGGTTGGTGAAGCTAATATAGCTTGCCACACGTATGGTTAAACTTTTTTACACTGAGTTGTAAATATGTGTGAACTCTCATCTGACGATATGTTACTCTCGTCACTGAGTGTCTGCTGAGGTCTTCGGCGTGAGAGCGCATCGGCTCTAATATAGAGCTTGCCAGAACGGTAATTTATTTTAAAATTGTAATTGCCATGGGAGGTCAACCATCTCCCGCAAGCGTTAAGTTTGGCTGTACTTTGAACGTAGGTCAGGGGGTTGTTATCTGTGAAAACTTCAAATTGCACGTCATATAGGTAGTCGTGGAATTTTTTAGGTGATAGCCCACTTTATGGCTAAACATTCCAATTTACTTGAGTGATAGTTTCGCTCGGAGGGTTTCAGACTCCGGCTTTTATATATGACAACTCTGTCCTCTTCATATAAAACCGCACCAAGATCGCTAGCAGAGGCATCGGTGTGCAATCGGAACGGTTTATTGTAGTCGGCGTATGCCAGAACTGGTGTTGTAGTTACCTTTGACTTTATTAAGTCAAAAGCAGCCTGCTCAATATCGCCCCACTTAAAAGCATTAGGTTTGGGCTTACGGGTTTTGTGTTTGCTTCGTTTGTCAGGGTTCTCACTTAATAAATTATTAGGTGGTCGGACAATAGAAGTAAAGTTGGCAATGAATCCTCGGTAGTAGCCTGCGAATCCGATAAAACTTCGTACCTCTTTGACATTCTGTGGCACTGGCCAATTCAACACAGTTTCGATTTTAAACGGGTCTGTTTTTATGCCTTCTGATGAGACTATATGTCCTAGATATTGAGCCTCACTCATTAGAAAATCACATTTTGAAGCTCTAAGCTTTAAAGTGTGTGCTTCTAGTTGTTTAAAAACGGCTTCTAGTCGATCTATTATTTGTGGAACTGTGGCAAAATACACAATGATATCATTTCAGTATATTAGACAGTCTCTGAGGTTGAGCTCGCCCATGCACCGTTCCAACAACCTTTGAAAGGATGATGGAGCGTTGCATAGTCCAAATGGAAAGCAGTTACATTCATAGAACCCAAATGAGTCTACTTGGAAGGCGGTCTTTTCTTTATCTCGTTCGGCCATAGGTCTGGTGTGGTGTTTCAGTTTCAGTTTTGCCTTTTTTGACACACTACTCGTGTGATCATTAATACTGTTATTCAGCCAGGTCTAAATTATGTGTGTGCAAGTTAACAGTGTAAATTACAATATAAAGCAATACGTCACGTTAATTAATTGTTTTATTTGAGTTTTAATTGCAGTTCATGTGAAACTGCATCAGCAGCTGATCAATGTTTACTTTAGAGCGAGAACACGGAATCCCAAAATCTCGCGTTATCTCGCCAGTCTCGTTACGCGTGATTTGACAGTGTTGAAATCGTGATTACATGTATTTACGTAAAATAATCAATTCTGTGTTATATGTACGTTAATTAATACAGTCGTGTGTTAGAGAATCTCTTGGATTTTACTAAAACGACAAGACTACATGTATATTTTGTTGTTTAGTTTTTTGCACGATTTCAATTATTTCCGGTATAGACTAAGATAAAAACAACTATGAGTGTGTGAATACCTGTAAACAAATAGGTCAAAAATGAACTATATGTTCGTAACGTAAACAATACTGTACCTTCAGGTTCAACGATATATGCCAAAATCCAAAATAAAACAATCCATGCACGTATCATAACTGCACAATGTACTTATTGTGAAGTAACTACTTTTGAAGATGTTCAGTTTTGCGCCTCATATATTTTCTCAGCAGGAAAAGTATCTAGCAAAACTTCCCTTGTGCAAAGAGGAGTATGAGATTTGTACACTTATTGCAAGTAGGTCGCAGTCAATATGAGATGTCACCAATGTATCAGTAAAGCACTGAAAAAAAAATGTCGTATGTTTAAAATGAATAAATTTAATTGTTTAATCTAGTGAAGTAGGAAATCTTAAATTTGAAACAATTCCAATTTCCTTCTTTGCGAAAAAAATGTCAAATAAGGATATAAGTATGCGATAAATAACCTACGTCAGTGAAACAGACGGGTCGTATATATTTATAATTCTAACACGACACGCGGCTTTTTTCCATAGACAAAGAAGGTAATCAAGTATAGGTTATTCGCAATAATTATGGGCGGATCATAATGTTTGGGAAATAGTTCTGGAGAATTCTCCGACATTTAACAGTAAAGCACGTGCTTGAACGCGCATTTGCAAAATCGTAACAAACTTACCATTTCTGTATACTATATTGAAACAAAAACCAAATATTTAACAATACATTTTATAAATATATTCACACACAACGTAAACGTTATTGACATTTTTATTTTATTTGTGTTTGTTAGAATGTAAATTTTACTGCAGCATCTATAAAAATGACGTCATTGTGGTTCTTTAATATAATTAATGAATCTAACATCAATCGTTTAATTTTTATTAATGGAGTAGCCGTCATATTGTTTTGTAATGATGCTTTGACGATTCTTTGGCCTTTAAATGATATTTCTTTTCGTCTAGCACCTTTTGTGTCTCTGAGCTTCTATGTCTCTTAATATAATATTTTTAAGCGTATGCTTACACTTCTATTGCAAGTTGCCAGTAAACCCAATTCAACCAATTAGGAATCAATGCGTCTGTTTCTATACACGCGTAGGAAGTGTCAATTTAAGAAGTATAAGTGACATTAGAAGACTGACACGTTTTATTGTAATTTCCGTATTTTACAATGACGTTTCTTGTCTAGTTTCAGCCATATCCGTCGAACATCTGGTACCACACATGATTCATTGGTCAGAGCAGGCTTTGTTTCTGCTGAAATCTCCATTGCAATGAGTGAAGGTTTCCTCGCAACTTTTGCAAAGAATTTAAAAAAATCTCTTTTCCATTAAATTAATGGTAGATAATGGAAATTACGGAGGAGATTTCTATATCTGGCCTTGAATGAGCTTACTTTACTAATTCATTTACTTTGAAAACAAGTTTTACCATTCTGGAATGTTGATGAGTTGTGATCAAAACCTCGAATTATACTACGTACAAAAGAGTTGATGTTGTGCGAAAGTGAACACAATATAACAATTGTGTGTGTGAATCATGAAACACATATAATAATATATTGTGAGCACTATTTTTGTCCTTTTATATATTTACCATTTAAACACGCATTGTTAGACCGTATACAGCTCACGCCGTATACAGCCTACGTGTGAGTTGTATACGTTGGTTGACAACGTTAACAACTTACGGTGAGCAATATTCGTTGGTTGACAACGTATAAAGCTTACGTGAGCTGTATACGTTGGATATACACATATACCTTTGAAATAGGTTTTTCGTCTTAACGTATATAGCTAACATGGTGAGTGACTAGTGTAAAACATCATTGTGATTACAAATATACTTAATTGTCATCACAGCCATCATAATCTTCGCCGTAGCAGTGGATAAAGTAGATCTAGTAGTAGTAACAGGTGCAGAAGCTGTAGAAGTAATAACAGTAGCAGTAGCAGAAGCAGTAGCAGCAGCAGTAGCAGAAGCAGCAGCAGCAGCTGCAGTAGTAGTAGTAGTAGTAGTTGTTGTTGTTGTTGTTGTTGTGGTACATGTGTAGATACAAACAAGAGGCCACGGCCACTACCTCGAACTGGCAACATTTGTATTAAAAACCAGGTGTGCTTATGAGCCCCGCCCTTGTCCGTCATGATCACAATTTTTAAGGACGACATTTAAATAAGTCCAATAGTTTCAGAATTGCTTTTAGAAGTGTCTCCTATAGAAACATAAGGCAAATTAGCCTCTGCGCAGCCATGTTTTATTACACTGATCCCTATGTTTTTCACGTTTTATATAGAGGGTCAGCCAATGAACATTTGTGCCACTTACTTTTTCAAAGTTGACCTGCAGTTACTTGAAATACTTACTTAAGTGAAATAACTTACTTAAGTTTTATACATGTACATAGAAGGAAAATAAGCCCAGTCCCTCTGGCAGCTATGCTTCTTCACGAGTTGCAATAAATGTTATAATTTATATAGAGGTTACCCAAGGAAATGTTGTGCCAAAATATTTTTAAATCAGACGAGAGAGTTCAGAGAAAAAAGAATTATGAAGGTTTTCCTTTCGGTTGCCATGGCAACCACAGGTTTTAATGGAATCTTTGAGCAACTTTAGTTGAGGACCAACCAAAGATCATTTATGTGAACGTCTTTCAATTTGGCTCAATAATTTCAGGGGAGATGTCGTTTGAAGTAATTGTGAACGGACGGAAGAACGCACGACGGACGCCGGACAAATAGGATACTAACAGCTCACCCTCATCCACGGTAGAATAATGACCCCAGTATTTTCAAAAATAGTTAATGCAATTGAAGGAAGAATAAACAGACAAACGGGCGGATGGAGGACAGGCACACATGCTTATTACTTATACTACTTCTAATGCAGCAGCATCAGCAGCAGCAGCAGCAGCAACAACAACAACACAACTACAAATTTGCATTCGCAACACTGTGTTCATGACGACGCTGCTGCTGCTGATGATGATTTTGATAATGATGATGATCAACGTCAAATCTTAGACATAAGCTATATACGGCGATAGACAGCATCGTGACTTATACAGCTTGCAGTGAGCTGTATTCGGTGTAAGCTGTATACGGTTTTATAGTCAACCTATACAGCTCATGCGTAAGCTGTATACGCATGCTCTGTTAGACCGTATACAGCTCACGCCGTATACAGCTTACTCGTGAGCTGTATATGTTGACTATAAAACCGTATACAGCTTACACCTAATACAGCTCACCGTAAGCTGTATACGTCGAGATGATGCATATCGCCGTATATAGATCATGTCTAAAAGATAACGATGATCATAATCATTATCATCATTGTCGACGTCGTCGTCAGCAACAGCGTCATCATCATCAGCAGCAGCAGCAGCACCAGCAGAAGTCGTCATGAACACATTGTTGCGAATACATGTTTGTAGTTGCTGTTGTTGTCGCTGCTGCTGCTGCTGCAGTCTATCTGTCTACCTGTCCTTCCTTCCGTCCGCCATTTCGCCCGTCTGTCCGTCCGCCCGTTCGTCTGTTCATTCGTCCTTCAATCGCATTAAATTTTATTAGAAAAAACACAAGGGTCATTATTCCGTGGATGAGGGTGAGCTGTTAGTATCCTATTTGACCGGCGTCCGTCGTGCATCCGTCCGTCCGTCCACAATCACAATTGCTGCTACTTCTGCTTCTGCTACTGCTATTACTACCACTGATGCTAATAATGTTACCGCTACTAGATCTACTTCGTCTACTACTACGACGAAGATGGTGATGACGATCAAGTATACTAGTAATCACAATAATGTATGTTGTATACAAGTCAATCACCATGTAAGCAATATACGTTAAGAAGAAAGACCTATTTCAAAAGTATATGTATATATCCAACGTATACAGCTACCGTACGCTGTATACGTTGTCAACCAATGAATATGGCTCACCGTAAGTTGTATACGTATGTATGATGTTCTTTCTAAAATTAAGGTGTTTCATAATGTTATATTTAGCTTTTCCTACATAATTATTACAACCCTGTATATACGGTTTTCACTCATTTTAACACCAAGCCTTGATTTGAAAAGGTCAGACGTATTGGTTTAAATTAGCATTTGTATTTACGAAAATAATTATTAAAGTTAGGTTATAAAGTTTAAATTGCTCTTTTGTTCTGTTTTGGTGAATACGATGTAAACTTTTGCCTGTAATTATGCATGTCATGAGGTTAATATGACACAAATAACATAACCTGTTTAAACAAAATAAACGATGGAAAATATCTTATGTGCCTGCTGACGGACATTATGGACGACATCTTTCATTGAGTAAAGGTTGTTACAGTAGCGGGTCGATTCCTTCACTCATAATTGAACGTGATGAGGATTTAGATGACAAAGACGTCCTAATTAATGTTGCCGTGGTTGAGCATGGGAAAAAGCAGGATATTGCACCGGATTCCAGCCCATAAGTTTCGCCAAAACAGAGAAATCCCCTGTTCTGTGACAAATGTACATACACAAAATACCTTGTTCACAACCATAGAAGGCACAATTGTTGCAGTCCATTTGAAAGCATTCGTGTCACATGGTTTTCGTTGTACATAGTCAATGCCTCATTTGCCGTAATTAATGGAAATTTCGATGTTAAACATGCGGTTCTCATGTATTGAAGCTGATGGAGATTTCATAAAACTGTGAAGGTTCAACGTGACTACGAACTAAGGTTTGGTGGATGCTAGGATATTCAGGACAGTATTGTGACCTGACATTGCTGTTGTTCTTTAGAAAAGTTCTGAACAAAAAAGTATAACTTACATAACACAGGCAGTTTTGGCCACTCTGAAGTAACAGTTTAATTGCTGTCAGGAAATGTAGCTTCCAACCTTGATACTTCCGGTGTGGTTGAAATGCGACTATACTTTGTATAAAGTTCGAAACCGAGAAGCGTGTCAGATTCAAAGCATCCGCCGCATCGACAGGGATTTTAGCCACATCTGGACTCCGATACCAATTGAAGAAAACCTGTTTCATTTTCCGGGTCACTACAATTGGCATTCAGTACCTTGTCCGCAAAGACATGACAATCGTCTTCACACGCGTCAAGTTCAACCACATCTTCTGTGGCAGTCCCTAATGCACCCGGTGAACGCAGAAATAAATACGAGTATATATATGCCAAGGAGTACAGAGGTCGTCAAGTGATATATATAATTATCTTTTCGTTGCATTCCATGCATGAAGCAGTATTACTAGTTATCCAAGTATTTCGATGAATACTAAATTGAATAAACATTACTATTATATAACTTGTCTATATGTAAAAAAAATTAAAACGGTACTATTACCTGTCTACTAGTTTTGTGTCTTTATGCATTTGAGTTGTTAATATATTTACCTATCCTCAAAATAAGTAATATCCAAGCAATTACCAACATGACTTTGTCAAAACCTTAATATTGTTAGAGTCTTCTTATTATGTAACCGACGCAGAAATATGTGGAAGATAATATCCAATAAGTTTCGATTCAGCATTATTTGTCTTTTTCGAAACAGGTGATTGACAAAATAATCACGAATTGCACAATTTTCATAACTCATTAGGGGAAAATATGTTATTAGTATATTATAGTCACAATATGAAACAATCATGTTTTCAGTACGACATTTGATAATATTTAATAGATAATTGATAGCACAACAAATAAATTAATCAATATGAGGGGTCATTACAATATTGCCTGCATTTTAATCACTGGACCAAATTGTACTAAACAAAGGATGCACAAGTAAACCAGCTAATACAGAAATAATGTACACAGAGCCTGTTTTTGTGTAAATAATATTTGAATTTCATATTTATGTAATTTCTTCCGTTTTAATTTCAATAAATTTCCAGTTTCACATATAATTTGTCTTAGTTTTTTTCCATGATAATTGGATTTTTTGACCTTTTTTGTGACCTACAAGGGACCTGTTTACAGATTGACGAATTAACAATTGTTCAACTTTTTGTCAAAGATTCCCAAAATAAACGAATAGTATATACAACAGAGCAAAATACCACTACGGACTTAGATATATACTATAAATACCGTTTTTTAATGAGTAATCATCAGTAGAAAGTGAGAAAATGATAAAGCGTTTGTAACGCTAAACGATGGAATGATTTGGATTGTTTTTTTGTTGTTTTCGATGAAATGTTTGACATTACGTGGACAGCTTACATAAAGTAAAAAATGCAGAGACATATATATATATATATATATGTATACTAGTCGGAATTGCCGAGTTGTTGAGGCGTTAGCCTTTTGATCCAGGGATCAGAAAAAAAAGAATAAAAATTGCTCCCACTGGAGTTCGAACCTCATTTATTAAATCCTGTTATAACTAAACTTGACATTGCGAAACGTTTAATAGAGGGCAGAGTGCCAACCATATATAACACATTCGACAAAACCGCCGATGGTTTTACTTTACGTCCTTCTCGGTGTTTAATGAATAAGGCGCGTGCGTCTTTAACTTGAAACAAGGAAAGTATAAGGTTCTTAACTAAAGTGTCGTACTTTCGTGCTGTTTTATTGGTATATTTTATCAACTGACCATTGTTAATTGTCCAAGTTGAATGATCATGTACTATAAAATATTTTTCATCAGGATTTTATACGATCTGTATTGAATATTATTTAAATATCATAGGCAGTTGAGGGTTATAGTAAATATTGCACCACGAGGAGAGTGATGTCAATCGAGGCCGACATTACTCTTCGAGAGGGGCAATATTTGCTATACCCCTCAACATACCTGTGGTATTTGTTTAATTGCACCGAACAAAAATACTGTAATTCAAATAACAAACTAAACGTACATTGTCAACTAAAATTTATTGTTTGAAAATCAAGCGCTAATCGTCATTGATTTTTTTTAAATACCTTTTAATAAGCGCCTACTGATCATTAGCTAATACGGATTTATCGGAAAATCCGAATTGTTATTTTTAGGCCCACGCGCGGGGCATATTTTAGTCACGCGCGGGTTATAATAAAAAATATACCTCCCTCGGTGTATATTACTTTCCAAAGCCATGACATATTAAAATTATGCAGGGATGGGTATATCGGATTTTACAATGTGAAAACGCAGTGAGGTATAATAATATATATTATGCGTATTTCTGTTTAAAATGGCAGAATATTGATGAAGAAACATTAACGAAAAACGCAAACTAAGCTTGGTGTTTATTTCCAAAACATTTTGTGAGCAATAACTCAAACTAGGCAAATTAACACCGAGTATAAGGTATCTATTGTTGTACATATTCGTGGTATCTTTTTTGACTTTAACCGGTGTAAACTACAGCAATGCAGTTTACTTTCAGAATATTTCCGAATAAGGTGTTTATTGCCACACATTTCAGCATATAGTACATTCATGTATAACAGGTTCATTGTATTCGTTGTTTTATTTAAAACTCCTAAAACGATAATACATACAATGCCACATTATTTGTATAACATAAGTTACACATTTTATATTATAATTATCCTTTGCAGGATTTGCTTGTATATGTATTCTTTCATCAAAAAGAGAGAAATGTGTACATGCGTAATAAATAGTAAACACCATACATGTGTATACAATATAACAAATATAAATGAGTATATTTAATGCAAACGTCAATAGCAATGATACAAGATCAATGGCTATTTACAAATGCAAACATGTATTTATCTGAATAATCATGTCAAACAATAAACGACTATGCTTACAAAAAGGGGCTTTAAAGGGGTAATTCAGAAATAATTATTGATCTTGTCATATAATAACATTTCCTTATAGTTAATTTCGTAAATGCTCTTAACCTTATTAACGATAAAACATATTAAATCAAATATCAAACAACACAAATAAATAATAATTTCAAACAAAATGCCCACTGCCGAAATGTTCATGACGTCATAGTACATGCAATACATGAAGTATGTGCATAAGTGATCAGTCTAGCCAATGGAAATGATCGATAGGTTATCTTACACATGTTAGAGAAAACTATTCGTAATGGGTGTATCACAGGGGAAACAATGTAAAGCATATGATAAAAGTGTATATACTGAGAAACAAAAACATGGTATATAACTAAACTCGTGTTTCGTTTTGCCATATAAATGTTCTCTACAGAATTCTGGGTACAAGTAATTTTTACAATCGTACTTTGCATGTGAATTCACAAGGCAGAGTAGCGCGCAGAATGTTCCTTGTTTGTTTGACATACGTAGTGAGTTCGATACCTACTTTGCGTTTTAATTTTTTACGAGCATTTTGTTGATCTGTCAATTGACATGTCATAATGTAATTTATAATGTATATTTTGTGTAATGTAGAATGTTTATACACAGTAAAATATACATTTCCGCAATATTTGATCATTTACATTGCTAAAGGAAATAACTTTTTAGCAGTCATAGTCATTCCAAACATTTATATATAAACACACCCTTGTCGAATGGCATCAGTCATACTTATTTTATTGCTTGCACTAAAGAGTAGAGACTGTTTGTGCGCCTTCAAGAGAGTAGTCTACGTACTCAACATCACTAAAGTCAGACCAGAATTCATCATCTTCTTCCTCCACGCGTTTTACTTCATCATATACGTCATGATAAGTGTTTTCGGAACATTTCTGGGCTGCAGCACAAGATGCGCCTTTCTGAAATCAGTAAACGCACCACCATAACCCAAAGAGCACTACATACAGCAGCTTTATACGTGTTTACACGAGGTACATGTAGTGTCAACTTGGATTTCAATTGCAAAACAAAACGACAACATGACTTTGTTGACAAATTACATGCGTTTTTTTACGTTGTCATTTAAATAAAAATACACGTAAAATGCATGAAGCTTTGATTTAATGACAATTTTTGTTTACGCGACAATTATTAGGTGTAATATCAATAATAGTACACATAAATATTAAAATGAAGAATACCACAGTGTAAGAATATGGAGAGCTATATATGGTTGTATCTTCTGCCGGAGGCCGGGACAATTCTGTAAGACAATCATAGTGGAACACATAATTTCACGAAATTAAATTGATCATGCATCTGATCATATGTATCAATCAATAACGTTAGAATGTCAAGGTTATTGTCGTATTGCCCATTATTCTAATATGCTGCGATAATAATAAAATTTAATTTTTTTATTAATTAGTACCTGGAATAATTCTTGCAACCTTATACGCGAAAGCATCGTCAGCTGGAATATACATGGGGTTCTCCACGTTTTCATCTGTGTTAAAGCAAACGAAACGTTACTAAATATTGACGCGGTTGCTTTTGTAATACCTGTGTATTAGCCTTCTGAAAAAAAGTTAATTTATTGTTATTCAAATATTGATATTAGTTATGTACTTTTTGATTGGGTCACACATACATAAGCCTAACTTTAAAGGCTTACCTCGATCAACTTGTCGTATGTTTATTTTGCACCGGTATCGACTTTTGAATGTGTAAACCAGAAGGAAAACAATAACACAAACCAACAGCCCACCACCACCACCGCCAACAAGTGATAAAACCAGCTCTGTAAAATATAACCATTGGGATTGCTATGTAATAAATGTATTGCTAGTATTCTTAATTAATGTTTTCTTTTTAACAATCATGGGTAAACCATTCAAATTATCTGGTACCGATATGAATTACGCAAACACATTTTACTTGCATTGTCATAATCGTAACGATATGTTGTTAAAAACAACGTTATACAATAGTATAAGAATACTGTTTAAATTAAATATATAGTGTTAGAAACGATTAAATGCAGAAAGTAACTACAAAGGTTGAATAAAGTCTAAGCAATATCTTACTTGAATTATCGTGTGTCACTGTAGTAAAGTCTATCGACACAACAGTAGAATTTCCATTATCGTTGAACGCATATGCCATTGCACTATATTCTGCGTTGAACTCTAATCCCGGCACGGTATATGTGGATGTATGGCCTGATTCTACATTATTCTTCACATATAAATCGGTCCATTCTAGTGATCCGATTGTTTTGTATAGAAGAACAATTGACTGCGAGACACCCCCATCATAACCTGCTATCCATGTTAGAGAGGCCGTGTCCGGCGTATGAGTTTCATAGAACAGCTGTGGGACTTCGGGCTTATCTGAAATGACATAACATATGCGAGAATAACTGAATATGTAATAGTACAAAGCATAATTAAACAATTAATGAGTGAAACATCATTAATTGTTAGATTAAGCTTATTAAACGGAAAGAAATTAGATTACGAATTATCGTGTAATGCTACACATATCATTGCATACTCTAACAATGCAAACACGTAAGAGACTGTTTTATTATTGGGCCTATTGCACGCAAATTGAAAAAAAAACTACCTCTGATCGTGACGATGAATGATTGATTCCAAGTATCACCAACGCCATTTCCCACAGACAACAAAAAACGACCGATGTCATTTTGGGTAAAATCAGAAATTTTTAATTGGGACTTTAGATTGACTGTTGAAATAGTATATTTCACGCCGCCAACAAGTGGGGAGCATGTTCCATTTAATTCTTCATCATCACATCTCTGCCAAATAAAATCTGAAGGCTCCGGAACTAGATACGCCATCATTGTGAAGTTCAGTATGATATTTGAATGAAGAGTAGTAGTTGTGTTGAGATTGGAAGACATTTGAGAAGCAGGTCTTGGCGAGCCTAAAACAAAATTCAAGTATGGTTTAACCGTCCATTTGGTATTTGAACACATAAGGAACATGATATGATAATTAGGTAAATGACAACAGTTGGGATTTATGCGAACCTATTAGCAGGCAAGTTAGGTTTAGTGAATATATGACAAGGATAATTTTATAATACTTTTATAATTATTATTTCATTGTATCTGCGAAAGTGTAACATACATTTCACAAACACGTCCACGTGCTTTGATGCAAAAACGTCCGTGTTAATGATATTGTTGGCATAACATACATATTGTCCAGCTTGTTCGCATGTCATATTTTCCGTATGCTTGATGAGATAAGCCCCTTGTCGTTGCTTGTAAGTATCATGATTTTTCTTAATTCGTATTGTTGGCTTAGGGTTGCCCGAGGCTTCACATGTAAAGGTCACACTGTCGTTCTCATTTACAGTCAGATTGCTAGTGTTACCTGAAACATCGAAGACATTTACACTCGCAGAATCTACAGTGTAACTTACACATGTAATACTAAACGTTTCTTAACTATATTATTTTGAATTAAATCGCAATGTTATAGCGCGATTTAACTATGGAATTTCATACAAATGCATACAAAGAACACGCATATGTCTAAAGACCTTAACTACATGTTAAGTTTTTAAGTCAGGATTTTGTGTATGCAATGTTTAGCAAATTCCTGTCAGAATCATTTACATTAAATACTTGTTGATTTAGAGCTTGTATTGAAAACTCAACTATGAACTCGAAACTTACATTATTACAATATAAGTATATCTATACATACAGAAGCATTTATATTCAATTATTTTCTGACTGTCTTTTATGTTTTTTTGTAAATGGATCACTGAGTTTGGTAATCAATGTCAACCAACTGACTTACAATTGTTACAACTCAAACGCAACTGTACAACCAAAAACTATCTATACTTGGTAAATATAGTTACTTGGTATATATAATTAATGATAATGCGTTTGGCGAGCAAAGGACTTTGATGTATTAACCATAACGTTATGTATACTTTTTAACTGAATTTTTGCCAAAAGTAATGACGACAATTATCACGTTTTAGAATGATGCTTTTATAACTATTGTTGTGTTTTTTTCTCAAAAAATACTAATAAACGATACATGCACATAAATAAAACATGCATTTAAACAATGTTATTAAGTATACCACTTACATAAAACATTTAAATGAAATGACTTTTTAGAGTCATCACTGATTCTATGCCTAAATGAATCAGTTATTGAATATTGTAATCTGCACGTATAATTGCCATCATTCTCTCGTTTCACTTCTGTCCAATGTATGGCGTTGTCACTCTCTGACCATTTGTCATTTCCAAGTCTTGTCCACGTGACCACAGCGTTCATGTGTTCTTGTGTGCAGGCACTGTTGAACGAATCATTCTCCTCTACAGAATAACTGTCATTGAACAAAAACGTAGGCCTTTCTGAAAACAACAATAATGTTTAAAATAAATCAATATTCAAAATATATTATTCCAAACATTCAGACACATGAATTTCGACATGATCTAACCAGCAGAAAGTATTTATTAGACCAATATAAGCATCATATGGGCACCTTTATTGGACCCATATGGGCAACTCATTAAGGTAAATAGCCCATATTCTGCTGGCTGGGCTGATAGTGCATATGAATTAGCATACCTAGTGCAAAGATGTATATATGATAATGTTCACTCACTAACTTAAATGGAATTGGGTATTTCAAGTATTAACTTACGTAAAGCCTTCACACTGAGATTTGTGCACTCAGATCTATGTTCCGGATCGCCGACTGTAGGTACCATGTAGTTTGTGACGCAGCACGTGATTGTCGTGTTGTGAAATGTGCTTTCATTATGAATACGTAACATGTTTTGTTCAACCGTAGAATTTAACTGGTGCCACTGGATCCGAGGTGATGGTGTTCCAGTACTAGAACAGTGGATATCATATTCCAATCCCTCGATGAGAGTTACGTTATTCACAATATGTAAACCACGGTAGCTCATGGTCGGTGTCTTCGGTGGCGCTATAATATAATTATGTTGCATTGTTAAAATATATTTAAATGCTTTATTACACCACACATATTTATTAATTATTGTAATGCATGCATATAACAATTGCACACTTAATGTGAAATAAATGTGTTTATCTCATTTTAAGTCTTCTAATAAAAATAAATCTTACTGAGAATTTCAATATGTAGATCACTTTCGTTTCTTCCATATATTACATTGTTATCTGAGGACATCATATTATTTTCTAGAACGCATTTAAACATTCTATCACTATTGTGGTCAATGTTTGTAAAGTTAAGCCACGTCCTATTTCTTTTAAATGCGCCATTGTACCTCGTAATAGTTGCAGACGGGTTTCTGTCTCCCGAACACTCAATGGAAATGTTTCCACCTGTTATCACTCTTACATTGGTTGAGTTAATATAACGCCCACCTACTTTGAATTTAGGTGTGTCTGGCCTATCTGAAGTTCAGCAAAGGCTTGAATATACAACTATCTTCATTGCGTTATTTGCCATGAATTGTGGTATAAATGTTTTTGTCAGGATGCCGATTAATTTATTTGCAAGCAGAAACTGTGAAACTGTCTGTATACACTTTATAATACAATGTTTAAGGAACTTATGTACTTATACGAAGTTCTAAACATGTAATTAGATTACACGATACAATATTAATACTTCAATAAAACTATTTTCTTAATATATAATTTGATCACCTTTAAATGAAATACCACTAATACTTAAACACATGAAATAAAAAGATATTTATCATATGGAGGAATACGCGCCACGCGGATTGCTTACCTGACCAATTTCATCCGAATCCAAAGATATACTTACGTGAAATTTGTAGTAGTGTGCGTGTTGAAGGAATATATGTGTTATTCTCGTACACATATGCAATACATTAAAGGTTCCAACCATGGTATTTTCGTTCGGGAACAAATCTGAGTGTAGAGCTAATTTCCTCCGTCACTGATGCCTGTGTTGGGTTAAGTTCGTTAGAGACATTGCCAGGAGTTCCATTGTTCGGAGTACTTCTGATTTTCTTCCACTCCAATGCTGCTTCTGTTCGGTTGAGTACGTCACCATGATGTCCATCGTCAAGGTACCATGTAAAAGACGCCGCAGCACTTTCTGAGAGGCGGCAAGTGATATTGAATACTAAGCCAGCAATAACAGTGCATCGTTCCTGGCAAGGAGTCATTTTAATCACAACCCCATCTGACGCACTAATCAAGGCACCTGCCAAATACACACATTTATCTTTGAACTACTTTCGATTAAATTGTATCAGTCAATCATTGACAAATCCGAATAATACCAAATCGATTTCAGTGCAAAGAAATACAAATACTTTATATAAAGCATGTAAGAGGACATTTCCAACAACAAATGCATTTTATAAGAGAAACACGCCTGATAAGCCCTGCCTACATCCAAGCTCAGCGAATAAGATGTTTGTTATATTTTGTATGCTTGTTTGTTATCAGTTTGTTTTATATTAAGCATTTCTGGACAAATTTTTCTTAACGAAGGAGGAAATTTCGAACAACAACAAAATGCCTTTTATAATAGAAACACATATCTTTACAATGTAGATTGTTAATTATTAAAGTACGCTATAGTTGTTTTTGATTTCTATATATAGATGTATTTGTGTTGATTTTTCTGCCAGAGTTGCAACGATTCAGCCATAGCTCGATTCGATTCGATTTCGATTGTAAAGATCATTTAGCTGAATGGTTCGATTCGATTCATTTTACCGTTATATAGGCTACTTTTTGCATATTCAGGAGTAATGACTTGCAAAATAAGAAATATTATATTTATACTTATTAATGTCATCGTTTTGTAAATGTGAACGTATGTACATACAATAAATCAATATAAATAAAATAGTGAAAAATAGTGATAATGCTTAAGAAAACGAATTCAGTATGCCAGCAGCCATGATGCCATGATTAATTTACATGACAACTCTACACAAAACCATAATTGTAATTAATAGTTTTATGACAAATCATCTATAAATATATGAAAAAGAATCGAATCGAAATTTGCTGGTTTAGTATCGACAATCGAATCGGACCATTCAAAATCGATGATCAATGCATCGAAAGTTTCGTTGCAGCTCTAATTTCTGCTTTATCTAATGTTATCGTTGGAATGTCTATGTCATGGAAAACGTAAGAGTTAATATTTCACACTTATATGGAATTAATATATGCTATAAAATAATAAGCATGGACATTATTTTGAAAAATATTTTCGCGCTCAATTTCATCGCAAAAATACGTATAATTAAAACAACTTGACAACCTCATGCTCTATATACCTTTATCTACAAACTATTTTTTCATACAGAAGGTAAGTACAAATGATAACCGAAAATAACATTTATTTCATTAGTTAAGTTTTACCTTTCATCAAAACGAATAATATTTATAATTCCGAACATTATGCAAACTGATATTTGTAATTGAAAAATAAAAATAAAACGTGTTCAGTGTTAATTATCTATACCAATGACCAACGTGATAATTATTCCATATATCAACTGATGACTTTTGTTACTAATTAATCGCACTCTCACTTTCCTCTCAAACAGTTCGTGACTGACTTTCTAATCGCGCCGTGTTCGTCTTCCGTTGATTTTATAATCATTACGAGGAATTTATTTACAAACATTTACGCTTTTCATTGATAGTTTACAAACTTAAAATAACGAATACTGAATAAACGAAAAGATATTGCATAAAATAAGTGCATATATGGTTGTTAGTTCTTTCTCGTTAAACGATAGCATGATTTTCATATTTTATAAGACGTATTTGCCGTAGTAATTTACATGTTACAATTGACATTTAAATCATTAATAAAAATATTGTTAAATTAATTTTGATATATTATTTAATTTAATTTAGCACGTTCTACACAGTATATTTTCCTGAACTATTTCAATTTGTGAATAAAATATTGTAATAAATTAAACAAAAGTAAAGGAAATATGATGTTTTGCAACTTCCTCTCCGCAACAGACAGTCGTTTGTTATTTGAAATTAAGTTGACTCTCACATTTCTGTCATTTTAATTGGTCTAAAAAGCATCGACGAGCTAAATTTATAACCATGCAATAAGACATTGTGTATTCTATCAAGGTCTACACAATTTTGGTTGATTATCATCCATACTATCTTTTTTTCAACAAAATACTAAATGTGCATTCTGCTATTTTATGTATCGATAGTAGCTACTACTGTGTACATACATTCACACTTCAGTGGCGATACAAAAGTGAGTGTTCTGACACAAAGATCACACGATAAAGTGCATATTATTAGCATTTATTGTTTCGTTATAAAATACTAAATTTATAATGACCCTGAGCGCGATGCATTTTAATTAAATCATTGTTGTTCTCAAACATTTCTGTGTATAAATAAAATCTGTTCTTCTATAATAAGCATAGTGAACATTTTGATTACATTATGTCTTTACGGCACCAAGGTTCATCGAAACCAACAGGGGTTTAGGGTTATGATCATCCGAAATCGTTAGAACGACAGTGTTTTACATATTTAAGGTCGGCGTTAGAAATATTTATTTCACCAAACAAATTAATCATATATGGTTATCCTTGTTTCTTGGATAGTTGTACAATAATCACATTTTGTAATATGGGCTTCCAACGTTTTTTTCAGACGTCAAACAATAAGGAAACATATACATACCAAATACATCACTAAATAAACAATATGCATACAAGATGGCAAAACTGCATTCTGAAGTATTCTGATGCATCTCGAGAAAGTGTCAAGTACAGTTTCGATAGCAATTATATTCGCCTTGATTTATTGAACAGTGTTAGAAGTAAATGATACCATATGTCTTTTTAACAATCTGTGACAACATCAATGCAAGATAACTCGACCAACTTAGATTAACATGATTAGCTGAACATTCTTATACACAATAACGCAGATATTATGGATAGCTGAACACCAGGGGTGTACGGATATCGCCTACTCGTATCGCGATTTATCGGAATACATGTATTATGCGATATATTGCGATATATGTACAGGTACCGCAATAAACTGCCAATATCAAGAATACAGAGGTTCTGTTCTATTTACACTAAATTAACCCTTTATACGCATTCATTACATGAAACGATTAAAGCAATCGCATCATTACTATCAGCACTGTGTTTTAATTGTTATATTAATAAAGGCAGAATAATAATAAACGAAAAAATAAATAAAGGACCTCGTGCTAATAATAAGAGTTCTTTCCTGCTGCCGCAGCTGCAGTTTCACTTTGTTTATATTTGTGTTTAGTTTGTACGAAAACGTCAAATCGACTCAACAGTGACGGAGGTTAATATTGATTACACAAAAATACAAGAACGCTTGTGCTCTTAAAGAAAACATAAATGCAATACTAATGTATAAATTGAAACAACATATGAACAATGCTCTTGTTAAATACGAGAATTTACATAGCGCAATATATTATCGCGAAATGTTATATCGTGATAAACCGGTATGACGGTATATTGTTACAACCGTAGTAAACACTGTCGTTAGCATCAATCGTTTATTATGCTTTGTTTTCGTTGGCTCTTTAATAGTGAAATGTGTACTGTTCGATTATGACGAATAACATAACAATGATGTTTTGATCACGGATTGTTTACAAGTTAAAGCGCATTCATTTCCTCACAAGAGCATGTCAGTGCAGAGAAAACATCTTTTTCGTAAACTATTCCTCTGCCTTTGCGCCGCACAGATGACACGGTCATAGAAAACATTTCTTTCGGAGAGATTTGCAATACTGAAAATGTATGTCTTTATGGAACCGCATTGAGAAGTTGTGTCTTTTAGTTCATTATGTGTCAATAATATTCAAATAATAACATATTACATCATTTGGCCAATATTAACAATTGAATGAACGCGTTTATAGTTGTGTTACTCCAGACAATCGTCATAATTCAAACTTCTTTATCGACGGACAGAAATGACCACAAACATTGTTAACCGACATTAAATGTCAAGCACATACGGTACACACAATATATACGTTACAAATCTCGCAGCCTTATCCTATTCATCCTCTAGGAAGTTGCTGCGAGGTTAGTGACAAACAGTATCATTGTCCCCAGATACAAATACATGCTGATTTTTTTTATAAAGATGAGAGTAAATTGTCTGCTTTAAACAGCCTCGTTTTCATATTTCATTTCTAACATGTTTTTGTTTTGTCAATTGTATGATAAACGTGATAAAACGGGAAAAAAGCATACAATTGTAAACTCAATGTTGTCTTTAATCACTTATTATGAAAATTACATGTGTATACAATTATGGAATGTATCATCCTATAGTGGTCTTCTACAAAGTTTGTTCAAATTATGCTCCTTGAGTCAAAGCGGACCATGCCCCGTGGGCCACATGGTTAATATAGAATAAATAGCAAAATGACTATAAAAATCTTCTCCTCTGAAACCGCAAGACCCAGAGGTTTTATATTTGGCATGAAAAATTGTATAGTGGTCCTCTACAAATGTTGTTCAAATAATGCCCCTTGGGTAGAGAGTGGCCATGCCCTGTGGGTCAAATGCTTTATAAAGAATATAAAAATCTTCCCTTGAAACTGCAAGGCCCAGATCTTTATACTCATTTAAGTGGTTTAGTTCCATTTTGCAATTTGGTTATAATCCATTAGAATGCCTTTAACTCAGGTGAGCGACCTAGGGCTTTCGTGGCCCTCTTGCTACTAATTCAGAATATACATGTAAAGCATTTGTACTGCCAGCGTAACACTTTTAGTTTTGTTTTCTTTAAATGATTTAATCATAATATTAATGTTTGGATGCTTGTTCCGCCGTTTGTACCGCCAGCGGAACAATTTCTTGGTCTTGTTTTCTGTAATGTATAATAAATATTGGGATGTTTTTCCCGCCAGTGGAAACAATTGATTAGGTTTTCTGATATATAAATATCGGAATGTTTGTACAGCAGGCGGAACAATTTCTTGGTCTTGTTTTCTGTAATTTAAAATTATGAATGTTGGGATGTTTGTACCGCCAGCGGAACACTTTTACTTTTTTTGCTTTATTTTGTGTTCTGAAAACCAGAAAAATAATATTGGGATGCCGGCGGAACAATTTTAAATCGGTTTTCTTTTATTCTGAGTATAAATGTCACGATGTTTGTACCGCCAGAGGAACACTTCGGTTCCTTGTAATTGGAACTAGAAGAATGTGTGTTTCACTGGGGCAACATTAAATTTGGTTTCTCGTAATTAAATCAGTATATTTTTGTAGCGCCAGCGGAAAATTTTCTGCAGATTAATGTAAATATATAGAAAAAAAATTATCTTTTTTTTTTCCGCCGGCGGAACATTTTTCTTGCTTTTTGGTTATTTAGTGAAAAAAATCAGGTTTATTTTTCATAAATATCTCGGAAAAAGGCCCTTTTGATTGGGATTCAGCGGGAAATCCCTTTTTAAAATATAACGATATAATCAGAAATCCCTGGAAAAAAAACAAATTGCAGAATTAGCAATTATTTCGGACAAACATTTTTAGATGTTCTATCGTGACTTCAGCTTTTCATAATGAAATCAAAATACCAGTATCAATGACATCATTAACAGCAAACACATCTCTATATATAAAACAACGATCATATATTTAGTATATAAGAACTGTGAAGTCATTTTTTTTTTCAAAATTGTAATTATACGAAAAAGGTTATCATGTAAAGCATTTAACAGTATGTTTACTGGCACACTTGCCAAATAAATCTGCAAAAAAGCATTTAACAGTAAAAAAAGTATGTTCCGTCTTTCCATGCATTTCTGTTTAAAAACAATACTGGATTCGTCATTTGATTTTAATATATACTGAGTTGCCCAAACAACATACATGTATATATATTTAAAAAAGCATGGTGACTGTAAAGAATAAGAAGCAAACAATGTATGATATCTCCATACTGAAATGGTTTTACCTTATGGAAATTCCAGTTTATAACAGTATTTGACAGTTTCTTATCGGCGCCAATATTAAACACACACTGTCTATGCAAAACATTGAACAATTAATTCAAGGTAATACAATCTTTTCTCTGTTACATATAGTTTATTTCTTTCATAAATATTTGAACTGAATTATTTCTTGCAAAGCTGGTTATAAGCGGCAAAAATAAAAAATAAACGCTTATTTTAAAACAATTATAAAATCCATTGCAACATAAATTGCTGAAAATATGCATATAAAAGAGAATGCTTTAGTGTCATCTGCAGCAGTATCATTATCATTATAATCAGCAGTCGGGTTAGCTTCTTTTCCTCGTTGATGTCATTCCACAACAATGTGTTTTCAGAAGATACACATACAGTACAGACTGATTAAAACCACGACGTCTTTCAGGCCTTTGACAGGCGCCTCTTGACTGTAAGATTACATCTTTATCTCCGTAATGTCAAGTACTAGTGTTAGGTTTACTGGCACAATTGCCAAATAAATCTGAAAAAAATAGACAAAATAATGGCGCACTTAATTAAAGGGCCAAATAACGTTTAATAATATTTTGGAACCAGTCAATATAGCCATTCAATACATAAGTTTATGTTCTGTTCTTATTGAAGTTTTTCTAGTTTAGTAAGATGTTAAATGTAGGATAAACAATTTCAATGTTGAAGAATTTTGCAGAAACGTTTCAAAAAATTGAAACTATTCAATGAATTGTTAGATACATTTGCATCAGCATGATGTTACTTGTATGCACATTCGTTTTTGTTATTTGCAAATCTTTAAATGAAATATGTAGACTATACATGGATAAGTCAATTGTATATAAATTCTTTCCTGATAAGTGTTATAATAATCAACTGAATGAGGACGTGAAACGTTGAAGAAATGTGTTTCACACAATGTCTTATGAAAGTAAAAATTGCGATATATGCAAGCCGCCTGGCATAAGTTAACGAAGATGAGAAACGGAATTTTTTAATTACACGTTATCCTTCTGGCCACCAGCATCTTAAATTAATTATTAAACCATTTTTTATTTGGATTCAACTAACCACGTATTTCATTGCATTGAAATCGAGTTGCTATTAATAGGAATTGTCAAAGATTGACGGACACTATTTATTCGAAGGTATTTCAAAGATAAATGTTTGCTTTTTGCACGTGCCTTTATTAGTGCGTCAGATGGGGTTGAGGTTAAAATGAGTCCTTGCCAGGGACAATGCACTGTTATTGCTGGCTCAGAATTCAATATTTCTTGCCATCTCACACTACAAAGTGTTGCGGCATCATTCACATGGTTACGGCACAATGGAAAATCCGTTGATCACTCAAATCTGATCAATCTAACACACGCCTCCGTGACGGAGGGACTAAACAGCACATTGATTATGATTCCAAAACGGAGTTACAATGGTTGGAACCTGTATTGCTATGCAACCTTAGATGGGAATTATTCAAAACAAAAATTCAACAGAACACGACTATTCGTTGTACGTAAGCATAACATCGCATACAGATGTAAACGATATGTTGTTTTCTCATTTTATAAACGATCTGTAAATTAAAATATTAATGTTCTCACCAAATAACACAGGTGCTTTAGATAAATTCAACACATTTAGAACAAATAGAAGGAGAGTGTAAAATTATTTGTATCAGAATGCAAATGTTTGTTTTTTTCTAGATAAAATAAGTATTCCTAAAGGAAACCCGAATTAAATGACCATCAACAAATTTTGACACTCAAACAATATTATAAATACCTTCCAGGGCCATTACCTTATTTCAGTGTAGAATTACAATCAAGAGCGGGTTGAAATTTGCGTTATATACCTTAATTTAAATGCAAGCACGCATCTTCGTGATTGTTTTAAAACTTAGTGCTTCTAAAATTATCAATAAACATCGTTACAACAATTGTCATATGATTTAAGGTCCGGTTTTCGTACATGCACATCCAAAGAAAATAAGCATTGATATAAATTAAAATAATATAACGCAACAATTGTAATTGCACGTTTATATATTACGCAACTTCAGATAGTCCAGACAAACCTAAATTCAAAGTAGATGAACGGCCCATTAACTCGTCCAGCGTAAATGCGCTTTCTGGCAGTAACATAGTCATAGAGTGTTACGGAGAAAACAACCCGTCGGCATCCATTGCGTGGTTTTCCAATGGCTCTCTAAACAAAATTGGGCATGGTTGAAATTCACAAACATTGACCATAATAGTGTTGGAACCTATAAATATATTTTGACGAATTCTATGATACCCTATGGTAACTGGACAAAGAATGACATCACCATACACTGGATAGCAATTCAGACGAGAGAATGGTGGCAATTATACTTGCAGATTACAATATTCAATCACTGATTCGTTTAGGAATAAAGTCAGCGATGATTCTGAAAAATCATTTCATTTAAATGTGTTATGTAAGTATTTTAGCCAAAACAATTGCTATAACAAGCAACATGGTAAAACTTGATGACAGTCTTGATAACTTTTTGCAATAAATCTGTAAAAAGGTAAACATTTCGTCAAGGTTTCTCATTGCACCATCATCAATAACATACATAGTTAAAGTTTAATAATTTACGTTTAAGATGCAACAATCGTAAATCAAATTAGCAATATTTAATGCAATATCCTGTGACGTATTCAGTAAAAGACGGTCCTGGAAAATAATGGCATTTAGATGTTCTTTTGTGTATATTTATATTGAAAAAATTTGAGTTTCCAGTTTATCGTTAGATTCGTTTTTCAATACAAGAAATACACCAACAATATATTTAATGAACATCATTGTACTATTTTGTGCTGTATAAGTTTTGCAAGATTATGATTAACAATACATACATAAATCGATAGGCTAATGACGTAACCCGTGCTAAGTTATTCAGACAAATGCACTATATGAATTTGTATGAACCTTACATTGCGAGACTGTTTAAATATTTGAGTGATTTACCTTATAGATACTGCGAGTGTAAATTACTTCGATGTTTCTGGACACACTGGCAATGATACAGTCAATGAGAACGACAGTGTAACCTTCAGATGTAAAGCCACAGGCAATCCCTTACCAAATGTACGGATAACGAGAAACAATGATACTTACAAGCAATCGAGTGCGACTTACGTGATCACGCATACGGAAAATATGGCATGCGAACACACAGGAAAATACTCATGCTATGTCACGAATACCATTAACAGGGAATATTCCCCATCAAAGGACGTGGAGGTTTTCGTTAAATGTATGATACACGTTTCATGTTGCAACGTCTATAATAAATAATTAGAAAACAATTAAACACGCGCCTTATGATGATGTTACTTTAACCTCACCTTGGTCCTTAATCGTATTTATATGTTCACTTTCCTAACGTTTCCAAATATACCAAATGTACATTTAGACACTTTTCGTTTAGGCTCGCCTCAGTCTGCTACTCAAACGTCTACAGATCTCAACACAACTACTACTCTACATTCAAATATAACACCAAACTTCACAGTGATGGCGTATCCAGTACCGGATCCTTCAGATTTTATTTGGCAGAGATGTGATGATGACGAATTAAATGGAACATGCTCCCCACTTATTGGCGGCGGGAAATATAATATTTCGATAGTTAATCTAACGTCTTATCTAACGATTTCTAATTTCACCCAAGATGATATTGGCCTATTTATGTTGTCGGTGGGAAATGGCATTGGTGATGTTTGGAATCAATCCTTATTTGTCGCAATAATAGGTATACGCTTTGTTCTTTACTGATCACATATTATGGTTCTATCTGTTTTGCCTCATATTCTTTCATTGTTTCGTTCTTCAGTATTTAATGTTGAATTGAGTACTGCAAATACAGCTTGTTATAAAATGACTATGTTAATTACTTCTTACCTCTGGTTTTTCTTAATATGTTAATATATATCTACTGCCTACTTGTACATACTAAAGATTTATTTATCATTAGGGGTTTTACTTTCATTAAGAAGCTAAATCAAACAGCTTGTAACATTATATGAGATAGCTCATAACACCAATTAAGCGTTGTGTTTAAACATGTATGTTATATTTGCATATGCAATGCCATTTCAGATAAGCCCGGAGCCCCACAGTTGTTCTATGAACTACAAGCCCCGCATTCCGCATCTATAACGTGGACAGCCGGTTATGACGGTGGTATCTCACAGTCCATTGCCCTTCTTTACAAAAACATCCAATCCACTGAATGGCTTGAAATAGATATACACACAGATGTAGAAACAGGAAATACATCCACATTTACATTGTCGGGTTTAGATTACAATTTAAAGTACAGTGTAAAAGCCTACGCTTTCAACGATATTGGACATTCTACTGTTGTGTCATTACACTTTACTATATGGACACACGAACACGCAAGTATGATATGTCATATATTTTGCATATTAATTTTCAAATTAATATCAAATTAATATCTACTTCTTCATAGTCAAATAAAACAGCAAGTTTATCAATACATGATGGTTAAGGTAGAAATTTAGAGGTATATTTATCAACACCCTATGTATATATTTACAGATCTGGCTTTACTAATAGCGAGTGGCGTTTGTGGCGGTCTGTTGGTGTTTGTTGTTGTGGTTATTCTGGCTTACAAATTACAAAAGGCTTACCGGGCTAGAATGCGTATTAGAGATCATCACAAATGTAAGCATGGAACATGTCATAAACCTTTCAGCCGATGATAATACTTATATTTGCGAGAGTTGATTCATCTTACACTTCGTAATCCGTTAGTTGAATACCAATGTAGACAGCGGAATATTCAATATAAAAAGCAACCATCATACTTACATTTGTTTTCTTTTATATAGATGGAGGCGATGCAAACGCAATGTATATTTCAGCCTTATACCAAGGTGCAAGAATTATTACAGGTACTAGTATTATTGTATCAATTCATGGGGCGTTAACGAAAAAAAAAATATATATATAATAACAATCGTATCATGTTTGATTTGGAGAGAGAGAGAGGCAGTGAGAAAGGAGATTCGTTGGAATACAAGGCAATGAGGCAAACGTACAATTATTGTTTTTACTCAATTATTATTCAGCATCGCCTGACTCATCAGCATTGGAACTCCAATTTCCATCTCGTAATAATATGGTATGGCATAGTTTTCATATTTTTCACATTTACATGGGTAATTACGTAAATCAGTATGTTATTTTGAAGGAGACATATGGGGTGTATAGCAAGGCTATAAAAGTAATTAAACAAAACATGAGAATGGTCTTGTAAAAGTGAGTTTACTACAAAACATGCTTAAGTTACAGCAAGAACAGTTTTATTGGTTTGTGTTTTTTCAACCTGCTTCAGGAAGTAATAACGTATTTTACACATCTGAAAAGTTCCAACAACACCTATGACAATGTGTATGATGAATTTGACAGTGAACAGAAATTGGAAGGAGCAGAAAAAGAGGCAGAGGAAGAAAACCACGCATATGATGAAGTTGATGTAGTCGTTGAACAGAAAATGGAAGGAGCAGAGAAAGAGGCAGAAGAAGGAAAAGAAGTATATGATGAAGTTGATGTAGATACGAAACATAACAAGGAAGAAGCAGAAAAAGAAGTAGCTAATGAAGGAGGAGAAGAAAACAACTTGTACTTTGAAATTGATGCTGGACAGAAAATGGAAGAAAGGGAGAAAGAACAACAGAAGAATAAGGAAATGAAGAAGACGGAGCAATTGAAGAAGTAGAAACAACGATTGATTACACGCACAATTAGCGTTAGCGTTAATACATTCGAAGTATTTAAGTCCAATTTATACATATAGTATAATGGACCCACATTTTATGACGGTTTAAATCTGCTGTGTTTTATTAACAATATATACTTTTGGTCTTTTAAATACAAATTGTTGATAACACAAACATGTGAATTCTAAATATAATTACATCATTGTATTTATTATATGGTTATTGTTTAATCTTAATATTATACAGATTTATACCTGTTGATGATCGAGATAGAGCTTTGATTTAAATTTAACTGTTAAACTAATGTCAGTAAGTGCTATTATACATATTGCTATATAAAATGTAAACTTGTTTCTTATTTGCACCGGAAAAAAACACTGCCATATATTCATGTTTTGCGGACCGTATACTTAATGGCAAAACATTATGTGAATAGCTATAAACGTTGAGTGTAAAGTCAAGCAAACGTATTGTATCGAATGGTCAAAGAAAATTACAAAACGGTTCTATGACTACGATTTGAAATACAATATAATCCTACACTGAAATCAACAGGTTTTCTTTTTATTTCATGCTATTTACGAAGAAACTATCATATATGTTACCCTGTGGTAAGCTTTAAATGTGTGTATTTTTACGCATCATTTAATTATGCCATATGTGTCGCACATTGTAATGGTTTGAAAGTAGTGGCCTTCTCAATGATATGTTTTTTATTTAAAGGGACTGAAAATACAGATAATCCAATCGTAACCTGAAAACCAATGAGTTTGTATAGTTGTCGTCCTTTTTATCGTCCTTAAATCTATAGTGTCTGCAGATGCTATAACCCATAAAGTAATATAACAATAGCGCCGTTAATATTTAGGATAATAACGTGACAGTTTTGTTTTGTCGAGACGCGCATGCGCACGCTTGAATCAGGTGAGTGCATTGGGGAAAGTCACTACATTTTTAATCGGCAATACCGGCTTCGAGGAAAGTGCAAGCTAATTCAACTTTGTCAATGATAGTTTATGGCAGTTTTTGAAACGATACTTCTGACACGCTGCAAGAAACAGCTGACTACAAGGCTAAATGAACAGCAGTGTGGGTTCCAGGAGCAACTGGGCTGCTTAATAAGGTTGTTTGTATTGCGCGAAAGTGTATTTTACGCACGTGAAAACAGCAGCGCGCTATACGTCTGCTTCGTCGACTGCCATCAGGCGTTTGACCTCGTCTGCCACGAAGGTCTCATTTACAAGCCGATTGAGGCCGGTATAGACGTCACCACGCTCCTAAGCACAGCGGAATTGTACAGGAACATCAGGAGTTGTGCACGATTTCAAGGGCTGCTTTCAAAATCCTTCCAGATTAAACAGGGAACCCCAAACAGGGCAGTCAACGTCGCCGATCCTGTATCTGACGTTTATCAATGACCTTTTAAAGAATGTATGTAAAATATGAATATATGTGCGCCGACCGTCGCAGACGATAAGATACTAGTATCACTCTCCACCCATGGCCTGCAACGTATGTTATTCATATGTGACAGATACTCCAAGAAATGGCGGTTCGAGTACAACTTGGACAAGTGTGGTGTGATCGTCTTTAATGACAGTACGCGGTTAAGATGTGAAACAAAATGGTATATGGGCTCGGAACAACTAAATGAAGTCAAACTGTACGCTCATCTTGGGTTATTATGCAACGAGTCCCTTTCTACGACCAAATCAATGGACGACGCTGGCAACAAACTGCGGGGAACGTTTTTAAACATAACAAATAGTGGACTACATCCAATTGGATTAAATCCGCTAACACTTAAAACGTTATACCAGGCAGCGATAATACCTAAAGCTCTTTACGGATGCGAACTTTGGAATACATACACGCCAACGGACATCAATAGGCTTGAGGCCGCCCACCGGTTTTGTCTTCAACATATTCAGTCACTGAAATTTCTAACCAGTACTGACTTTACACTCGTGGCATTAGACACTGACTCAGTGCAATCGAGTGTTGATTTAAGAGAGCTTATATTTTTTCGGCCAGCTATGTAGACTTCCTTGTAAATACTTGGCCAAACACGTGTTCATAAATAGATTGATGCGGTTCTTAAACGATGATCACCAATGTCATGGTTTTATCCCAGATATATTAAGATTGCTTCATACGTACAACCTAATTGATTATCTAAATATATATATGAACTCGGGAATATTCGTCTCAAAAATGCAGTGGAAGAGCATCCTCCGTAGACATATTACAAATCCGACCAGAGAAACCCGGATTTCGGTCTTACGTGTTCCAACACCAGGTTTAGCCGTAATAATGCCAACGGACGGTAATCCATATGTGCTTTATTCTATTTCAAAATCCCACCCACAGTTACTGCCCTTTGTAAAGACTGTGAATAGGGCCGTCGGACGTATGGTATCCAGGTTATGCGTCGAGCAGTGCCACAAGTGCTCGAGACTGTGCGAAAATGTTATTGAAAACTTGCTTTTCTTATGGCCGAACAATATTCAGCACATTACACGAATAAGCACATTAGTTCTAAAAACCTGCGAACTAGACTACTACTTAAACTGGTGCAGTTTACCGCGAGAACAACGAACAGACGCTTTGATGTGTTTAACGTTCACCACTGCGGACGATTCAAAATTCGCGTTGTTTAAACGTTGCACTGTGTGTTTATGGGATATTGTTAGTAGCTCAATAAAACTCTGTGCCCATATGCAATAAACAGGAGATATTCTAGTATTTCGTTTTCGCCCCTAGAACATCAGTCTATTATGATATGTCAGAAATGGCGCATGATAAATGATGCTTGGGACATACATATACACGGACTTGTGTTCTTCGCCTTGTCTTGTTCGCAAAGATAGAATATGTTACTATCTACTAGTTTATTATGAAACATGTGTTTTCAATAGTCTGTTTTCTAGTACATTACTAGTATATGTTGTTTATAATGTCAATATTGACTGTCTAGTACACTACAGAAATGTGTAAGATACTGAGTACATTTATTTTGTATACATGCATAATGTATAGTTTATTGTTATTATTGTAAATATATATTTTGTAATTTGTTCAGCTCTTCGTGTATATGGAGGAAATAAAGTTACAGCAGTTTATGACAGTTTTTGATCGTGTTCTATACAAAAAGTTTTGGTTTTACTCATGTTTTACCGTTTAGGCAAAATTATAAAAAAGGCTCACATTGTTATGCCCATCTGGAGTTCAGTACATTAAAGTGGTGGTTCAATAGTATTCAAAATATATTTAAATATGCTACGTCACACATTGGGGAAATGTCAAAATGAAAATAAATCAAACCTTGTACAAACATATTTCATTACATAAATTGTACTGCATTAGCATTTTTAACATATTATCGAAACTTCAAAACACACTGGTTTAATAATTACGCACAACGCATTGTTTCAACCCGATTTCATCTCAAGATGCTCTGCAACGGTTTATAATTATTAGATCGTTGTTGTGAAATTACCACGCGGCCATAGACGTAATTCCATTGTATGCAAAACATAAATCCGAAAAGACAACTACCGCAAATAACTTTTCAAGCGCGAAATAAAACAAAGTCTTTAGTGATGCGGTTAGAGTGTCTGCCACTCTATCCGAGGATCCGGGCTCAATCCCCGGAGATGCTCATCTCTTTTTTTGTTTTAGGACTCTTTTCCAGTATAGTTAGGTCATATTTTATAAGAAATCTATAAAAGGTAATACATGAAACCAGTTTAAAATAGGTATATATTCTGTCGTTTAAGTCCATAAGTGGAAGCTTATCGGGAACGGCCAGATAATTACGTGCCTTATAATGAACATTGCATCTTCAATATCACACACAAAACAGTGGTAGTCTATTTTCAGAAGTGCTTTCCCAAACTAGTCGTACATTCCGCTAGTATTAGTTTTGTTATTATATAATTAAGTGATGCTTATTTGAATAGATTTTATGAGTACCGCAACATGTACATTACAAACAAACATATTTGCCTCAGTTGCATGTCTGATCATATGTGATGTAGCAGCTTTAAGGTTAGTGCAGCATATTTGTTTTATTGCTTGGGTAGATACCTTAACCAAATATAGACGTTTAGTAAACTGAATACTGGCTAATGCCAATGCTTCATTAATGGCATGTTTATTATTATAGTTTAAAATCTACCATTCCAGGTCACCAAAAAATAATCGACGACCAGCTCATAATAAACTATGTTGTCTCATTACTCATGAATGTATTGATGTGTACAAAAAATCGAGTAAAGTGAACACATGTGGAGATGACATCTAACGCACTGAAAAGCGAAACGCATATGTTTTATTAGAACTCCTTTAACAGACTTACTGTAGTGTTGCCGCTTTGCTGAATTTAGCAATATCAGCAAAACAAATGTTTCCAATGAACGTGACACTTTGTGCTTAACGCTAGACAATCGGTTGTTTACAATGCAATGACTGACCAGTACGCGGCATTTTGTACGTTAACTGGAAAACAAATCACATTTATTATTGTGTTGGTCATAACAAATGAATAGCAAACTTGGTAGTCTAAAATATCATAAGTGTTAAACTAGTATAAATCGTAAATTATAGTTTCACGTATCATTACGTTATCCACTCAACGTGCATTATCGACGTTGTCCGGTTTTATACTTCTACATACAATCCTTATTACATCTGCGCTCGAATTAAGGTTAATTAGGAGTAGATCTAGTATGTCTTTTAAAAAAGCAACATTGCTTGTTTAATGTTAGCAGATTGTTGAAGTAAACTGCGACACAGTTTTCCTATAATATATTTTTGCGAATCAGAAATAATGTATTGTTATTGAAATGTTACACGTTATTTGCACATGACCCTTCATACTAATCTCAAGAATTATATCGATTGACGAATGCGTTCGTGACATTTTGGTGCAAACATAAACAACGATGATCGTTTCCTGTAATCGGATGTTGACATGGCATTGATTGGTGATCAGGAGTCGATCGCAGCGTTGTTTCCGCTCGCACTGTAGTGAACAAAGCCGTGGTGAAACCATATTTTAGATATTAATATTTAGATATTAATGGATAAGAAACATTGGAATATTGAAATAACAAGTATAAACATCACTTAATTTAAATGTGCTTTTACTGACGTCAACAATGGACAACAAACAAAATAATTTCTAGTTAATCTACACAACAGAACGAGAGTTTTGTGATCGTGATTTGTGCAATGTAGTAGAACACCGTTAAAAAGAAGTGTTTTATTACAATATCGTTTAAGATGGTCCACATAAAGAGTTGCTAAACGTGTGCATTCTTTGAATGCAGCATTTAGTAGCAAGTTGTTAGATATTGAATAAGTGTTGTAATAGCATCCGCAAATAGATATTGCAGGAATTAAATACACATGTGAATTAGATACTTGATGCTTTAAAATCATTGTTTAATTACTTCTCGAAGACATTGTGTATGATTTTCGTCAATCAACAACTAACTAGGATATTAATTTAAGTGCGCATTTTATTACAGAGTTGTGCATGCTCGTCCATATTGCAAATTGCTAGATTTGAACGTATGTGCTAAACAGAAGTGCATTAGCGACGCACTCAAATACAGCAGATACTATTTAATGCAAAGTGGGCGTGTCATCGGATTGCAAAGTACGCTCAAATCAACATTAATGAAAAAAGTCATCGGTCACAAAAGAATCGGAAAAGACTACTTAAGCGCAGTTTAAAGTTGCAATGGATTAGGTATCAACTTAACGAGAGGAAATTTAGTGGGTGCAGTAAAAATATCAAACAACAATGAAACTTCAGTACAAAGAAATGTTGTCATGACGCACCTGATCCTGATGCCAATTGCTCTATCACTGTTCGGCAACACGTTGACAATATTACTCTTGATGAAACGTAGCAACAGACGTTCGTCGATTTCTGTCTTGTTTGCTTGTCTAGCAGTTTCCGATTTGGTGTTAACACTGATGTGCAATAATATATACATGTGCTAATGCAAAGGAAGAAACGTGAGCATTGTATTTTATTATTTTATTATACAGTTTATTTCGTTCATTATTTTACACAATAGTGTATTCAGAAAAAAAATATAATTCATGACGTTGTATTTTTATGTTGTATAATGTTTCATGTATGTTATGTTTATGAAGCAACAACATGTTGAATGTTACAGCAATTTACATTAAAATGCAGTACATTCCTCAATTATGTGTTCGGTGTCTTTTGTGTTCATGTAATCACCAACCGTAATGAAATTTTCGTCAGGAAGAACTGTTATGTAATCGTTGTTTCTCTCATATTCCCATTTTTGTGCATAGCATGGCGCCGCAACAACGTTTTCATAAGGATTTTGTTGGGCATTCGCCACTGAACCATTTATGTAAAAGGTGTCCGATGTTTTCTTTGACGACTCAGTTCTTGACGCAGAGGAAAATGAATGCGCTTTCTTTAGCGCTTCATTGCTGTTCTGTACGACGACACTTCTTGAAGAATTTGGCTCACTCTTTGCAGATTTCAAAGAACGTTGTTCGAGCGAAAGGCTGGTGACGCCCAATATGGTATCTTCAGCATTTAATCTAGACGTCAATGCATCCAAACTTTCCATGGCGTCTTTCAAGGAGTCTGTGGTGGTCCATCGCGGAATTCGCGGCGTACCAGAAGTGCTCCAAATCGGGGTCTTAGGCGTGCCGCCATCGTCCCCGCCGAATCCGCTGTTGATGAACCCCAGACCGAAACTGCTTTGAAATCCGTAGTTGCTTTCTGACGGGTCACTTTGGGCACGTCTGTAGGTGCTAAATCCACTCGGGAGGTCGTGACTGAAGTCCAGGGTCAATTCCTGTGTGTCGTATAGAGTACTGGGTCTTCTGAGAGTATCATATAACCGATGCTCCTTTAAGTGACTGCAATGACATAAAGTTCAGATTTTTTTTTAAAGGTTGTTGATGCAAAAGAAAAACGATATATGTTATATAAATGGTAGTGAACAATTCTGATTAAGATTAATTATTGATCTTTCACAGTTATATTTAAAATGGATGTTGCAGTTTCCTAATATAGTTTCTACACATATATAAACACCATCAATCCATAAAAACAATCGTGTACTGACAGTTAAAAGGCACTTCTTTACAAATATGCTGACAGAATGGACAATATCTGATAAATAAATGGAAGTAATTACATTTTCCACTGTCGTAAAATTATGACCATCAAGGTCAGACCGCCAACGAATATAACGCACGCCATTGCTATCAGGCCAATTTCAGCTGGCGCAATCGTGCCATCGGCGTCGGTGGTGGTCGCATATAGAGACATGTAATTGTGGAACAGGTCCTGAATCTGAGCCCAGTTGTCAGCTATTGACCTAAAAAATTACAAGCAAAAAAAAGAATAAGTAGTCAAGTAAGAACATAAATACATCTAGTTTATGGTGTATTCAAAACCACTGTTTTGAATAGTGTATCACAATCACTGAAGTATTTCCAATAACCGTGCTAGGAAAAGTGTAAAATAAAGTAATAAAAAAAACTAAAAATGTCCGTATAATAATATGTTCACAATAATTGACAAAGTAAAGGCGTAAATGATGTACTAACAAGAGACGTTAATTAATAAAAACACAGTACATTTGTATGAAGACGGAAAAAAGTAAAATAATGCACATTTACTAAAGACTAAACGATGTATTTTTGTAATTCAACAACATTGTTATCCTGTCTTATCATCATGTATTTTACAAGCGTGTATTTACTGTCAATGTGATTTGTTCTTTTACCTCTGGAAGTCATTGAGTGGAACCGCTGCGTTATTCGAATCAAATGCACCAATTCGAATCACTGACCTGTGAAGCATAAAAACGCCTTGAAATACAGATATCAAAGAGCAGCGATCACGACTTTTGCTGCTCATATATTGTCTAAAAACTGCATGGGACAAAATTATTTTGCAAATTAAATTGACCTTCTTTTTATATAAAACATTTAAAAGTAAAATAGCGTTTAAAAATAATTTCTTTTGCAACCTTGGAAGTTTGATGAGACGGTTACGAAGACTCGCGATGCTGCATTAACGCATTAGTATGCATCTTGGGTCTTAAACATTACATAGTGAACGTTTTTATTGAACAATTCAGTTTGTCTGTGTTAAACAAATACATGTACAGCGCAGTTGTAATAGCATCCGCAAATAGATATTGCAGGAATTAAATACACATGTGAATTAGATACTTGATGCTTTAAAATCATTGTTTAATTACTTCTCGAAGACATTGTGTATGATTTTCGTCAATCAACAACTAACTAGGATATTAATTTAAGTGCGCATTTTATTACAGAGTTGTGCATGCTCGTCCATATTGCAAATTGCTAGATTTGAACGTATGTGCTAAACAGAAGTGCATTAGCTACGCACTCAAATACAGCAGATACTATTTAATGTAAAGTGGGCGTGTCATCGGATTGCAAAGTACGCTCAAATCAACATTAATGTCATGTGCTTAATGCGTTATTTTCCACCTATTCTACATAGTAGGAAGTTTATCAATCAACTCTTACACAGGATTGCCGCTGTTGTCTTTCACCTCGTCTAAGGGCGTCAACCATACTGTTTCTACTTGGAGTAAGCGCGCCATGGAACTGGAAATATGCAACGCGATATAAACAACGTCTATACAGAAATGTGCAATGAACATGAAAATACAGTTTGTGTGGAAATGCGGTCACATAAGAGCACAAACACATCACAATAATGCAATTGAAGGGTGCATGCTTAAATACTAAAAGTGCAACTATTGTGCTTGCACACAGTATCATCTGACAGCATTCCATGTATTCATAAACTCTGCGTCTCAGAAACAATGCGAATTTAAAGAAATAATGAGATAAAGATAATACGAGGCGTGTCGTGGGAAAATCGGGATTAATGCATGTGCGTAAAGTGTCGTCCCGGATTATCATGTGCAGTCCGCACAGGTTAATCCGGGACGACACTTTCCGCCTACAGTGGATTTATGTTTAGAAAAGACTTCCTCGAAACAGAAAATACCATACTAGCGGAAAGTGTCGTCCTGTGCGGACATGCATTAAGCCCGGGTTTCCCACGACATGCCTCTATAATAATAAAAATTATTACCTTTCAATTTTTGCAGATAGCCGTTGAAACGTTTGCCTATCTATAGGAGCTGGTATTTCTAAGGTCCCATCAGGATTCGTCCGCAGAAATGAAAACTATAAATACATACACTTAATATAATGTTCGATTATTTAAAACAATGGAATCTCAATTCCATAATAACAGATTCCATTCCCGAAAACGTTTCTAGAAGGAAGGAATGTGGCATATTTCAGTCAGATTCAAACCAAGTGCGGTGTTTGTCAAATGTAAAGGGCTACGTTCCTCTAAGACTGGACATGCGGTGCTAATAGCATTTGATAAGAAAGTCTTACCACGACCGGAACTGACGCCGACAATGCTGGATGCCCCATATCCCTAGCAATCACCTCAAAACGGTATAGTGAAAATACATTGACGGAGGTGTTGCTCCAGCCGGGCCCTGTTTGGAGCTCTCCACTCAGAGCGTCAATGGTGAACAAGACCGTATCTCTGTCGAAAAATACAAAAACAACTCGTACATTTAAACGAAAACTAGTTGCTATGCATATAGTGTATATACATAGTCATAAACAGTGTTTAAGCATTCCTGACTTGATTGCCTTCATTACCTAATTCCTAACGTTAATGTAAAGGTGTAAGGACCAAATCATAATCATTTATATAATTTGTCCATCTTTATGTTATGTGTATATACTGATTTATTTAAACTCAGCTACAAAATAACAATGAGGAATACGATAACATAATTAACGTGACATGCACATTTCGCAAAACATACATCAATGGTCACCACAACATGGACACATCAAGAAATGCAACTACTATTGAACTTTATTCAGTGGATCAGCAAATTAAATGTTATTGGTTATCATTGTAAACCTAAGAATATAGTTTACACAACAAACACATGTAACACATGAATGAACAATTACGGAGCTTAATTGCCTAACAACCGCTCCGCACGTTTTAGGGGCAGACGACTGGGCATGCCAATTGCTTTCAGTAAATATTTTTAATTCTTACCCATTGTGTAAGCGGTATGTAATGTTGCTGTTTTCTCCCGTGTCGGCATCTGTAGCCTGGAAATATATAAATGTTTCTAAATGCACCATTTCGTTAGGAATAATAGTCATTTCCACACATGTCAATAATATCCAAAGTAATATTGTGTTTGTACAATCACGCTTTGTGAAGCTCAATGAATGGGAATTAACCCATTAACAATAGAAGGGGAGGAGATAAAATGTTATATGCAAATACTGGTGTATACATTCGAAGTTGTAAAAATGCAACCAAAACAAACAAGACATATATCATTCATTGATAGGAACATATATGACATTGTTTGCGTTTCTTTCAGATGATTGCAAGATATTACGTTTGTGAGTTCACAGGCTTATACCCCATCTTGGATAAATGTTACCATTTTACTACTGAAAACATTTTACTACTGGATCAACCGCATTATGCTGGCCATGAGTGGAAACATTACTTTCTTGAACCACTGCACATATATATAGTATGTAGTTTATAAAAAGTTTATGCGACACGTATGACAAAAGTCAATTTATGCATTCAAACACTGTCCTTGTTCCTAAAAAGATTGTCTTACATGCAAGGTTGGAAGGTTCACGTCAGATCCAGCACCCAAGGGAAGACTGATGAAGTACTGATCTTTCTCAAACACTGGTGCATTGTCGTTCATATCCAGAACTGTCAGGTTGATATAGACATTGGCCAAAACCTGCAGGGGACATAATAACACGTATTTTAAAACGAATTGTTGAGTGTATTGTTTTACAAAGACGGAATTGTGAAAGATGAATTTCATATTGTCGACTATTTAACTGTTCTAAATCAATTTCAAAATCGATATATCTAATAATATTCTCAATAGGATACAAATAGGAAGATATGTAGCTATTAAAGTATGTGCTAATCCATGTCATAAAATTAATATAGTTTTCTGTAAAACAATTCAGTGTATGTGTTGTGCTATATGATTCAATGGTGACATAGTGATATACCAGATTACACAGTTAGCACACACACAAACCGACATTGCTCATTCTATTGAAGAGATTATCAATGTTTATAAACAATCGTTAGTTGACGTCGTTATCAATAACTAATTTACCTTCGTGTTCAGGAAAACCATTACGTCCACTTGATATGTTGCATTTTGTTCTCTGTCTAAAGGCTCGCGCGACACCAGCATATGGCTGGAAACAGGCAAGAGGGCGTGTTATGCATCAGAAGCCGTTATAGATAAAGATAATTAATACTGGCATTAATATTGGTATTCTTGAATAAGAAGCGTTGTGATATATTTATCATAATGATTTACAAAATATGTTATTCTACTTTAACTTGTGTATACGTGAGGACATAATTATGTCTGAAAATAATATTTCGTTTATAACATAGATTTGTAGTAGACTGAACTATTTTTTTGTTAAATAGCTTTAGCATTTTATGTGTAACCACGGATTATACACAATTCAAATGTAGATCTATGCTGTTAAAATATGAAGCTATAACTCTGCGAAATAACACAAACCTTTGGTCATTAACAGCAAATCCGGTCGTTAAACACTCGTAGGCGTCGCCTTTTAACTGAAAAAGTGTATATATAATATCCATTTACAAATGTTATATTTTAGAAGAATAACGGAACATGTATAAGGGATTCATATGTAACATAATGAGCATTTAGTTGTATCGACTGTAGAGAAATTTTTATTTAAAATGCATGGTCTTTTGTTTCAGGCAAATGGGCATTTGTCTTTGCGACTTTGCATGCCAATAACGTACAGACCACATTACACAATTTACGAGTATTAAAATTGGTGTCACAGTCTAAAATTGGATCAGCCAATGCAACTCATAAAACCAGTTATATTATCTCATACAAACAAACACTAGTAGCCAGATGTACCGGTATTGCGTCAATGAAGGTTCCAATCGGCACATTCTCCTGGACTTCCATGTTCACTTGCAAATCATTGAAGGTCGAGTTCCAGTAGAAAGTCACTGTTACGGGTATAAGACTACAGCGTCTGCAATACCCAAGTATAGTGCATATAAATTGTGTATATTGTGTAACACGTGTTTGTTGTGTATATTTTATGTATGTGTAAATATATGTATATATAATTATTTATTTGCTTATTATATACGGGTTAAGTTATTTCATGTTGTAACATTGGGAAAAAAATTATTTTGTTTTCACAAACCTTTGCTTTGTTGTGTAAGTGCAATAAGCCTGATGTCATTAATAAAACCCACAATATAAAATAGTATGTTTAAATATCGCCTGAGAATGCCAACAGTGTAAAACTCCTAGCATCTTATGACCCTGTCACACTAGGCATATTGCGTATGTGAGAAACGTACGAGTTGCGTATGAAAATTCATAAAATATTTTTCATACGCACAAACACTATTGACAATACAACATTATGCGTTTGAGTGGCGTATGGGTAGCGTATGACCAGCATTTGACCAGCGTATGGCCAGCGTAGTCTTCGTATGGCTAGCGAATAGTTAGTGTATAGCCTGGGGATACGCTTGGTATACGCTAATCAACGCTAGCTATACGTTTAATACGTCAGTCGTACGTTGGATGTACGTTACTCATCCGCTATCAATACGCTAGCTGTACGGTACACTTTCATTCCTGCGTATGTAAGCGTATGTTAGCATATGACCAGCGTTTGACCAGCGTACTCGACCTATGAGTAACGTACCTCTAAACTGAAACTGAAACTGGTTTATTTGATTAAACGCCTGTTACTATGAAATAAACATATTCAATGGCGTTTTACAAAAACAAAGCTACAAGTAAATAAAATATATCATAATAGTTCGTAATTATTATAAAAGAAAGGCATTAGCTGCAAAAAACAATATAAAACATTCAACGCAAGTAAACACTTAAGATTTTGAAGACATAAAACATAAAACACGCATAAAACATAAAACACCTTTGCCTTTAAGAGTATGTTTCAGTTACGCAAATAGTGAATAAAAATTGCGGAAAAAGTATGTTTTCAAATCTTTTTTAAACTTATCTAAGGAATTTGACTGTCGTAGTTCTGGCGGCAAATCGTTCCATAATCTTGGACCAGCGGTGCTAAAACTTCTATCACTAAATGTTCTCCTCTTATTGAATGGCACAACGTAAGAGTTCTCTGCAGTATTCGACGATCGAAGACCACGCCTGCAAGGAGTTTGTTTGGTAAGCAGTTCCAACAGGTAGTCGGGAGCCTCATTTGCAGAGCACTTGTACATGAATGTAAGTAATTTGAATGATATTCTAGCTTTTATCGGCAACCAGTGTAAATCGTATAGAGCCTGTTTTGAGCTTTCATATTTTCCACGTTCTAAAACAAGTTTAGCGCACATATTTTGTATTCGCTGCATCTTCTGAATCTCAGTCTCAGCAACACCGTATAAAATTACATTACAGTAGTCAAGGTGGGATAAAACTAGAGACACAACTAGGATTTCGGTTGCCGGTCTGGTTAGGTATTTGCGGATACTTTTGATTCTAAAATAATTTAGCATAGCCGAGCGACACTTCATTGCAACGTGCTTTCTGAAGCTGAGAGTCTCATCTAAGAACGCTCCAAGATAACGAATTGTAGTATCTCGATGAATTTTGTCTCCTGCAACGTTGATTTCTGTTGTTGTTATTTTTTGAAGTTGTTGACGGCTACCAAACGTAATAAATTCAGTTTTTGAGGCGTTCATTTTTAAATTATTTTTATTCATCCAATTATTGATTGTAACAGAACATTTCTCAAGATCCGTTATTGCATTTCGTTCGTGAGGTTCAGACGGTTTGAATGATATTTTGGCAATATGATCATCAGCGAAACCAAACACGGAGATATTCGATGGAATTATATCAAATAGTGTTCCCGCGTAGGCAAGATACAGCCAAGGACCAAGGCAGCTGCCCTGAGGAACGCTGCATTGTAGTGGCCGCGCGTTGGAAATGCCATTGTTGACTCGAACACTGCAGGTTCTGTCTCTCAGGTAGGAGTCCATCCAGTCGAGTGTCGTTTCATGCAAACCGTACTGGGATCGGAGAACATCGAGCAATATGTCGTGGTCAACCGTGTCAAAGGCAGCACTCAAGTCTATGGCAATCATGGCTGTTACTTCCTGCTTCTCCATGCCTGCCAACAAATCATTTACCAGCCTGAGAAGAGCCGATTCACAGGAATGGTTTCGTCGGTACGCAGATTGGTTCTTTGGGAGAAGACTGTAGGCATCGGCGTGAGTATTTAATTGCAACAACACCGCCTTCTCGATCAGCTTGGAGAAGAAAGCTAAATTGCTTACAGGTCTGTAATTAGCAAGTTTATCTCGTAAATCTCGCGTTTAGGCTGGCATACGCAGATACCAAACGCAATAGTGTGACAGGTAATTAAAAAGAAATAACAATGGAAAGCAAACCAAGCAATAAATACTATTTAAAACTAACCTTAAATACTATATTAGCCACTCATCTGTTTAACAGCACAGATTTTAGGATGTTTTAAATGTGCTACTTAAACATTGGAAGCTTTATGACCACAAATGTTATATTGTTGTCCTTCAAATGGGAATTCATGAAAAAGCTGTCTTAGAAAGTAAAACAGGTGCTATTACATAGCCTTGGAGTAACTATTTAAATATACGCATTTTAACAATATTGTATTACTAGTATGTAGACTAAATAGTAAAACTGTAGATATGACATGTGTTAACGTAATCTACCTATCATTTTCATCATCTGGATTGTCACACGCCTTGGCAATGAACCTGTATCGGCCATTATATTCCACGGTGCCCCGTACTGTGATATCCCCTGTCTGAGCGTTCACAGTGAACGGCACCTGCCCTAAAGAAAGGGACTCCTCGATGGCATAGGTAACGTGGGCGTTACCGGTCCCCGGTTGATCCCCGTCTGTTGCCGACACCTTATAAAGAATTTAAAAATATCGCATGCCGTTTATTGGAATACAATCATTTGAAACTGTTTTAGCTTACATATCTGATATCTGTAATTCTCTGCTATTGGTTATGGTGTCTAAAGCGACTATTTCTATGAAACAATGGTATTTAACAATGACGATATTATGGATATTGCGTATTGTTGGATTCTAATATTTAACTGTCAGATGTAATGAATAGTATGAACAAGTTAACATTTACAGAATATTATTTCATGACGGAAAGCAATACAGATGAATGTACAAGCAACACCTACAGTTCCAATGTATTCATCAGACGACGTGTACACCGCCCCGAACACGTACGCGGATTTTGCGAATTGCGGTGTTTTGTCGTTGATGTCTTGGAGATTGATGACTAACGTTGCGGTGTTAGATGACATGTTCCCTTCCCTGTCCTCGCCTGTTATCTGCAATACCGGAATCTCAACATCAAAGATGGTGAAGGTAAGACCTAATGTAGTAATAAGTACAAAGTTAACGAGATATCCTGGTAAAACCATACATGATATCCATTTACAGCTGGGTAAACAGGTAACATATGTATGGCAATTGTGTATGTTATACTGTTCGTTTTGACTACGTAAACTATTTTCGTTACTTCATTAAGACTATGTGCATAATTGTGATACAAATATGAGTATGTTCAATTTTCTATAAACAGCATTGTATTGTTTCAAAATATATATACACTTGTGTTCAATATTAGTAAAGATACATAATAAATTATGTCTAATGGTTCCATTGTAGAATAGTTCACAGAATCTTAGAATATGAAAATAGTTACTGATAATCTTTGCACATTTTGATTGAAGTAGAAAATATTACACACTTGTTTTGGAATTGTGCAATACTCAAATTATTAAATGCGTTATGCATATTGTAAATAGTAATAGAAAGAGCATGAATTCTAAAATAATAACTGTGTGGGTATATGAGAAAATAAAATATTGCACTACAAAAAATATCGTTTCAACATACCATTATGACAACCGTTTCGTTCATTTCCCTGTCCAGCGCCGACCTTACGTCTATAATAAGAACACCCGTATGTTCACCCACAGAAAACCCGGTCGTTCCGTTGACTATCTTATAGATTATTTCGGCGTTAGGACCCTAAAGAAAGAGTTATGCAGACATTATAATTTATAAATTATATTGACAACTATTACATCATAGGAGGATTCTACAGTTGCAAAAAACAATCGTATGTTTTACGTATTATGCTCGTGTTCAGTGTCTGAACGATTTCGTGCCGCACCGGAAGTTGCAGTCAACTACTTATACAGTAGTGTGATTTTTGGCATGGCGGTTACAAATTATAAGCTAACAACGGGGTAAATCTATGACAATTCGTAAGTCCTTTGTGCATGTTACTTTCTCTAAAAATTGTATTTTCATATGACAGCGTGTTACATATTATTAGAGCACGAATTATTTTGATAAACGTTTATTTTCTGAGAAGAGATGCTCCTGTTTTTCCCACGTCGAGATATTGTTGTGAAAAAAAAAACTGTGCTTATAATTTGTCTATGCATTTAATATCTTCTTCGTTAAGCAGCGGAAAACTCTGTCAAGACGTTATTTTATACCTAGTTGCATCAATTACTCTATGTTTGTTGCACTGTATGCCTAGCAATGGAAACTGCATGCCTAGTTACTAACATATGTCATGCATCTGTACGTTCTTTTTCATGTAAAAATGGGCAAGCTTTTCATTTTTTTCTGATGAATTTACCATAAAGCACTGTTTCACCTACCATCAACGATTCAGTAACGCAGTGATTGATTGTCTTAGTATTTAGACAAAATCTGTCGCTGCTTTAGTCATTAATGAGGAGTGTTAGTATATATGTTATAAAACAAGTTATGCAGACAGAAACGTTCTTCTCGTCAAGAAAATCGGGGACACTTTTTCTGAAAATTGCTGTTGCTTTGCTGTTCGTGTGATAATTTTAAGAGCACATCATTATTTTTACACAACATTTGGGAAACTTCTTCAAGACACGAAAAAGTGATTAACTTTCGCTTTAAAAACATATGGTATTGACCTTTCCTCACATTTTCAAAACATCTATTTTACCTGATTTGGTTGTTAATGTACCGTAACTTAGTACTTATAATATTCGTCGGAACTCGAATAAACAAAGTCTGCTCAGGCATACGATATCTCAGCATATATGTATAACAGCAAATTTAACGAACAAGTCACTTCATGACAATTTAACGCAGGGCAAATAAATCAGCCAACAATTATGCACACAAACTGCAAACATTCATAAAAAATAAACAAATGTTTAATATTTATATGCTTTTCCAGGAACAATTACTTCACTTACGGTATCGCAATCAGTAGCGCGGACGGTGGTCACATATCCCAGGCTGTGTTCAAGCATCGACAAACTGTAGAGAACAGGCTGGAACACAGCGGCACAGTCATCCACGTCCTGTACGGTAACAATCAGCGCGGCCTCTGCTGTCTTCTTGGGATCATCAACTTGGTAACACTGTTTAAACAAATGAACTAGGCAATAGCAAAGTATATAATGAAGAGATACATAATTTAATTATAGTGTGTCCAATTCTAAAGAGAATAGTTCTCGTCACGGTCATTGCTGGCCTACTTTTTCAATATAAATGCATAACCTTTTATTTGACTTAACGCGTAGAAATAACTGCATGGGAGTACTTGCTTCGCAACGAATTTGTCATCGACTTCAAATGACGCATATTTAGGGTTACACATTGACAGTTAAACACAAATTAAAAAAGACACATTGTATGCGGATCATTTGCTAGGTTATAAATACTATACACAAATAAAAAACCAACAAACCAAAAGCGGTATTCTAAAAATGGGGTCTGTCTCCCGATCAATAGATTTGTGGACCCGAACTTGGCCAGTCGACGGGTCAATCTCTAGGTGGGCACTTATGTTACTAGAATCTTAGGCGAAAAGAAACAAACATATTGCATGAATTGTATATATCATATATAAGGTGCATTTATTCTAAAACGTAGGCATAAGTAAAATGTGTTCTGTTTCACAACTTAATTATCCGTTAACTTTCATTGTAACATTATACTCGCTGATTATTTTTTTTAGACAAAGAACTAAATTATCGTTGTTAAACTATCTTATGAACAACGCAAAACGCAGTCTCGATTCTAAGCGGATAATAGTAAAATGTAGTTCGCATTACAATTGCTAAACGTATTGTTCAAATCAAACTAGAATCGAACTCATTTTCGGAGTATCGTTGTTTATCGGACAATAAGCAACTCTTTGTTGTTCTGATGCGTGGCAATTAAAACACTCGGACTAACGCCCTTGTGGTTTAAATCTTACGCATCAGAACTTTAAATCGTGTTTATTGGCCTTTAAACAACGATAAATCGAAAATGATTTCTTAAATTATGTATTTATAATTTCAGTTTTCAGAACCTGTATTAGAGATGAATACGAATAACTATACAAATACAAAAACCGTGCCATAACAAGACATGACAATAACAGTTGACTTCGAATTCATTTATATAGATCATTATGACAGCGAAACGTATTTTGTTGCAATACTTCAGTGCGTAGGTCATCTTTACACCTACCACTAAATGCGTACGCCACTGGCGCATTGATTCCTAGGTCCTGGTCAAAGCAGTGGATAGGCGGCGATGACGTCATCCAATCTGTCGTACTCTTGAAAAAACAACCAATAACTGACAAATAAGCATTTGTATGTTAGTGTAAGACCAACATGTGGTATAAATATGGCATAAACGTTTCTTTGTATTTTATTTACAACATACAACCGAATTGAGTGAACGTGCGACAGCTGTTAAATTTTCTGAATTGTATCTGAATTCCTGATTTTGGTAATTTGGGTGGTCAGTCTGTTACCCCGGCCATGCAATCAACTATTTGTAACAAATGAAATGCAAGTAATTGTAGTGGACCATGGGCAATATTTCAGGATGTTGTTTCACAGTCTCGATGCCATTGTTATCAGTTCTAAACATATTGTTAAAATATCGGTACCTCTTCGTTGACATTGATGGCATACTCAGTGCTATCAAATGTAGGAGTATTGTCATCAACATCGGTTACTTCTACTATCAGCTCAGTCGTGTCTGTCTCTGGGTCAGTGCCCTTAAATACACAATAACGTGACTAATAATTGAATGAATTAAACGAAGATTCCAGTTGTAATTTGCCGTTATTTATTACGGTTCCTAAAATCCGATACATACCGTGTATTCATTAGTAAGTAATACAAATATGGTCTTAGTGCATTTGCAGTTTGATTCATAAACCTGTCATAATGTAAAGTATTGACGTTCGTTTTAACTGCTAACTACATAATATTTGGTGAAGTATTCGTTACGAAAGCGCAAAAAAGGCGTGGTTCTTTAATTGAGACCAAACAGGACCAAATGTATATATTTTACAAAATAAATTGCAAAATAGATAATGTCTACCAATGTTCATTCCCTATGTATTCTGCCAAATGGGTCAAATAGTGAACGTGGTCGCTGATAGCAAAGTAAGCGCACATAATAGTTTGTGATAGCAAAACGGTGTTCAATTGCTTCTATTAAGCAAGTTGCGGTTTCATTACACTTTTTCAGAAAATTGTGCGTGGTTTGTGGTGTGGAATGATAATTATATTCATATACCACATTTAATAAATGTTGTTATCTTTATTGTATGTTCATTTTTATTCCTAGTATTTATGAGTGTTAGCAAGATTTTATTTACAAACCGTTCAACGTTAGCAGTTAACTAAAATTTTAATTAGTCAAAGCGTTGCATCTGTTGGTCTCGCATTTTGAACATATTATAAATATACGAGTATCAGGGTTTTCCGCGGGATTTCTTGAAGGGATGTCGGCATCCAAGACTCCCCACCCGCGACAAAAATCGGCTCGAACACCCCCCCCCCGGTATGTTTCCAAACCGATCCCTTTAGCCCCCCCCCCCACCCTGATATGGCCTAAATCGGCTTCATCGATCAACCCAACCTCCCCAAAATCGGCTGCACCGCTTGAACCCACCTCCCCCAAATCGTCATCGCGAGACCCCACCTTCCCGAAATCGGCTGCGACGTTCAAAATCCCGGCGGCGATCAAATCGGCAGTATCGCTGTAACTACCGACCTTTATCGCTTAACCTGCCTTGCCTTTTGCTCGACCAGCACCTCTCTTTGCATTATCTTTAATTTGGAAATTCTTACTTTTATATTACTGAAACTATTACAATTATTTATCCTACTAAAACAGCAAGAGCCGCGGTTTTCTTATTTGAATAAAAACTCCATCGGATACACTGTACATCACCATACTAGGCTGCTAGGCTGCATTTGTTATGGAATGAATTTTTAATCATGCATTGTATTCAGATTCGTTGAAAAGCCTAGCTGTTTTTCCACCTTGATATTCTGTCATGACCGCTAGTTTTTTTAAACATCTTTCATTAATTTGTTTCGGATGCGATAACAATCAATCATTAATATCAGTTATACTAAATGCGGACATTAAAAGCCGAATAAATCACCATTGCTTTTATATACTGAAATATGCAGTTCCTAATCGACATAAAATACGGAACTGTATCTCCATGTAAAAAGCGTAGTTTTCTACAAAAGCGCGCGAAAATTATGTTGCCGTGCACAAGGTCACGGACGCCTCATTAAAAACGTGCGTGTACTTGTCAAGTGCTTAATTGCAGTGTTTATTTGATTAAAATTAAATTTGACGACGTTAAGTTGTGTTTTAAAATTAGGCTCTATATTACATTATTCGTTAGCGTATTTTTGATTGTGAATTTGTTAAACCGATAAGAAAATTACCGGGATAAAATAAAACGTTAAACGTTAAATATAATAATCAAATGTTTTAAAATGCCTGTTACGCTAGTAACGCTAGTTGTTAGTAAGGTATAAAATCGGCCCTAAAATTGCCGTATTTGATTGGCTAATGAGATCGTTGTGGGCGGAACTACACAGTTCAGTCAGATGTCAATAACACTGTTGGAAGTTATATTATCGATCAATACGGCGTTCGTTTATGGCCCTGTGGTTAAAGATCGGTTTAATAGATAAAGGGATTAAGGGTTGTCGCTTTGAAAATTAAAGCATGTCGGCGTTGTTTAAGCATATCGGCAAATAACTAACTGCTTTGAAGAGATGTCGGAGCCGACAAGCGATACAGGCCTGTGGGAAACCCTGAGTATCATACATTATAATTTAAATTCTCCCCCCCCCCCCCCCACACACACACGTTCGTATGAAACGTGTATGAGGTGAACACCTACCGAATTAACCAGGACAATGATATTGAGAGTTCTTGTCTGTTCGTAATCCACAGGGTAACTGTTGCGAACAACCCCAGATGGGTTTATAGACAACTGGCTGCTACCGCCCTGAAAAGTAATACAAATAGCTCGAAAATCCAATTATCAGTCAATTGTTTGGAAATCTGTTCGATCTTAATGATTTATTCGTATGTGTTTGCTTCATAGATCAATTGATCATTACGTTACCGAAATATTGCACAGTTTATCTATAAACAAATGTGAGTTCCTTTGCATGTCGTTGTGGGTTGTTTTTGTTTTCACTTCTACGAGTATTTCGAAATTAAACAGTCAATATAATACATTCCATATGCAAAAATAGGCGTGTTATTCGCCAACGATTACTATAGTAAAGTACGTTCATCAGATGCAAGCATAATACGATGATTTTATTTTACTAATGCGTACTAGTATATCAAATGTATTTGCTTCTATTTTGCTTCATACATCGAACCTTAAAATAAAATAGGTGTACCTGGCCTCGACGAAAAAGGAATTGATAGTTTGTGCAGTCTTCATCTATTGGTGTATAGTCTTCACTTGCAAAATTAAGGATAGTGGAATTAATGGGAATATTCTGAAACGAGAAAAGTGGCACTATTATATCAGCTCAATACGAAACAGAATTATTATTATGTACGATGCCTTGTTTTAGTTAAAAAAAATGCTATGCAAATCTAATCACTATAAATACATGTTCAATTTATGACGACTAAAAATTTCATTTTACTCGCTGGAAAAGCGTTTGAACTTTATATCTGCTAGAAAAATAACAGCAAAAATTAAGTCGTACAATATCAATACCAACAATCGTTATAAGTAGATAAACGTATAAACATTACTGTATGAACTCATCGTCTTAAAGATACCGTCAAAAGGAGGGGGCTCGAAAGTAATGCCAAATTTTGAGCTTATAATATTCAAATTGTTACTTAAAATAGTTTAACAAGTCGACCTACCTCAGGGACTTTAACAGTGTATGTTGAATTCCTAAACCTCGGAGCGTCCGTGTTGACAATGGTCGCAACCATTGTCACAGTTAGACGAACCTACAAAAAAAACATATTGTATGTAAACACGCTTAGCGCGAAATTAGTCGTTTATGGTTATTAAATAACTATTTATTAACGTATTTTGTACAAAGGAACTGTGCAGGCACCATAAAAATACGATTGAGTATTTAAAGTGTAATTCAATTGAATCAATATATTACTATTACTATTATTACTATTTAATTTTAATCGCAATGCTATGAGGTTAAATGTTATTTACAATTGTGTGTATTGTGATCAATTATGGTCTAAGTTCAAGTTCTGCATGCCTTAAAACCGGTTTAAACCCCCAATGCTTTGCATTGACCGTTCCAAGGCGGTGACTCCAGTTTTAATCATTATTGTTTGAAGTTGTGTTGTGCGTATTGTCCTGTATTGTATATGCAATTGGTCACTTGCCTTAAATAAAGGACTATCAGATATAAACAAGGGTTTCTCACCTGCTGATGTCTCTGGAGTTTTATTATTAATTGCAATATGTAATGAGAGATGTTGATGCAAACGACTGCTTACCGTGCCAGTAGGGTAGTGTGGATCTGTGCACTTCACAGTACAATGTTGAAAAGGCACCTACACACAAATATTTAAACTTTCATTCAGGGCGAAAGCTGTAGTAATAATAATTCTTATAATAATAATAATAATAATTCTTATAATAATAATAATAATAATTCTTATAATAATATTATTATTATTAATAATAATAATAATAATAATAATTCTTATAATAATTCTTATAATAATAATAATAATAATAATAATAATAAATAATAATAATAATAGTAATGGTGATGATGAAAAAGAAAAAGAAAAAGAAAAATGATGACGATAATGATGATGATAATGGAAATGATGACGATAACGATGACGATGATGATAATGATGACGATATTGATGATGATAATGATGACGATAATGATGACGATGATGATGACGATGATGATGACGATGATGATGACGATGATGATAATGATGACGATGATGATAATACGATAATGATGACGATGATGATAATGACGATAATGATGACGATGATGATAATGACGATCATGATGACGATGATGTTAATGACGATCATGATGAATGGATCAAACTACTTACGTAGCAAGGTTTTTGCAGGTTAATATTCAGCACAACCTCCGATCCGTTCATCACGTCCGTTGTGTTAAAAATTGAGCATCGAGGATCAAACGAAATGTTAAGGTTATCCGACGTAAATACTGCAATCGTTGAACCTGGGAACAGGGAAGAGACATTTTTTGTACAAGACATAGTAACATCGTTTAACAAATCCAAAAATGACAATGCAAGACAACTGAAGAGTTTGTCATGTGGGAAGTGGTAGTCATAATAGTTGATCCCTACTCTTAAAAGGAAAACAATAAATACTACCCCTTTCACACGAGTACTGCAGTAAAGCTGTTTGGGTGTCTTTACTTAAGTTAGATCCTTAGACATGAAAATATAATTTCATAAGCAATACTTACCAACACTAGTGTTATCGGACACTATTAGTAAGATGTAGGACGCATTGCATGGGTCCATCACACATCCCTGTTTACACTGATATGACGTCACTATACTAAAGAATGTTGAAATCACAGCGAATCGCAAAACTATTATCCGGAACATTGTCTGAAAAAGTTAATTAAAATTCTAAGTATGGTTATAATTCTAAAGAAATTCGTTTCATTTTAATATACATAGGGAATATTGCATGATCTTGGTGTTCCGCCGGGTTGTATCGCTCGAGTTTATTGCGTAACGCTGTATTCCACGAGTTCACAGTGCGAGTGGAATACAAGTTTAAACAATCAACAAGAGCGATACAATCCACCGGAACACCATAATCATGTGGTATTCCATTTTTTATGTACCTCAATGCGATCAAACCACCACCACAAATATGCTACGAAAAAAATAATAAAAAATAGTACTGTTAAAAGAGCGCGCATTAATACATGTCATATGGACTTTTTAGCTGTGCAATATCATGTGATGGTGCACAGCAAAATCCATATTGAACGTGGCGACTTATAAAATAAATGACAGCTGATGGCGTTTTAAGAATAAAGAACAACACACATTTATTTGTTTCAATAATAATATCAAAACGAAAATATATATTTCGGTTACTTCCCTTATTTTTATTTTAACGGGAGATCACTGTTTTAACACCAAACTCTTTGCAGTGGTTACCTCCCCTATTCGTTAACGGTAACCACTGCAATCACACGTAATAAAATCCTTCAAGATCTGGAAGGATTACGTGTTTGTAACTTTTACTTATTTAATACAACTCAGTGCAATTTTCTACATAATTGGACTTTTCATATATCGTTTGCAATAATGAAATAAGAAAAAGAAAATAACTAATTGAAACCATAAATAATATCTAGAAGATTTAAATTGATCATCATCACGTGGTTAATTATGACGGCAGGGATTTGATCAGAACCAGTCAATTCCCTGCGTGGAGGTTGTTTAAACACTTGTTGAATTTTAGATGTTGTAATCATTACCTACCCATTGCAGCAGGTATGGTGTATGGTGTGATCTATGTAACTCAAATAATATTGGCGATGAATTTCATTATATATTCAAATGCTCATACGTTAAATCAGAAAGGCTAAGATATATTGATCGTGCTATTTTGACTCTAAATACCCTTAATTTCAAGTTCAACAGTGAAGATTATAACCAACTTTTGAAATCAGCTTTATTCACAAATATAATTATGAAAAAAATAAAAATTAATAGTAACGAAATATTCTTTGATATTTATATTACATCTAATTTTTGATATGTCACCTTCCATTTTCAAAACAAGACCATACACTAACTGTTACTTATTTATATTTTTCCTTGTGCAATCACTTTTTCTAGTTATAGTTTAAATATATTTAGATACAATCATCTGTTTATTTAATATTCATATTGATTAGAATATTTCCATGAGATTTACATGCCTTGTTACTTGTATATATTGTTCACTTGTTATTGTTTGTGTTAAAACCGATGCCTCTGCGAGGCTTAGTTTCCAATAAAACTTGAAACACGAGTATTACCGACTCGTACTTCGGGATAATACGTAATTGAACGGCAAAAAATTCGCACTTTCATTGGGATTCCAAATAAGCTATTATTAGTTACTGTACAATGTCATCTGATATTAATTAGAACAGATTTTCTTTCAAAGGTGTGTCGCTGAGCCAATCAAATAACGTGTATGTATAAGTCATATTATAATTGTTTCTGCATTACATGAGTATGTATAAGTCATATTATAATTGTTTCTGCATTACATGAGTACTATGTTCGGTGGAATATATGTACTAGTATATGATATGCAAATAGTTATAATGTCGATTCTTAAAAACTAAGCAATTGATTGGTTTTATGCAAGATGGTAAACGGATGTATGATCCAAAAAAAATACAATAAAAGAAGGTTCATTTAAGATGTCAATTTAAAACAAATATTTCACATTTCCTATTCATTTAGGTGCACTATCGGACAACAATTATTATACTTCCAAGTTCTACAAATGAACTAGGAATCAGAGTAACTAAATTATTTATGTTGTGTTTCAAAAATGACCTACGGTTGGCGAAATGCAAGACTATGGAAATGTTGGAGTGTTCCGATTCATCTTATGCACCTATCAATATATTCCCCCAGGGAGTGAGCGGCGGGCTGACCCAGGGGAATATTACAAATTATATTTTGGGGGTCTAATTCCCCACCCTAGAGTCAAGCATATTCTGTCTAAATCCCCTCACTGGGAGATGCTATATGTCTATCAA
>CM051024.1:108206711-108366711 GCA_027627225.1 Congeria kusceri
ACCCGCCTTTGTTACCTCCGATAAAGAGGTAACGTTTTCGTTACAGCTGATTGGTTTATCGGTTTGTCATAATTATTGTTAGATAGGGCAAGGAGTAACCTATCACTGACAATGTATGTAATGCCTCTTGTACGATTTAAGTATTTAAGATAAATTTGCGAAAAATAGTATAATTATGTTATATGTAGCTACATGTTTGTCCTATCTACAACTTCATTAATTGCTCATTTATCAGACATTTTAAAATGTTAAATTGGCCCTTTGCCCCACGGTTTAAGATGCAACGTGTGTTCATTGGGTGAGAAATGAAACAACAAACAAAACTGCAAACGATCTGCAGACGACACCGCTTTGACATTTCAGATAAGGCCGTGGATGTAATGACGCGATATTTAACAAGTGACCCGCTTGTTGCCGTGACTCGTGATAAGTTGACAGCTGTAATCAGCGTTCTCACCGCGCGCGCTGCGAGTTCTCACGCGTTATCGCGAGATTACGACGCGCGATGATTGGTCCCGGCGTTTCCGTCCGAGGGCGCTGGGCTGCAGTCTGTTTCGCCGCGGGGGATCATGGGAAATTTAAACTTGAACAAACAGTTGAACATAAGCTCCAAAATATTGTAATGCTAATCGACTGCAGGTAACTGTAAACAATCAACGCCTTCGTGCTTATGTGTAATGTTGGTACTCATGACCTTGATTCGGTTTGCAAGGAATAGAATGATGTTACTTCTACATTGCTTTCACATAAAAGGTATGCACATCAAGCAAAATTTAACGATTCCCGGCTAATTCCAGGTCACGTGGCGTATGAGTTTGATTTGTTGACACTATAACGAGCACATGGGTGTGGACCCTTTTCCCACATCACAAAACGACACAAAACATTTGGAAAGCGTTCGCTAAACTTTAAATAGATAATATTCAATAATATTCCAAATTGTGCGGTGACGGAAAGCTAGTTTGGGGGGGATAAGGGGACACACGTAGGGCGCACGAACGATGTGGTTAGTGCGTAAATACACATAACTACCGGTAACATTTATTTGATACATGAACAGACCTTCCATTATAGTTGTTAGATGTTCTTTTTCATGTTCGGTTGAAATTATGTACTAAACGAGTAGCATGTACACAGTAAGGCTTAACTGTCCAGATGGTTTATATCATACAGAGTTATTACAGAAATAAAATTATAATTACCTGCACTTGCCCGCCTCGCGGAAACCTTTGGCAAACGGATTTCGTGCAATCTTTAAACGGGTAATCTGGAAGAAGACATGCAAGTATAATGGTAAAATGGTATATTGTATAAATATCATAGGCAGTTTAGGGATATAGTAAATATTGCACCCCGAGGATAGTGATGTCAACTGAGGCCGAAGACCGAGTTTGACATCACTCTTCGAGGGGGGGGGAGCAATATTTACTATACCCCTCAACTGCCTATGATATGTATTTTATTATAACGAACACAAATATTGTAATTCAAAGAACAACCTAGTCCTACAAAGTAATAAACAATTTATTGTTGGAAAATCAGGCGCTCAAAGACATTGATTTTTTAAATACATTTTATTAAGCTCCTACCATTTATTAGCTTATACGGATCTCTCGGAAAACCCGAGTTTCTATTGTAAGGCCCACGCGCGGGGTATATTAAAAATTATAGCTCGTTCGGGGTATATTACTTTGCAACGTAATGGCATATTAAAATTATGCAGTGATGGGTATACGGGATTTTACTATGGGAAAACAAAGTGAAGTATAATAAAACAGAATACAAAGAATAATAACAGAACCGTGTTACAAGGCAAGTGTTATTAAAAACTATTGCAGACAATATAATGGTTCATTTGCAATTTAGCCTTTTGAAATTGTGTGGCAAATATGTTCACGAAACAAAATATTAATATATCACAGGCTGGAATGAAAGTATCAAAGCCGTCAAAAACTTGTATAAATGTCACAAGCCCTCGAAATATATACAAAAATGCATTGAATTATGTCATTTAATACAGATATATTTCCGTTTACAACATTATTGCAGTTTGGGGATTTAGTTTTGTAATTTAAATTTAAAAGTGAATCGTTTATCTACATATTGCATTAAAATGCCACAACGGCTAAATTAGCGTCAGTGACGTAAACAAGAAATGCGCGTCAGAGACATGAACGCGAAATGCGCGTCAGAAACATAAGCGCGAAATCAGCGCAAACGACCTACAGTCAGTTCGAAAGGAGCCAAATTATGTAACGCAAGATGCGCGTAATGTGCGCCAAAAAGGCAAAGGCTGTTTGCGCTTCAAAGACGCAAAGGCGTAATGCGCGTCAATGACGCAAAGGCGTAATTCGCCATCAAAGACGCAAATGTGTAATGCGCGTCAAAGACGCAAACGCGTGTTTGCGGTCAGAAACATCGAAAGACGACGTGTACTCTATTGACATACGTGAAACACTTGCGTCATGCTTTGAGTTCAATTACATATAAAGCGTTTATGATGGCACACACGGAAAATATGTGCATGTACTTTCAAAATTGTTATCAAATTCGCCAAGATTTTGAACGTTGAATTGCTATTATAATGACACTTTTGCCTTAAAACAACAGATATGATATCTTCTTGAACCTTGCTTGAACAAATCCTAGCCTGTTGGAGCACTTGGTTCTCGTAACGAACTGCCAGTTCTGATTATTCGCGCCTGAAACTACGACTGCGTAAAGAAAACGACACTTTTATCTACTTCTTAAACGCGTTTTATCAAAGTCGGCACATTCAGGATTAGTACTTGAGATAATTATTTAAAACGTCTAGTGGCAAAACACTTCAGCAGACGACACCAATATCTGTTTGAAGATTTTCCTTAGGAAATCTGAGATTTTGTTAATCGATTAAGGCATTGGCGCTAATCCTGGTAGCGCTCGATTAATGCAAACATCCGCCATTTGTATCTCCGCTGTTTTTGATATAAACAATGAGTTATATAATTAAACAAGCATTAACTGGTTCAAGTGGTCGATGAGGATGGATTACACTTCAACGTATCTCTGTATCAAGTCATTATTTGTATTCGAGTCGATTACGTTTGTCACTATGAACAGGTTTGGGGCAAAGGTGGCATTTCAATGGTCGCATATCGCTTTATGTTTATTTTCATTGTCAATTTGAACACAAGACGCAATGATTTCTACTCATTCAATTTTATAAGACAACGACGTCATTAGAAACGGATTGCAACGAGCTGATTGCACAATTGCATCGATTATTATGGGCAATGCATGCTAAAGAAGACTGCCAAATCACCATTAAATCTAAACAACAACACATTTTTAAACAATAATGCTATTGTCCAGCTACTGCTTGCATTTGAGCTACCAAATAGTCTAATTAGGCCAAACAAATAATTGTTGGTTTCCGCTTACATCTCCAAAATCTCTAGGGGAGGAGGTAAAAATTAATTCCTTTAACTTTTTTTTTCTTCGTGGCATATTCACCACACAGCTTAAGTATATTGAACTGCATGTAAAATGTTTAAACGCCTCCCATCAAAGACACTTTTAGGGTCGGCGGAAAAAAATGGCGGGGGTCGGGTAAGCGGAATAATTAATATTATTATTATATCAATCTTATTAATACGCCTCAATAACAACTTAGTGTATTATTATGTTTTAGCCAAACATTTAACATAATCATTAACCATATATTCATCTTAAAACTGCTGTGTTTTCAGGTTAAAAGTAAAAATATGGTCGTGTATTCTTCGTAACGCGCATACTTCGTAAACATAATCGATTCGTCATTATCTATTTTTGTATGAAATATGACGTATGGATCTATATACAACATTTACGAACATATTGAAACAAGAAGCTTTACAAAAGTGAACACACACAAAAAAACACAATCTAATTCGATAAGATTAACCAGTTCTTTTATGTTACGTACTGGCATATATACCTTGTGCATTTTGGTGTCTTCGTATAAAAATGTTTACGATATTTACTGAAATACATTGATTAACTACTCTAAAATAACGATTTGTGTAAAATTAGTATCAGCTCACGTACACGCATACATATAATATATGATTAACGGAAATATAGTGCAGCACTGTAGTATCATATTCTTCACAAATAATATTCTTCACACACTTGTGAAGAATAGGATCTCAATTATCACACTTAAATGGGATTGACCAAAAACGGGGAATGCGTGAGGATCACAGAAGAATATGATTTCATTGCACATAAACAAAAACTGGATGCGATCACAAACTTCACAGAAAATATGAAGAATAAGACTATGATGTGTGAAGAATAAGATCTCAATTTTCACACCTGTGGAGAATGAGATCCTATTTGTCGCAGATGGGAAAAATATGATTTGTGAAAAATATTATCCTACACATCACAAATTAAAAGAGGGTTTGTAAACTGCAAAGGACTATAAGCCAAGGCTGTGCGGGTAATTTCAGTGTCCGTATTTGTGAAAAATATGGTCCTACGCAGCACAAATTAAATGCGTGTTTGTAAACTACAAAGGTCTACAAGCCAAGGCTGTGCGGGTAATTTCGGTGTCCGTAAACAATCCAGCCGAACATTGACCTGACGCGACGCGTTCCGTGCGACTTTCGCGACATCACGTGATCGTCTGTACGGGTTACTTTCGTACGACCTATTATAAGTACGTCTGTCTGGCAGTTTCGGTATATCTTCACGTATCTCTCACAAATGATCATAATACAGATAGCTGGTTTGATTGGATCGGTTATCAGATTTTATCACGTAATATCACATTGTATCACATTGTATCACACTGTCGGTAAACTTGTAAGTTGATTGCTGAATCAGGTGAGATTGAATTATCAGATCACACCATATAGTCTGTTCGTACATGTGATTCACAGTCGAAAGTTGCATCACTACGCTGTCTGGAACATTTGAACGCAACCTTATGCCTTTTTTATGCAATAAACAACACGCCACCATCAGTAAATACGCGTTACCCTCTCTCGGGTTCGATCGGTACTTTTCGCGTATCTTCGTAGAGAGCATCCGTTGGTTACGTTGACGCTCGTATATTCTCGGAAGTGAGTACAATAAGTGTTCTCCGTTCGTGCGTGATCGGTAGTTTTCGTTTACGCCCGTAAATCTCCGGAAGTGAGTTTTCTCGTATAATGCATCACGTCAAATCGTCGTAAGCGATTGCTTTGTTTCCAAAAGGCATCAAGAAATCTCTTTATTGTTCAATGTCATAGGCCAAAGTGACAATATAAGCAATAGCTTATGTGAACTTACTTTATATTTTAAAAAAAACACACAACTTTTTGTATAGTTTCACTCTCGAACTTTAATGCATTCCGAATCACTTCAAAGAATGTTTCACAAACAATTGCATTGTGTATGGTTATGATTTACTTGACAATATACTTGTTGACCGTAGATATCTATTTGGAAATTTCGCTTTATTGGTTCTCACAAAACTATTGTAAACTTACTAACAGATCGCATACGTTTTAATTCAATACATTTATAGCCATTACATCTGTATGCAAATAAATAACGGGATAATAAAACTAATAATATTTGGCACAAGGAGATTTTGTCGCACCTTTGTCATAATGCCGAAACTAATTCCATCAAGGGAAATAACTTCGCCAGGTATCACACTTGTGGATTAAATCTACATCACAATTTTTATTGCGTAAGACAATCTAAATGTAGTACACCATAGGTCACCATAGGTCACCATAGGTCACAGCAACAGAATGTTATGCGATCCTCATTCTAAGCGTACCAGAATCCCAACCGTAGCTTCAAAGAAGACATATAACTCTGTCATTAAATTAAAGAGGGATCGTCTGATAGTTTGGTAAATTTGTGGCGCGTCGCGATAAAACCGGTCTTAATGCATGTGCGTAAAGTGTCGTCCCGGATTAGCCTGTGCAGTCCGCACAGGCTAATCCGGGACGGCACTTTCCGCCTACAGTGGATTTATGTTTAGAAGAGACTTCCTTGAAACAGAAAATGCCATAAAAGCGGAAAGTGCCGTCCTGGATTAGCCTGTGCGGACTGCACAGGCTAAACCGGGACGACACTTTACGCACATGCATTAAGACCGATTTTCTCACGACGCGCCACATTTTCATGTCTCTTTCGTTACCCACTTACAAAAACCGTGTTGTAGTACATAAATCAATTTCAACATCGACAAACATTCCGTTTTGAATGAGAACATAAGAACTTCACATGCATTTTCAATCGATCTGACTCGTATAGACGCTGTGTATACATGTATATAATAGTTTGCTGCGCAGCGAAGTATAATTTTAGTTTGATATTTCTCTATTCATACGCATTTCTGAACATAGGTTATTCTCTACATTTGTATAATATTATTTTGAAAATATTTGTAGAATCCCTGGGTGGTTTTACATTTCAATTCTTGCACAAACTCTTACAATCCATCTAAAAGTGCGATTTGCGGTCGATAATAAAATATACGAAAGAGGACAGTAATAATCATGTATATGCTGGTAAGGTTATTTAAAGGGACCTGTTCACACATTGATGAATTGACAACTTCCAAAATGTGTGTCACTGATTCAAAAATGCAAGAAAACTGTATATAAATGAGCGAAATAGCAATACTGAAATAGAAATATATTGCCAATGTTTCGTTAACGCGTAATCATCCGTTAAAATGGATAACATTATAAAACGTTTGTAACGCGAAACGATTGAATATGTTTGAGTACTTCTGTCGTTTTCGTTGAGATTGTTGAAAACACGTGAATCACTTACATAAAGTAAAAATTACACTGACATGTGTATGAATCAGACTGGTCGAGTGGTTAGCGCGTCATACTTTAGATCCGGAGGTCGTAGGTTCGATCCGGAGGTCGTAGGTTCGATCACTGGTGGCGGCACATTTTTGTATGCTTTTCTTGTTATAATAGTGGAGGTCTTTAGTTCTGAAGCTTTAGTTGTTCCATCTCAGACATTTAAGGCATATTTTACAAATACAAATATCTGTGAACAAGTCCCTTTAATGTATGTACATGTACTTTTTTCAAAACACTACCTCTTGGTTCTGGTACGCGGTTACGGCGATGAAAGACGTTTGAGGAAACGTGACGGAAATACTGCTAGAGTTGTCGCCCTTGTCTGTGATAGTGATGCGCGGTTGAAACTTCTGCATCGACAGGAGCGATATCTGGAACAAATGTCGCATCTAAAATGTTGGACCGTGTTTTCGCACATTCCATATCTTTATGTGTAAGCTGTTTGCGCTGTTTATACATGTATCATACAAGTCAAGTTTATTTCAGGCGTGTCGTGGGAAAAACGGGCTTAATGCATGTGCGTAAAATGTCGTCCCGTATTAGCCTGTGCAGACCGCACATGCTGATCCAGGACGACACGTTCTGCTTTTATGGTATTTTCTGTTTCGAAGTAGTCTGTTCTGAACATAAATCCACTGTTGGGGAAAAGTTTCGTCCGGGATTAGCCTGTGCGCACTGCACATGCTGATCCAGGACGGCACTTTACTCAGATGCATTAAGCTCGGGTTTCCCGTACCGCGACATGCCTCATTTATGCCTTTCGTATTTACTCAAAAACACTTGCTACAGAAATAACGTTTTACGATTCCTCGATATCGTGTGCTAAATAGGTCGTTCGGTGTCATTAATAAAAACAACAACAATTAGAGCGTAATTTACGCGCACCTGCCCGGAAGCCGGTGCCTCGTTGTTGGTAAGTTTGATCTTCTCGAAGGAGATCACCTGGGCTCCCAACGCCTCACCCGCCATCGGGGATTCCGGATGTTCGTAGCTCTGGTTCCCCTTGAGCGCGTCCCCTACGCCGGCTACCATCCACCGGGAGCTGAAGTAATATGAACATGTATATATGTGACATGGAGTTATGGGACCATATCCACAAAGCTCCTAAGGAAAATTTTAACTTGAGTCATTTGAGTTTGAAATTTGAATACAATTTTCGGTATAAAAATCAATATTTTATATTATTATGAAATATTGTAAAATAAGAAGTATCTATTGATGTTTTTACCAGAATAAAACTCTGTTAAGACAAAATAAACTTATAATAAACAAGCTACACATTTTTATTAATTTTAAAAATCACGTACGTCTTTTCTGAGAAACTTTGTAGATATGGGCCCTGGTCATGCAAACCTGTTCATAAAGATCTATAAAGTTTGAGGACATACAATTGTTCACTAAAAAGAAATGGTAGAACATACCATTGCTCACTCAGCAGAAATTGTAGGACGTACAATTGTTCACTATGCAGAAATTGTAGGACATACCATTGTTCACTCTGCAGAAATTGTAGGACGTACAATTGTTCACTCTGCAGAAATTGTAGGACGTACAATTGTTCACTCAGCAGAAAGTGCATTACGAGTACATACAATTATTTACTTAGCAGAAATTGTAGGACATACAATTATTCAGTCAGAAGTAATTGTAGGACATACAGTATTGCATTCACATAAAATTGTAGGACATATAGCTTTGCATTCACAATAAATTGTAGGACATATAGTTTTGCATTCACAAGAAATTGTAGGACATGCTGTTTTGCATTCAGAAGAAACTGTAGGGCATACAGTTTTGCATTCATAAAAAATTGTAGGACATACAGTTTTGCTTTCAAAAGAAATTGTAGGACATACAGTTTTGAATCTACACAAAAATTGTAGGACATACAGTTTTGCTTTCACAAGAAAATGTAGGACATACCGTTTTGAATTCAGAAGATATTGTTGGACACACAGTTTTAAATTCAGAAGACATTGTTCAACATACAGTTTTAAATTCAGAAGAAATTGTAGGACATACAGTTTTTAATTCAGAAGAAACTGTAGGACATACAGTTTTGAAATCAGAAGAAATTGTTGGACATAGAGTTTTGAATTCAGAAGAAATTGTTGGACATACAGTTTTGAATTCAGAAGACATTGTAGGACATACAGTTTTGAATTCAGAAGAAATTGTTGGACGTACAGTTTTGAATTCAGAAGACATTGTTGGACATACAGTTTTGATTTCAGAAGAAATTGTTGGACATACAGTTTTGAATTCAGAAGACATTGTTGGACATACAGTTTTAAATTCAGAAGAAATTGTAAGACGTACCGTTTTTAATTCAGAAGAAATTGTTGGACACACAGTTTTAAATTCAGAAGACATTGTTCAACATACAGTTTTAAATTCAGAAGAAATTGTAGGACATACAGTTTTTAATTCAGAAGAAACTGTAGGACATACAGTTTTCAATTCAGAAGACATTGTTGGACATACAGTTTTAAATTCAGAAGAAATTGTTGGACATACAGTTTTGAATTCAGAAGAAATTGTTGGACATACAGTTTTGAATTCAGAAGACATTGTAGGACATACAGTTTTGAATTCAGAAGAAATAGTTGGACATACAGTTTTGAATTCAGAAGACATTGTTGGACATACAGTTTTGATTTCAGAAGAAATTGTTGGACATACAGTTTTGAATTCAGAAGACATTGTTGGACATACAGTTTTAAATTCAGAAGAAATTGTAAGACATACCGTTTTGAATTCAGAAGAAATTGTTGGACATACAATTATGATTTCAGAAGAAATTGTTGGACTTACAGTTTTGAATTCAGAAGACATTGTTGGACATACAGTTTTGAATTCAGAAGACATTGTTGGACATACAGTTTTGAATTCAGAAGACATTGTTGGACATACAGTTTTGAATTCAGAAGACATTTAATAACTGAAGTGTGTGTCCTGATTTTATCCTTTGTTTCTAAGACCTTTTTTTAATGTAAATCAACATTTGGCCACTTATAATGAGTATTTTCATGCGTAAATGTGTTCAGTACTTTTTAATTTGTCTTTAATCACAACTTATTTTAATTTCAATGCAAAGCTAACAAATGCATTATTAAGATACAACTCAGCTAACCTGTGGTATACGTATCTGTATTTGTGTTTGTCCACCGGCACAAAGTCCATGGCCACCTGGTACTTCGTCTGTTTCTTCAGACCGGATATCCGGATCCGAAGCGCGGGAAACATGCGTCTGGGAAAATACATTAATTTTTTTTCGGAATATTGCTCTGGTTATAGTAATATTTATATAAAAACAATATGCAAATTAAAACGAAATGCGACATAAATAATTCTTTGATCAGTCAACACTATACAAGAATATTCTTTGTAAAGTGTGCATCGTTAAAGAAACACAATATTCTGATGGTAATAAATATTTCTCAAGGATACAAATCAAATTTTCTGAATGCACAAAACATAATTTAACATTAAACACTGGAGGCAGTTTACAAATATTTATTTTACTTAGAGTATAATGTGACATAATGTTTTGTATAGATATGGATATGTAGTACAGAAAGTTCTAAAGAAACCCCAAACTACATTCTTTAGCGCGCTTTGTATAATAAACATTCCAACATGATACTTGCTAATTTTTCGATAGACAAAGAACAAAATTATCGTTGTTAAACTACCCAATAAACAACGCAAAAAGAAGTCCGGAATCCGAGAGGAGCCTAGTAAAAAGTACTTCCAATTCCTATTGCAAAAATACACGTACTACAAATCATGTTAGTATCGCAATAATTTTCGCATTATCGTTGTTTATCGGCCAATAAACAACTCTTTGTCGTTCTTATGCGTGGCTATAGAACAACTCGGGCTAACGCCCTCGTGGTTAATTCGTACGCATCAAAACTCCAAATCGTTGTTTATTCGCTGATAAACAACCATAAATCGAAACTTATTTCTTACATACATTATTAATAATAATCATTACCTTCCAGTCTTGGTGATGATCATTTCCGTTCCTAGGGAGTGGAAAGCCTGCCAAAGGTCACCTTGACACAGTTCCACCTTGATGATGTTTCCATGGTGATCTACAACATAGGTAAGCAAAGATTAGCGATACCGTGCTAATACGTGTCGCCATAGCAACACCTTTTCAAATTGAGCAGTGCAACTTTGAATGTCGCTTGACAACATAACTTATAGTTTAAAATCATGTTTAGGTGAAAGTTTCTCAAATACTCCCCGGAATTATTTGCACACTTCATTTATCTCATACCACGCAAGTGTGCACTGTGTATTCGTAAATAAAATAAAAATGTAAACTCATCTTGCAGAATAAGTTTTATATTTGATTTTGTTATATTCACAGTGATCTCAATATTATGAAATATGCAAACAACAGTGTAAATAAACTTCATGCGCATCCAATGTGATTTTACTTATAATGTTATGTAATTTATAATTTTCTCTGCTTGAATACAATTCAGAATCAGAACAAACACAACAAACTATGTATTATTCAGATTTTCAAAATAATCATGAAATAATCTTTTATGTTATATAAGAAAATACTACAATAATGTTTACCCGTCATTTGTAACTTCATCCATAAAATTAACACCGCTTTAAAACACGCTTGTCAATGGTATGTAACTATTTGCACTACATTAATGTATTAAACAGATGTGAAATATCAACTGCATGCATGTGGATGCGCATTTCTGATGATGAAATAAAACCAGCCTGTGTCTGCAGTATAACATTTAACAAAATGCCAGATTGAGTGACAATTTTCAAAACAATTGTTTATCGCTGACACGTGTTGGTTCTTTTTAGTGTACGGATTAGGATATTTGATACCTAGTTTACATTTTCTAATGTTACTTTTTTAGGATGAAAGTTGGAAAAATAATGAACGTGTACATGGTACTTTATAATAAACTTAAATACTAATACTATTTTTTATTGTTTTAATATATATTTCACGAGAAAAGTCACATGCAACTTTGCTTAGATCATTATGTTAATATGTTAATTCAATGTAAATAATATTACAATAACTTTATCAAATGATAAATATGTTCATGCCGCTGTGTGTTAATTAACTTAATTTTCAGATGAACGCGTTTTTTTGATAATCCAATAACTTGCGTCAGTTTGCTTAAAATAATAGTTTCTGGGTTTTGAGTATAAAAATTATAAAATATTTATAGCAAATTTACGTTTCTTTTTCTATGAAAATAAATAAATAAATAAATGAATTAATGAATTAATGATTGATTGATTGATTGATTGATGAAAAAATAATATTTTACTTATTATAAAACACTTCGAATACTCATAAATGTAAGTTGTATAACAAACATTATAAATGTATGCAATTTTTCAAAGCATGATTACCTTCGATATCAATAAATTCTAATCATAGCCTAATCATAACCATTGGAATGATTGTTTGCATATCAAATACAATATAAGTAAGATATTAATTTTTTTTTAAGTCAGGATCCAATATCGTATGTTCCATATAACACAAAATAAAAATAGTATTTGGGGTTATTGGAAAAGTTGCATAAACATTTACATTTCACATTTTTGATGAATCAAAGACAAAGCTGCCCAGGAAGGACTTCTAAAGCTGTTTCTTTCTTGCGTGATATTTTTAATAATTTCTGCTCTTTTTCGATTTCTTCTAATATATATATATATCTAACTTTAGATCTATAAGAAGTAATAATAATTATGTTATACTTTTTTTTTTCATCGACTCACCTGCCGTTTCCACCACGGTCTGATGAGAGCAGCCCGGTTCCTCTCCCATGGAGGCGCACAGCGTGTCTGCACCCTGATTCCGGATGTGGCGGTCATGCGATCCCGCGAGCTTCTCCGCCTTGGCTTCATGATCCTTCTGTCTACGAAGACTGTCTCCAACCTGTTCACGCACGTGACGCTCCTGGGTCACCGGAAGTGTATCGGTGGAGTCGCAAGGTTCCGTCACTCTACTGAGTGTATCTCCACCCTTGGATCCCATGCGGCGCTCCGCGGCTCCCGCACGCCGCTCTATCGCTTCAAGAGAGTCTCCCAGCCGGCTGAGAGTTTCTGCAGCGTCCGCGGCTTCCTGTGCCAGCTGCTTCTTATTCAGCAGCTCGTCCACCGAAAAGGCGCGCGCTTTGGCACTGAGATACGCCATGTTCTTATTGTTTTTGCGCGTGATGTTGTTTTTTTGTCCACTACTGTATATATATTCTATGTTTATATTTCTGTGAGATTTGTCTTATTGTAAACAATACTTGTCAAGTCGTAAAAAGAAATTAATGAATTAGTTGAGTCCTATTGTTTTCTGTTTTATGCTTAAATGTTGGTTTAATTTAAGTCATGTGCAGTATTGTTAATTGTATATTTTGTGGTACTGAGTATACACACAATTGATTTTTTAACGCAAACCGATCTTGCTTACGTATCTAATGAAAGAGACATATTGTCAAACGCAATCGCTGTCAACTATATTACTGAAGTATCAAATATCTAATTAGTCAAACAAATTCAGTAAAAAAAAATCATTTTTACCATTACATTCAATGCATTCCTTATTCAAGCCGGTAAAACCAACGTCATATAATTTTTGTTGTTGTAGTTTTTCGTTAAAATTCACTCTCGTGCACACACATCAATTAACAACTCACAATTGAAGACGTTTCAAATCAAAACGCTGGGATCAAAATTGTCACATATATGTCTGTTAGTTCACACCATAGCTTCGTATCTCACAAAGGCGAGTGATAGGGCGAAAATCTCTTGTTTTAGTAAATTTGATAATGATACAATATATTCAGCGGTGTGAATAGTTTCGACTCGAACAGTTGTCCGTCAGCTTGAAGGACCGCCTTGCCGTGTCGGATTGGTTACTTGGGTAGGCTGCACAGAGATAATGTCTATCAATTATTATAGCTACTTAAAACGTAGTATCGTCTGATGTGCTATTTAATATGATTTTAGTTAAAAATTGTAATACAGTTGAGGCGTGTCGTGGAAAACCCGGGCTTCACGCACGTGCGTAATGTGTCGTCCCGGATGAGCCTGTGCAGTCCGCACAGTCTAATCCAGGACGGCACTTTTCGCTTACAGTGGATTTATGTTTAGAAAAGACTTTATTGAATCAGAAAATGCCATAATAGCGAAAAGTGCCGTCCTGGATTAGCCGATGCGGACTGCATTAAGCCCGGGTTTCCCACGACACGCCAATTAAAAAAAAAAGCTTATACAAGTAAATGGTATTTAACGTTTGTAGTTTAGTGGTTACACACTGGTGCCAACGAACTTTCAGAATTATGATATAACTTCGTATAAAACCGTAACAACATATGCATTAGTGCTAAAATCTAAAAAAACGCATGACTATGCATAGCGGTAATTTAACATTGGCTAATATGTAATCGTTCCGTTTATTTTGACATGTAATTCTTATTGCATGTACTTATTATCTATTACATTGGGCGTCTAAAATCATCATGTAATTCTTGAAGACCTGCTAAAAATTCCTAACAACACTTAAGGTCCCCTCATTTGTAACGTTTCAACTCTCACTATCTCTAGTTGCATTTATTTTTCCAACCTGCGTCCGCACGTGGCGCTCATGTTTGTGAACAAAGCACGTTTTTCTTTTATTATTGTATATTCAAATGTCCTTTTTTCCTCATGCTACATACTTTTTTGCATGAGATAAACATGTCAATAAATTCCAAGTCTGTTCTGTATCTCTTTGATAGTTGAATAACTAAATGTCTATTATTAGTATCCCACATAGGGCATGCCTGGATGCACGAAATGCAAACACATTTATGTTCTGTACTGTTATGTACAAAAAGTGGTAATAAATATAAACATTATCAGCAACATTCACATTGTAGCTCAAGTAAAAAAGTTGTATACGAAAGTTGTGAGTTTATTTTAGCAATGATATGACAGTTCCATTTTGAATGAATGTCAGATTTGCGAGCTGGAGTTAAACAACAGGTTAAAAATTCGAATATGTGGATTCGCAGACAGCCTCATTTCTAGCTCACGGCGCCATTTTTGTGTGATATTTGAAGGTTACGCATATATATATATATATACACACACACACACTTACATCAAGTGAACACGTGCTTTCAATGCTTTGAATATTTTCAGATATGAAGATTATTAGATTCTGTATGGCGGTTACAACCCAGATTTGGACAAATTGCGTCCGAGACCAACAATTCTCAATGAGTGTATGTACGATCTTACAACAGATTGATGGATTTACAAACAATATAACGATCCGATAAAGTTACCATACACTTCGATTTAAAATGAAATAAAAATTAATAAGAACCATTGTTGTTAAACGCATCCTTGGCTACTTTTTAATCATAAACTAGTTTTCGGCTGTACAGCCGGAAACTCCAATACATGTAAAAATATGTTGAATCTACAGTTGTTTTAGGTTATGCAACACTTATAAACTAGGTAAAAGTGGACTGTCGTATTTGTTGATTTATTCCATATTTTAATGTGTTTACTTCGTCAAGAATGTATTTATCTGTCTGTTTTCAAGTTATATTGTAACGTTCATCTACTTATTTAGAAAATAATTGATATAAATGAGCGTACATACACACTATAAGCACACTATAAGCTAAGTAAAATTTAACACGAAATCCATTGAAAATGACATAGCTCCCCTGTTTATCATTATATCTAACACCCGTACTGTTATGTCAATAGATAGTCGGTGACATTTGCATAGTTTAAATAACTGAAAACATGCTGAAAATATTGAATAAATAAACTTTTTTGTTGTTGTTGTTGTCAGTACGATTTTTAAATGTAGTTTAGCGTGTAAGTAGTTTCAGTATAGAGTTTCCATTAAAAACATTGAACAATTACTTTTTAACATTTTAGAATAACATATGATTACTTCTGAAAAACTGACTTTGCCATACAGAACACCGATTATTGACAACTGAGTGACACGAGTGTATTACCTACCTAATTTGTTTGGAATATTATTTATGAGTTTCTCATATCCGCTTTGTAACATACTTTTCATCTTGATTTACACTGTTATTATGTTCATCATGTTCTTTCTTGATTGTTTTGGTTATGTACAATGGTATATACCAATAAAGTTGACTTGACTTGATTAAGATAATTGATCATTATCATAATCATATTTGCTCTTTTCGTTTCATATTAATTCGAACTGGTCACAATTGTTTACTTCATCGGTGATTGATGACCATATTATAATCTCAGATGAAGCCGCTTGACAAAGAAAAGCATCTTTAATAATTTGTAGGAGGTCTTCACACCTTGCATGACCTATGCTCTGAATATTCCCTGACCGCAGACCGACTATTGTTATGCAAAGAATGTGGCCAGCAGGTGTTACATTGCTCATGTGGCCATCAGGTGTTACATCGCTTATGTGGCAATCAGGTGTTACATCACTTATGTGGCCATCAGGTGTTACATAGCTTATGTGGCCATCATGAGTTACATTGCTGGAATACCAAACATTATGAACTATGAACCAAGTATCTGTCAAGAAGCTTGTTATCATTTTGAAGTTAAATCGGTTAATGATGCGTGTGTGTTTTTTTTCTGGAAAATACTATAAACGACGTGTTTCGTTTATTGTTCACCTATGTGATCATTGCATGAAGAACCAGTGTCAGTAACATTCGTTACCTGTAGGGTCATATACAATACGAATCACTTTAAATAGCCATTTGCATCATGGGTCATGTTAAATACCAATCATTGTCAACAGAGACCTTGTCTTGTTCGGACCATTGCCATTGGCTACTATTGTCAGTAAGGTCATTTTAAATAACAATCATTGTCAGTAGAGACTATGTCATGTTGGGACCATTGTCAGTAGCTACTATTGTCGGTGAGATGATATTCCATACGAATCATTGCCAGTAGCTACTATTGTCAGTAGGGTAATTTTCAATAAGAATCATTGTCAGTAGCTACTATTGTCAGTAGGGTCATTTTCAATAAGAATCATTGCCAGTAGCTACAACTGTCAGTAGGGTCATTTTCAATAAAAATCAGTGTCAGTAGCTACTACTGTCAGTAGGGTCATTTTCAATAAGAATTATTGTCAGTAGCTTCTTTTGTCAGTAGGGTCATTTTCAATAAGAATCATTGCCTGTAGCTACTACTGTGAGTAGGGTCATTTTCAATAAGAATCATTGTCAGTAGCTACTTTTATCAGCAGGGTCATTTTCATTAAGACTCATTGTCAGTAGCTACCTTTGTCAGTAGGGTCATTTTCAATAAGAATCATTGCCAGTAGCTACTTCTGTGAGAATGGGCATTTTCAATAAGAATCATTGTCAGTGGTTACTTCTGTCATTAGGGTCATTTTCAATAAGAATCGTTGTCAGTAGCTACTACTGTGAATAGGGTCATTTTCAATAAGAATAATTGTCAGTAGCTACTTTTATCAGTAGGGTCATTTTCAATAAGAATCCTTGCCAGTAGCTACTTTTGTCAGTAGGGTCATTTTCAATAAGAATCATTGCCAGTAGCTACTTTTGTCAGTAGGGTCATTTTCAATAAGAATCATTGCCAGTAGCTACTATTGTGAAAAGGGTCATTTTCAATAAGAATCATTGTCAGTAGCGATCATTGACTCACTGGCACATCTTCAGTAAGAAACGTTGTCAATGGTGACCATTGCAGGTAGGATCACCTTCAGTAAGAAACGTTGTCAATGGTGACCATTGCTGGTAGGGATCACCTTCATTACGACCCAATTGTAGCGACCATTTCATATAGGGATAATTATCAACAGGGATTTTACTATCGTAAATCAATTTTCAGGTTTTAAAGTATCCGTCAATAATGGATGGGATAGCAAAGTGAAAGAAATGTTTAGCATCAATTCCTGAAATATCGTAGTATATACCATGTTATATTCAAATCATATTCAAATAACCAACTACACGGTAGATGTAGTCATATTAATCAACTTAATAACTGTTACACAAATTGCCGTTCCTATGTATCATTACACGTGTTTGTCTGTGACACTATAACCGCAGCGTATTCGTATTTAGCACATCCAAAGGTTAATCCCACCGTCATCATAGCATTATAATAGCTCATTTATTTCTCGTCGTAGTTGACAATAAAAGATTACGCGTCGATCTCGAGGGTAAAACGGAGGTGCGGTTGTCAATTGAGTGAAGCCCCCGGTGTCTGTATCCGTTGACTCCCTAATCCTTGATACAACATCGGGGGATAGCGAGGCTAGGTCCGGGGGATTAAGAGGTTACTTCTGCTTGTGTAAGAATGAAATAATATGTGTACCTTTGGCTTGCCTTCAACGACGTTCGATATAGGTTCGCCGTATAGAAATGTGAATTGAAGGTATAGGCTTGAAAGAATATTGTTGTGTGCAGCAATATAATACAATCACGTTTAATGATTGTCTATACCCCACATTTATTATGACGTAAGCAGAGAGAATATACGGAATGCACATAGTAGCCGTATAAACTATGGATTGAGTGATATATTATCATTATAATTTATCAATGCCACTTTAAAGGGACTGAATACACGGTTTTCTTACATAACTGTGTAGAACACATTGCAAAAATTAGATACGTTGTGTTTATTTACCCGAAAAACAATGATTTTATCAAGCTTTCTTCCTTTTTATCGTCCTAAAATCTATAGCGTCTGCAGACGCTATAACCCATCGAAAAATAACGCACACATGATCAGGAAAGCCGCGGTAATTTTAAATCGGGAATAATGGGTTCAAGGCAAGTGCGAGCGCTTATTTAACAGTTTATAACAGTACTTATTCGTGTTCTATACAAATAGTGATGGTTTTACGCATGTTTTACCGTTTAGGCATACTTACAAAAAAAAAAAACGCACAATCTAATGCCCAGCTGCAGTTCAGTATCTTTAAAGTTCAGTTGACTCATAGAATACTACAATATGGACATTTTGCCACCATGCATTTTTATTTTAAAACCACGTATTATGTTAACATTATCACGCTTATTGGCAATTTATAATGCGCTAATTAACATATTCGTTACATATTTACAAATAAACACTACTATATTTACTTTTGCCATGAGATTAAGGGCTTTAATGTAGTGACAGAACGATTCGGGCACATCTCACGCTGCTAAATTAATTGTTTGTTTGTCATTAAATTTCGTGTTTCAAGATATTTGAGCACCTGAACAAACACGCTTAATGCAACGCCTGTTTAACGCCGTGTCTAAGCGGTACAACGTCGGAGAACCGGTATAGGCCTATACAATGTCGACAGTTACACTTCTAGTAGGGCAGTTGTCAGTTACTGGCATAGGTATGTGCACTTAGTACTGGTAAACCGCTTAGATCGGCTAAGCTTGCCCAGGAAAAGTGTGAGTAGGTTAATTGACCGCCTTGATATGACTGAAATACAGTTAAAACCGGCGAACGTGGGACGATTGTACGGCAAATTCACACATTGTGTGGACAGTGTCCGAAAAAAACACACATCGGGGTATTGTATTATCATGCGGCATCAATACGTCTCTCGCACAGGTTTCGTAATGAAGCCGCTGGATGTCCGTACTGTACACGTGAATTCGCACGGATATTGCGCGATCATCGCGCGGAACTCAAAAGCTAAAATAAGACTTGGCTGAATTGTCGCCTCACCATCACGTGAGCCGCACGGCTCTGCACAGATGCCACACGGGCTCCGTACGATTTTCGTGATCGTATACAATGTACCGGGTAAACACAGACGCCGTAGCCCGTAGCCACTTACGATGCCTAAATATCATACCGAAAATCGTAGACGAATCTATCGTACGGCGATTTATATCACAATTTCGCGTGTATTATTATTAGTTGTAGAAAGTATTCATATATTTGTTTATCAATGCGATGTATATGCGGCAATATCACTTGTATCATGATTACTATTTTACTAGTACTTGCAATGTATTGATTTAGTTGAATACCATATATATTTAGTGACTCGTAAGCCATTTACATGGCTAGGTAGTACACTATTTATAATAATATGCATGTTAGTATAAGTAGAATTATAATAGTAATAAAAATTGATTTACCAGTTATTGTTGTATGTACTATTTGTCACTTTAATAAAATATGAACTTACTATCGCTATAATTGTTTAGTGTAAAATCATGTTGTCACCGAAATTAAACCGCGTTTCAACAGTCGGCTTTTGTGAAGATGTTAGTGCTCACCGGAAGGTAGTCGTCGCGTTGTCCGTCAGTCTGAATTCTAATTCTGTCGTTCAGTTTGTTCGGATGTCAAATGCATTTCCCCACAAACTTGATACGAAGCATCCCTTCCAAGAGGACATGCGTACATTGTCAGGTGATTCCGATCTGATTGTTTTTCAGTGAGCAAATTGCACTTTGATTGTAATAAACACATTTCAATAGCATATTTTCGTTTCCGTGGGAGATCTCATGAACTAATGAATTAGATTTAAACTCTATATGCACCAAGAGGACATACACATTTTGTCGGTTCGTTCCGATCTGATGATTCAGGGACTTATTGATCTTTGATTATAAATAAGACATGCAAATGATATTTTTACGCGCTAGAGTTCTCAGGCACTAATGACTCGATTTTAATAAAATTTTAGCTGCAGCATCCGTACCAAAAAGATTTGCACATATTATTAGGACGTTCCGGTCTGATGACTTTTCATGGAGTCATTGCCCGTTAATAATAAACATGATAGTTCAATAGGATATTGGACCCAATTTCAATAAAACCGTTTATATGCAGCGACCCTACTTAATGGTCGAATAACCCCAAAACGGAAGTCACATCTGCAGGGTTTCATGCTGTCTGTTAGAAATAAAGCACATATGGTTCAGTACATGATGCACAGGATTTTTAAAATACAATTTAAATAATATGTTTTGGTATCAATTTAAATGTTTTTATGTAAGCGATAATAAAAAAAGACTGCCCTTTGCAATACTTTGTCTCTAGTGGTTCCCAGCTTCATAACTTTTGACCCATGCATTCATGCGCAAAATGGAAGCCTCCGTGCCTGTCAAAACCGGTGTGTTAATTCTACTTGGTAAGTATTTTGAGTTACAAAGAAAATAATTTGTAATGCTGTTTTTTATATAAAGATTGTGACATTAACTTTCCAACAATGTATGGTGATATATAGGAAAGTGTTGGTCGTGGGGATATTTGAGATCAAACATTGAATATTTTATACGTAAAAATGAAAGAATTTAATTGCGCATAGAGGACATGTGCGTACTGGCTGGTAGTTCCTATTTGATGAATATTAGGGAGTTCCGCGCTACTTTTCAGGAACTAATGACTCGAATTCAGTGAAACTTTATATGCAGCAACCCAACCTATAGAGGACACGCACATATTATGTGGTCGTTCTGGTATATGATTTTTCATGGAGTTATTGCCCTTTGATTTTAAAACATGGTATTTTCGTTCTTGTTTTAAAACATTGCTTAACCTTTCTCATTTCATTCTCATTAACAGACAACGCTTTTTCGGGGAGCATCATTCAGTTTCATTGATATTCTTGTCTTTTATATTTAATAAAGTTATAGTTTGATTTTTTTTTATGACATTGCAATGTATTGGGAGACACTATGTACTTCTGAAGCTTTGATTGGGGGATTTGTATTGTCCTAGAGGCCGAACGCCAGTGGAAGTGTTTGTGCATTAAAAGCAACAATAAGGCAACACACATCTACCTTATTATTATTTAACTTTAATGGTCAGCAATGTTTTGTATATTTAAATGTTTAAGTTGTGTAGTAACGCTTGTATTGCTGTAAGGGATTCAAACATATCAAAGGCTGTCGTATCGCGTATGAGGCATTTCGTTATTTTTAAGCGATAATTGCGAGATTCGTCACCTTAATGTTCGTATCATGTCGCGGCGTTGGCACGCGAGGAGATTAAAGACTTTACCGCTGTTAGTTGAAGATAATAAAGTAAAATAAAAGGAATATTAATTGTTTGTTTGACTTAAGATTATCGCAGGCTGTTTTCTAATGATAGTTGACACCTGCATCAAAGGTGTGTTCAAATAAGCATATTTTTATGTAGCAAAAGACGGTACGCAGGGGAAATAATACAGCAGGGAGTTTGAATAGTAAGTCGGGATTTATCTTATTCTTTCAATATGTTTAGGTAGCACTTTACAGTTTCAGCCAACAATTCGAATTGGCAGGGTAGAACATTCTAATAAAAAGAGATACAGAGAAACTGAGCAGCATTTTGAGTGTTTTAGAAGTTGTAAGTATCAGATTTAAGGGCTGGAGATTTGAATTGCATGCTAAGTGAATTCGAAAATATGCCCTATGTAAAGCCAGCGTATGGGTTGAGCCACCTTGCACATAACATTCGTACATGAGGATTCCTAGCTCTGAACGCCATTTTGGCAGGATATTTAAAAGGGCGTACATACATTGGAATTCATTGGAAAATCTGGTAAGTTACGCAGATAGGCATGCAGTGTTTGAGGTGCTCGCATTTGCAGGAAAGTTGCCAATTGATATCGAAAATCACCAACGTAGTCGCGAAAACTAGTCACATTTGAACCCCAAAATTGGCTGATCATGCATGTTAAAATTATAGTGGAACTGTGTGCATAATTATTGTCCCTACATTTTTGTTAAGCCACAGCCACAACAATATTGAAATGATTTTTGGTTTGTGTTCAGGTGTTGACATTATCAGTGTGTGCAAGACGGCTCGAACCTAGACCCCACCAGGCCGAGTCTGAAGCCCGAGAAACTGTATAGCGCCCCCTTAGCGGTCGCGAAACAGTCATAGACCGTTATCATAGGACGTAGCACTATCAGTGACATGTTTTATTGTTGCTGTTGATTTGTTGTGGGTGTTTTTGCCGGGCCCGGCTAGCTCAGATGGCGCTAGACTGTCAAACCGGGGATCGTGAGTTCGAACCCTAGCCCGGCCACATAACTTGTGTGGGGATTGGTCATTAAATTGTTTCTACGGCCGTTTTCCCCCTATCTCTGATTCAAGAAGGGCACTTGTCAGTTACTGGCATAAGTATGTGCTCGTAGTACTGGTAAACCGCTTAGATCGGCTAAGCTTGCACAGGAAAAGTGTGAGTGGGTTAATTGACCGCCGTGATATGACTGAAATACTGTTGAAAACGGCGAAAAATCCCAACAAACAAACAGCCATGTTTGTGTCTACTCATGTGGCTGTAGAGATTTAACATATAGTTTCGAATATGGCTCTTCTGTCTTTGAAAATCAAAACGTTTCATCTAGCGAATATGACCGTAAGAATATTTATTAACGGAATGCAGATTTTACCCCTTTGGCCGGGTCATGCTCTTTTATAATGTTGCCCGTTATCGGATAGTCCTTTGGGTTTGGTTTTAAATGAAACCAATCTGAAAGTGCAGTAATTAAAGCAAACTTTGATTTAAGAAAACAACTTGGGGTGTATGCAAGATTAGCTTTATGGTATTTTCTGTTTCAAGGAAGTCTCTTCTAAACATAAATCTACTGTATGTCCTAGATAAGCCTTGCGGACTGCACAAATATCTGAAATTGCAGGTGTGATCCACCATTCGCCCCACAATTCAATGTGTATTATAAGGTAAGTTAAGTAGTGATGATGGGACACACCTGAGCAGCGCCTTGTTCTGACCATTATTTTGGAAAAAAAAGTACCTTGGTTGAAATTGGGAATTTCTCATAGTAAAATTTGCCAACTTGGGAAAAGCATGTACACAGACATATTCCTGTCAGTGTCGATTTTATAAATTATTGATAAAATTGCAGTACCTGATCAAATGTCATTGAGAAATTTTATCCATTTTTTTTCTTAAAATATTTTTTAATGTAGTTTTCTTCATGATTGTCGAACAACATGATGTAACGTAGGGAAACTGATTTTAGAATTGGGACAACACAGCCATATTTAGCATTGGGAATTGATAAGACATTCTGACCCGTTAGGCCTGTAGAAGTGGCCTGCCGGGTCTGTACATAATGCAGATATGGTGCGGACGAACCTCTTTACCAGTTTATTTACCTCATAAACTACGAAATACACGCACTACCAGTACTTATATGCTCCCTCCGTCGTCTCATAACACATTTATCAGATGAGGGATTTGACAAGTGCTGATTACAGACCCAGAGCACTTGTCAACCGTAGCTGTATATCCCTCTTAACCATATCCGAGCCCGATGATGTCATAAGCCTTAATACAACACCCTGGGATATCCCGGACTTAACCATGGGGCTATAGAAGTAGTTCATCATTGTATTCCTTATGTAATGCTTGTAAAATGGATCTTGAAGGCTTATTAAACGTGTATAGCCGCGTATTAGCGTCGAAATAAACGATTGATTCTGTGACGTGAATTTCTAAATAAAAATAAACTAAATAGTATTAATATATTGAATTATTGTTTAGTGATTTTACAAGAATGCCTTAAATCTCGTTTAACGTCGCAGTGGTGTAATGGATATGGTGTCCGCCTTGCGATCGGGAGATTAGAGTTCGATTCCTACTCGGGGAGCGTTCGAATAATCTTCTCCAAACGACACCAAGTACTGGTTCTACCCAGAAATCGTACTAGAAAGTGCCACAGCAATCATCTTGCCTTCGACACAATCGAGCTTCAATTAATCGGTTTAAACTAAAGATTGTTTGAAGTTAAAAATGATTCCATTACACATTTATTTTAAATGCTGTGGGGAATCATACATAGTGTTCTCTGAAACTTTAGAATCTATAATCTTAAGTCTTGAAGTGAAATGTGAATGAAAAAAGAAGCTATATCAAAAACTATTATTAAACTGATTTTTGTTTTCAGAAATTAATGCTATTATCTGTGCAAGCGACGTGTTAACACGAGAAGAAAAATATTTTAAAGTCTTCATTACAATAGTTCAACTGTTCAAATCCGCCAATTATTAAAGAGCAATGGCAAAAATAATGTCCTGCTGTCAGCAAATTTCATTTGTCATTGCGCATTGCTATAGATGCCGGTATTGGGTGCAATCTGTATCGGACTGAATCGTGACGATTATATTATATGTTATTGGTTATAACAGTTATAGAACGTCTGTGTGAAGTTAGCAGAAAAGCAGAATAGCAAAACAACTTCAGCAGAATAGCAGAATAACTCCGGCAGAATAGCAGAACAAATTTTAAACATATAAAATGCTACATAATTATGTTTTTATTTTACAACGCATCTCAAAACTAAATAATATTAGCTTAGCTCACATGCTACCATTCTTGCTTTATTGACAGATAGTAACTCATTTAAGTCTTTAGAAAGAACTACCTCGGCAGAACAGCCGACATAATATTAGCATTACTTCAGAAGAAAATCAGAACAGCACACTAGCAGAACAACTCCAACAGAATAGAAGAAGAACTCTAGCAGAATAACTCCAGCAGAATCTTATAAGGTTACAATATACTAATTCCAGTCCTTATGTAATTTAATGTAAAAGCGATTACTTTAACCAAAAATAAATGCAACATTTTGCACATAGGGACCCTCATAACTATACCTTTTCTTAAAGAGCATTCTAAGCTGAATTGATTGAAGCAATAAAAAGGGTATGTCATCTATTATGTAAGAAAGAACTCGACACTCAAAAAAGTGGACTGTTTTATCACCATCTTTTTACCGGCTACTTTCTAGTTGAATGCAACCGCCTCGGGGAAAGTGTCATACTGTAGTCTCCAATCTTAAAACCTATCAGTGATTTATTAGTGCATACCAATGCTTACCCTACCAAGATCTCCAAAAAAGAATATCACAGCAAGTGTCTTAACCTAACAACATGTCTTCGAGTTAAACTTGTTGATTTATTTAGAGAGTACAGCCCTACAGGACTTATTTATTTAGTGTAATGTTATTCTGCCACTTGACCCTAATTACAAAAGGCCATCCAGAGCTGTCCGAAGATCTGAATGAGCACCTAACGACATGCCATTACAAAATCGATTTTGCTTTTGTCATAATTGTTGTAAGACAAGACCTTTAATTGCAAGAGCACCAGCTTATAGGAAACCAATGTCGGTAGGCTTTTTTCGCTTTAGAAACCTTGCTTTAGTACATTTCAGCGTTTGTCTATGTTCCGTCACATAAGTAATCATTCTGAAGAATCACACGATACTATAAGATAAACAATATAAGATAAATGTATGTACACTGTAAAGTAACAGTTGTAGATTAGGACCTGTTATCGCCAAAGTAGAAAAAAAAAAGTACAGGCGGCGACTATGCGACAACGCTACATTTTAATTTTTATTTTCTGGCGATCTTGCACTTTGAAATCCTAATTTCGGTAGTCTTTGAAATTGCACACAGCAATAATTATCGCCCAAACCTCGCATAGTCGCCTCGTCGTATCTTCGTCCCCGGAGTTATTGTTGGTAAGATGAAATTCCTGTCTTTACACCATTTTACATGAATTAGCTGCTTTTATGCATAACAGTAAAACAATGGCAAATGACGTCCTATGTTGATTATCTGGTCGTATTTGAACTCCCGTAAACGAAACAAATGAGTGCTATTTTAATATAAAGGTTATATCTGTCAGGCGGTGCGTGGTTAAAAATAAATGTCATTGCGACAGTCTTATCCTTTCGAACATATCCGGGGGCGAAGACGCGACGACGCGAGATCTGGGCGATAATTATCGCTGTGTACCAAACCGCGACGGTGCGACAATGCGACGATGCAAGATTACGGCGATAATTATCGCTGTGTACAATTCATAGACATAACAGAACAGAACATGTGTTTTATTATGACTTGCACAATGTACATCGTCAATATAACAATACAAACAAAACATAATAGTAAATTAAGTCACATTATACACAATGTATGAATAGATTCGGTATATATTATCATATATCTTTATATGGAACATACATGAAAACATAGTAGCACAATATACTATGTACGATGTATTTATTTGCGTTAAAAATTCGTAATACTCTTGATTTTTATTATATATTCGTTACCAAAAGTTTGATTGATATTTGTATTTTATGAGGATGAACTTATAGCTAGTAAAATACTTTAGCTACTGTTATAACATTACACATTTAACATGAGATTTCTTTTATTTAATGCGTATTTAATAAACAGAGAAATTTTGATTAACTTTGTCCTGTTATCTATACACAACATTTCCAAAACTTTAAACTTTTGTAATAGTATTTTGGAATATATTTTTTGCGTAACTCATCGAAACATGGACAAATAAGCATAAATGATATTCATCTTCAATATCTTGTGAATTACAGAGTAAACAATATCGTTGATCTCTAGCAATCCTATACCATATCTACCAGTTGTATTCTGAGTGGATGCACCTGTAGTCTTAGTCTACAGAAAAACGGTATAAGGCTGTTAGGTAATACATCAAGGTATGTTTCGTAGAGTAATTTGTCTTCGAAAAGGGCATAGTTTGACGATTTATCGTCCACATTTCGCGTGTCGATGAAATTTCGCTGTGCGAGATCTGCATATTGTATAAACTGTATCGTCGCATGGTGGCGGTAAAGCACACGGCGAAATTTCACTAGCAGAAAAGGGATTCCGTAAGTTTTGTTACCTATAGAAAGTCCGATATAAATCTGTGCATAGCCAATGTTTCACGCGATAGTGTGTTTGTCTATGTTCCGACACAACGAGAACCGTTTGACGGTTATGAAGATCCACCGAAAAATCTCCGAAGCAGTAAAATAAAAAATAAAGTAAAACCGGACTTAATGCATATGCGTTAAGTGGCGTCTATGATAAGCCTGTGCAGTCTGCACTGGCTGATCCCGGACGACACTTTCCGCTTTTATGGTATTTTCTGTTTCAACTGAGTCTCTTCTTAACATACATCCACTGTAGGCGGAAAGTGTCGTCCTGGATTAGCCTGTGCGGACTGCATAGGCTAATCCGGAATGACACTTTACGCACATGCATTAATCCCGGTTTTCCCAAGACACGCCTCATATGTAAAAATGTATTAATGCTAATTATATATATTTGTTGTCAGTATGAGACTCGTTTTGTAGTTTATCATATCGTGAATAAAGATTCCGGTCGCTGTAGTGTAACGGGTATGTTGTCAGCCAAAATAGATATATACTGAGGATCGAGCGTTCAAGCGATCGTTCTCAAAAACACAAAGTATTGTTTCCACCCACAGTGCCGGAAACGGACATAAAAGTGTCTCAACAAGCTTTCGAATTAAATGTGCGAAGATAAATAAGTTTACACTATACATAACAATTCTACAAGAAACGTATTGCTTTTGCAGCGCTTGCCTAAGGACCACAAACTTGCCGCAATATATATTTATATAATACATGTATAATATATATTATACATATTATATATTATAATTTTCAGTAACAAACACAATTCCAAAGAACGAACAAAATCAATTATAGAAATTTATTTTTAAATGCGCTTGACATAAACTGCATATTTTCATTATTGAGAAACTGGTAATAGTTGCTTTGATTTCCCACATAAAGAACTATACGAGTAGATCTATATGTAAGTATTATTTAAAGTTTTTACAGGTACAAAGTCAGTATAATAGGTATGTGTACATACAACGGCGGTCTATTATCTCAACAAATTATAACTTTTGAAACATGTATATAGATTAAAGACACAGTGCAACTGAAACATATATTCACGTAGAATACGTTTTACATTAAATAACAATATAATTTAATAAATACAATTATAATTAAAAACTTAACTTGAATTGGTCAAGATCTACTAAATTGGGCAAACTTTTGTTGAGCTAGCGTTCTCGTATCCTTCTTTAAGCTTGTTGATCATGAACTGCACCACTCGCCGCCATGTTTCCTTCATTGCGTCACTAAACTTGTTCCCCAGCTCTTGCTGCAGCACCTCTAAAATCGCAGCAACAAAAATGTCAAAGTACTCGGGCTTGAACCCTTTGTAATTCACATGCTGCTGTCCCAACCCATAAAGCAATGGCGCCATTGCATTCTCAAGGTCATCTATGTTGTCAACGGCTGCTCCGACCGCTTGCATAAACCTCGAGGCGTGTCCGCGAAAATCTTTGTCGCGTAAACATACGTCATCAGTGACGTCACGGAATGAAAATAGTTCCTTCACGTGAGGATTCAGTGTGAAAATCTGTAGGAATATTTTGGCCCCAACCGCAGGCATGTTATTGGACACAATACGCCAGCTCTGTTTAATGTAATTTTTGTCTCTATCAGTAAACTCGATGGCAGCATTAGGAGCTTGCGAACCTTTTTCATTCGTGACTGGAACAACTATTGACGGTGTACATCCCATTTTTTCGGAATAAAGTATTACACTAATTAGGATCTTAAGTCCCGATCAAACGTACTACTCAACTGACAATATATAATTCAAACACTTTATTTCGTGTATAGTATCCTTATTATTCTGAAGTATTTTTTCTATTATTTTAGTAGAATATCAGTAAAACACACATCATTTAAATGTAATGCCAGTCTCATTTCAAAATGAATCATTCACTGCATGCTGTTGTCTACATATCTAAACTTAACACTTTTCCATTGTGCTTTATTATTAAAACTAATATTTCATATAACATTTAATGCTATAAATAACCTCATAGGGAAATATAATTCATGTATAATTCATGTATAATTCATGTATAATTCAATGTTTTCCATGTGAGATTCAAATAGTTTTTTTTTATAGACGTTGTTAATTTTATCTTAATTTATCTTTAAATCCCAACCGTTCTATTTCCTTTTCAGTTTGTTAGTTCATTGCATGTTCATATACAAAGTGATTGCATTGCACAAATCGAACGAATTCAATGTACACTGTGCATTCTCAGTGCTCAATTAACCCTACTTTGATCGTTTCCGACATGACAAACTCCTTACTTTCAGACGTCGTCGTGCATTGCAGTTGGAACATAAGAAATCGTTTAACATTATCTGCCAGGCTATTATTCCGTTCCGTTGCAAATACTACCACTAATCAATCTCATTAAAATAATCTCCACTCTGACGCTACTATATTATCCGCTGACTGGATCTGATGACTTCGCATTCGGGGTCACGTTCAGATGACCTTTTCAGGAGCCAATCAATCTGTTGCCTTCAAAATGTTGTGGTATAACTTCATTTATAAACCACAAATACTATGCACGATAATAACGTGAACTTTGGATGTTCACTCGCCTAAGGTACCACTATATCCATTGTTATTCGCGTGTAATTGATTTATTCCCGAGGGTCAGCTGGAAATGCGTCACTTTTCAAAAAACCGTGGCCATATATTGCTGTGCAAAAGGCAATTTCATTACGCGTAGCAGGGCTTAGATTTTATTGTTCGGAAGGTCATCTGAACGTGACCTGTTATACCTTGTCTTCTAATGAGATTGTACCACTAATGAGCTTGATCTAACATCGATTACTGTTACGTAAATAGAGGATATTTGTTTGTTTTCGGTGTGATAACGCGTTATATAATTACTGGAAAGGGAGACAATTAATATTTTCACGAGCGCTTGCTCGGGTGAAAATATGTAAATTGTATCCCTTTCCAGTGATGATATAACGTTTATCTCACCGAAAACAAACACATTTTCTTTTTATTATATGCTTTGGAATATTTTTTTTACATTAAAAAAAGTAATCCAGCACAGTGAGTGATATAAGGATTTATCTCGCTGAAATTTTTCTATATTTCACCACTTAGCATAAAATAAAATGCTTTTATAATTACGCATCTTGTAGTCAACGTAAATGTTCCGTTTATCTACACAACTGTATCCGCGCGCATTTATTGATAAATATTTTGTACAGAAATAATACAATGGCGGTAATCATCAGTTGTCATGAAATGTTCCCATTCAGCATTTAGGGTCCATTCACAAAACATTACAGGTGAACACGGACACCAATGTCTAGTCATAATGATAATCTATACTCGAGAGTTAATGAACATATGTCACTTCTTGATTTCTTCCTTTCGTTCGTGTGTTCTGTCTATACACTTTACATTATTTTCACCAATGGCTTATTCGTTAAAGTTGAACCAAATACCTTGAACAAAATCAAACAGGTACTTAGAATAAAAATGGGCATCGTAAGTTTTGTACTTGTATTAAAATAAATACTAAAATGTTTTCTGCGTAGAAAAACAGGAAATCTGAAAGAGGTACAAAATTGTAACACCCTCCAATGTGAAGTAGACGTGATGGTTGTACATGTATATTTTGATCATAAACTTTCATTATTTAATTATATTCAACAAGACAATAACTGATCACGTTAGCATAACAAGTACCTTTATCACAAGGTGTCTGTCGCGAGAAGTTTTACGCGTTGGTTTTGCAAAACATGGACATGCATGTCTGTTATGTCGAGTACGTATAGCATCGTACTTAATTTCACGTTATTAAAATACGCTTAACTCAGACTCATTAGATACAAGTTCGTTTTACTTTTTGCCTTTATCGTCCTTTCTAAATAAACTGGGATTTTAAATGAAGGCTTCTGTATCAAGTATAGCAAAAATTGTTTACATTTTATACTTTATTTCAGATCATTTGTTTGTTTAATAACTTCAATGCCTTAGAAACAATGCATGCATCAACATGTTTAATATGTAAATGTAACTGTATTTTTCGTCATTAATTACATTAGTATGTACTGCTTTAATAAATATAATTGTTATTATTTGCTATTCGATTTTTTACTTCCTTTAATATTAAAAAGTAAAAATATAAAGTAAATATTAAAGACACGTAAACGCATGCTTACATTGATGGCGATGAAAGAAATTGTCCCATTTTAATAAATCGTCAGATGGTGTTATTATTCAATATAATTCAGTTGAGCCACAAGCCGCATTAACTCAATAGTAAACATGATGGTTGTTGTTCTTCGAAGTTCATTTACAGGTCCTTCCGAGCCGGAGCAGCAGTGCGTGTAGACCTGTTTCTGTGGCTTTTCAGAGAGGAAAATGTGACGGGATTTAAGTCAAAAAGTCTGCCAGTTTCCCAAACAGAAACAGGGCACATGCAAAAACGATTCTCTTTGGTCGGTATGCAAGACTACTTTGGCCAATTCTCCACTGAACTATAGCAATATAATTCAAGAAGCAAGTTATTTACATGTGTACACATAAAGTTACAATCATGCATACAAGATAAAGCATAAATACATGTTTTGTTGGAATATACATTCGATGAAAAAATTACATCCCAAATTTGCGTTTCACACGATGTCAAAGCTATAATCACAAAATCAAACCTTATCAACGTCGCTATTGTTTGATATATTTATACCAAGCGACAAGGTAATTACTAGCCATAATATCATTTTCTTTTATTTTAATTGTATCTTAACCAAATCAAATGATATACCGGTATATAAAATGTAAAATGTAACGGAATATATAATATCTTGTTCATACGAATGTGTGGGAGATAAAAAAAACATAACTACATGTGGACATAAATTTAAGAGTTTAAAAGTTTAGTTTTTGCTAAAGCAATATTTAATACAGAAAAAAACACTGTGCTGTTATTCCACATCCCCTTGGGTCCTCTGCAGAAGAATGCCCATGAATGATGTGCTGTTGCCGTTTAAGTGCAATGTGTTTGAATAGTAAGACTTCACCCATACTCTCTGATTCTTACTAACGACTGTCACCACGTTAGCCAATCCGCAATTGTCGTAGCTACCGTTGCTAGAGTACTGAGAAATGTAAGCCACCTCGTTTTGTTCAACCATTATTTTGTACTGGAATACGATAGAAGACTGGAAGCACATCTGTGTTGCGAAGAAGTACACACCAGAATATGGCGCCGTAAATACGCCATGGAAGCTGTCATAGCCACCACCTTCGTTAACGGTCACGTGTTCTAGGACAATTATCTGTCGGTACTCCACGGAAAGATCAGCGGGTGAGCTTGCGCGGAACGCAACAACCGGGGTAGCTAACTCCGCTGAAAAAAAGTGTTTAAAACTGAGTTTGTTTTTTTCTTGGTTCTCGGATCCGCCGACCCGATTTTTTCCAAAAAGCAAAATAAAAAATGTAGAGTGTAACCGATATTGTAAAAATGACCTTGTGAAAGGGTTTCAACCTGTTACACGGAATGCAAAAAAAAAACAATTTTATGTGCCTGTATATCGCTTCATATGATCTGCTCTCTGTTATTTTATACATCATGCAACACTTAAAGTCTGAAGAAAATACTCATTCAAAACAAATTAAGATCTTAGAATCATTGTAATAAATACACATTGATGATTTTATATCAATATTATAATTAACAAATTTCATTGATGTATTTTAATGTAGTAGTAAGATATATTCAGTCAATTTTCACTTTATTAAACATGCTGTTATACATATAATATGGCTACTGTCCAGAGATATCTGACGTACTGTGTGTTTTTTTAGAGTGTGCATATCGTAACAGTAGTTTTTATATGATAATCACTGGGTCATTTTTACGATATCTCTTACATTCTACAATTTTTTTATTTTTTTGTGTGGAAAAAATCGGGTCGGCAGATCCGAGAACCAAGAAATAAAAAACTCTCCCCTAATAAATATTAAAATAATACTGCTTTTCATCCAAAACAGCTTATCAGACAAAGGTTTCGATCGATTTTACAAATTCCTTTTTCAAAATTCCAATTTTAGAGAAATGTTTTTCCAACCCAAACTGTGAAACTGTCCCTTTAAGAGTTTGGTGTTCGTTCGTGAAAAGGAAATATTACTTATTTGCAATGTTTGAGTGACTTCTTTTATTTTTGTGAATGATAGTTATACCTGTTTGTGCATGAGTGATAAGGGTACAAAAATAGCAGACGACTTTACTCTGTTGACACTGTATCAAAACTGTCTTTATAAAATAGTTTAAATTTACATTTACCATTAAATCACCATAGCAATATTTGAACAAATTAGGATTGGATACTAACAAAATACCTTTAATAAGATCCAGTTCACTGGTTCTCCTGTCCATTATTCCGTTCACATTCTGCACTATTGCCTCCATCTTCGTCCGCGTCTCTTTCAAGTCGTTTTCTAGCTCTGCCAGTTTAGTCACCTTGTCTACCATCAAAGACGAGTATGACAAAGCAGGCGCGCTTGAGCCATCAGCGATCGCGGCGAAGACCAAACCTATGTTTATCAAAACAAGTAAAATCATGATGTCTTTGTAAGTTTATATGTCTATCTTTTGCGAATTGTTGACTTCAATCCTGCTTCTGATAGGTTGCGCAGTAAAGACCACGGCAATTAAATGACGCGTGTCGTGGGAAAAACGGCTTAATACTCGTACATGTGCGTAAAGTGTCGTCCCGGATTGGACTGTGCAGTCCGCACTGGCTAATCCAGGACGGCACTTTCCGTCTACAGTGGATTTATGTTTAGAAGAGACATCCTTGAAATAGAAAATGCCATAAAAGCGGAAAGTGACGTCTTGGATTAGCCTGTGCACTGGCTAATCCAAGAGAACACTTAACGCGCATGCATTATGCCCGAGTTTCCCACGACAGGTCTCAAATTAGGTTATGTGTTGGCATATTTCAAGTCCTTTTCCCGTTTCTGTCGCCTTTTCTTCCAGTGAGAACATTTTGTAAATCATGAACGGCGCATTCGAATGCGCATTCGTGTATATACTGTACATGTATATGTATATACATACGCATTCCTATGTTCCTACAAAGGCCAAGGCCGAAACAAACTAACGGTACACTTCCAACAAATATTGCCACGTACCGTCGGCCTATTTTGATCGCGCAGTTATTGAAAACGAATGTGCTTGTAATGTTTATAGTAAACAATGGTGAAGTTTTTGCCAAAATATATTTACATTTTTGTGATACGGTCGGCGGATCAAAAATGCAGTCGCATAGAGCGATGAGACTGATAGCCAATGCATGTAGTAGTTAATTGTGTAACTCAAAACAGTCACTGTGAAACTCGCTTTGCTAGCATCACATCACATCCAGATTGTCTAAGTCAAAACAGGCACTGTGAAACTCCATCCAGACTGTCTAAGTCAAAACAGTCACTGTGAAACTCGTTTTGCTAGCATTACCGGTACATCACATCCAGATTGTGTTAATTAAGCACGACGTACTTAAAGCTCATGGCGTACCATGAGGTTCTAAAGTCACGAATTCTTCCTTAGGAGCAATTAATTCTTCCTAAGGAATGTTTAATTCTTCCTAAGGAATATTTAATTCTTCCTAAGGAATATTTAATTCTTCCTAAGGAATAAATATTTATTCCTAAGGAACAATTAATTCTTCCTAAGGACGAATTATTTATTCATGAGGAATAAATAAGTGTTCCTATGGAAGAATCAAATATTCCTTAGGAAGAATTCGTGACTTTTGACCCTTTTATCCACGTAAATTGAATTCTTCCAATGATTTCGAATTCTTGCTATGATTTTCGAATTCTTCCTATGATTTTCGAATGCTTCCTATGAATTTCGAATTATTCCTGCAATTCTTATTATTCTTATTATTATCATTATATTATTATTATTATTATTATTATTATTATTATTATTATTATTATTAATTATTATAATCATGATGATTATTATTATTTATATTGTTATTTAATTTTGCGTTGTTTATTTTGTTTAACATTTTATTCATAAATAATAAAATTTCTACTGATATAGACAGAAAAAAAAAATACATAGCATTTCATCTTATTGTTTTTAACACCCCGGGTGTCCCATCAGATAAGCCGCGGGAGGTGCCATAAAACTTGAACAGTGTGTACAATTCGACAAAATTTCACTGCATTTTGAAACTTTAATGTTAAAAAGGACCAAACGATGTTTTGTTTATTTTAAAATAATAATAATAATATTAATAATAATAATAATAATAATAATAATATAAGGATAATATAAGGATAATGATAATAAGGAGAAGAATTGCAGGAATAATTCGAAATTCATAGGGAGAAATAAAATCATAGGTGGAAATTCAAAAATCATAGGAAGAATTCGAAAAACATAGGAAGAATTCAATTTACGCGGCTAAAACGGGTCAAAAGTCACGAATTCTTGCTAAGGAATATTTCGCGACTTTAGAACCTCATGGTACGCCATACCGTTGAAGACGCATTACCCTTCAAAACCTAAATAAGACTACGTTATTAATGTATTTTACTTTATGCTATCCGGTGGTTTGTAGGGAAATATCAGTGAAATAAAAATGGTAATTCACTGTTTTAATAATGGAACAATTTTTTCACGGAGACGTCGGAAAATGCTAAACATATTTTAAGCATTTTAAATACAAAGTAAATTTGCGGGTTTCGGTAGTTTATCGATTTTGGAAAATATCGACTCGTGAAAGTATACATTTATATGATCGCTCGTGAATTAAACTCGATATTCTACCGAAACCAACAAATATCCTATATATTATTAGCAAATAAGTATTAATATACTGTGAACATGTAGTCAAATAATACATAAATATAGTTTTTGTTTACTAGTGGCAACGAACATTAATAAAGTGAACCTACTTTTAAATGTTGATTACAGTTTGCATACATTTGTTACATATTGTTTTTACTTTATCATATATTTGTAAAATTTTGACATTATACAGGCAATCATTATAGTTTTTATTACATGTTTCATGTTTCAAGTTTCAAGTTTATTATTACGCTTAGCACATATATACATGTGATATGAGGCACAAACATGATATCAATTTGTAACAAAGTAAGTTCATGAGTGTCAGGTTATGCCTAATTCTAACATGTCACGCGCAGAGTTTTCTATTGACAAAGAACAAAATTCACCGTTGTTAAACAACCAATCATACCATATTTCAGAGCGTTTTGATTGTTTTGTGGTATTCAATAACTGTGATTTATACCATACTTCAGAGAGTTTTCTTTGTTTTGCGGTATTCAATGCATGTGATTTTCGAACAGAAACTGGTGGGCGGAGACTAATATTCAAGCTTATCGTGCAGTAAGTAGCGTGCGGTATATTGAAATTTAGTTTTAATTTATACGCACGCTACTTATTGCACGGTAAGCTTTCACATTCGACAGCGCTAAACTACACTCATGCTTGACACACACGCCAAGCATGTCAGACATCATGTGACGTCTAGGAACTGCCCATTGGGATCGGCATCGTAAAAAAATGCGATGTGATTGGCAAATATGGTATAAAACACTTGTATAACCAACTGACCTCAATATATTAATTATTTAATCTCGCCCATGCGGGCTCCTTAAATAACTAACATATTGCGGCCAGAGTGTGTTACAACTATTACTAAACAGCCCGAAAAAATGTTCCAAAGATGTAAAATACATGTCGCATGGAAAAGGCAGAAAATGTGGTCAAGTCATGTTAGAATCGAAATAATTTTCACATTATCATTGTTTATCGGCTGATAAACAACGACTTGTCGTTCTTTAAACACCTCTAAATCGAAAATTATAAATAACAAATAGAACTGGCGCTGTCCGATTTTAAAGGACGGTAAACCATCGGTGATTTTTGTAATCTGACAGGCGCCACAAATCAAGCGGGTGCCGGACGGTTTTCGCTCACCCGACAAAACAGGGGCCGCCCGGTGCCTGTACAGGAAAAGCCTGATACACCCTGAAGATAATTGTACATTGGGCTGTGCCTTTCCGGGCGATGTTCAAGTTAGTGTAGAGAAATCGCACGGCCACCGCCCGATCAAAGCAAACGCAGTTCGGCGATCGGACGGTACCCAGCCGACGTGTTTTCGACCTCAAATAAATCGCAAAACTTTCAACTGCAACCGCCCAATTGCAACGGCTGCCTGACGGGCGCCGTCCGATTTTGCCCGATTCGGGGTAAAACAGACGCCGTCCGGCGGCAGTTCATTAGGCTATTTTATTACCAGGGCATTTATGTGCCCGAGCTATGAACACGATACTGTAAAACACGGTAACTGGTTAGCAGCTATACATGTAATGTATTCACAACTATTATAATATGCACAACGTTATTAATAATAATTTCACTCAATTGGTAATGTCTTACAACCTCTCTATTAGAATACGTAATTGCTATTAACACTTCTCTACGCTGTGGCCTTTCGCGGGCCTCGTGAATTGTAAAGGAAGGGAGATCACCGCGTTTGCGTAGAATTGTCTCTTTACTTAAATTATTTTCTTTGTGGTACACTTGACATCAACACAGAGGGCGCTTGGCGAAAACTTTAGAAAGTTTCAGAAGCTGAGTGAAAAGGCCAAAAAGTAAGTTCATTTACCTTTTCACCTGAAATATAGCATCACACCAATGTTTTATTGTTTAATTGGATTTATCTAGAATAGGAGAAGTAAAATTGACTGACATTAATGAACAATGCACGATGGTATACAGTGTGTAGGTGGAGACAAAAATGTTTTGGATCATGCAATTAATCATGTACATCAGCTTTGGAATGTACGCCCTTCAGTCTAATTGTTGTACTTCAACGCATTTGTGTAGATCTGTATGCATTACTTTGTTTTTGAAGTTATTTATTCAGTTAATGTATTTATAATTTTATCATTGATTACATCAACCGTCCATTGTAGGCATTACTTGTTTATTTATTTTCCTTTATTATTTTACACTCTTAGTCTTATTAAGGTAGAAAGCCCTAATGGGACTTTTTTCAGACCTTGATTTCTTATTATCTTTGATCATTAAATCAATTATTAGACTAAACTATGAAATATAAACAAAATCTAACCACAATTTTTGAAAAAAATGTGATTTTGTTATTCCTACTACAACCTAAAATTTTGATGGAGTACACTTACAAAAATGACTGACATATTGTCAAAATGTATTTTATTTATTCCTGAATAGCTTTAATTTATACGTTAAAGATGTATCTTATGAAAAAGTATAACAATAAGTACTAAAGTTGACCAACAATACTTATGACATTAAATATGGCTAAGCATATGGTAAAAAACAACAGATTTCATTACAGTAAAAATACGCCAAACACCAATTTGTGTAATTTTTTTTACTTTTATTTCATAGTATGTCAAAATCAGTAATATCAAAATATAATATAACCTTATCTGCGAGGAAACAGGTATAAGTTGACATAGGTTCACTACAAAAATCTCAAGTTATAACATTTGGGGTGAAGATGCCCTATGTTATAAAAAAAAATGAAAATTATGAAAAATAAGACAAATAAAAAAGCAAATCTTTTCCTTCTATGTTAAAATATTTTTTGTTCTCTTCTTATTATAATCTAATAGCAGTATCAATATTAAATGAATTATTTTTGCATTGATGTTAAAGAAATAGTGTTTTGTGTAAACATTTTAAATACAAATGTAACTAGCTGAGGTTCACATATCCTTGGTAACCAAATTCAGAAAAATAAAATAAACATTTTTTATAAGTGTGTGTTTCAAAAAATTCAATTGACATTTTCGTTACATTAGGTTAACAAGAGTTAAAAAAAACTGGCAAATCTTTGTGATAACTTCATCAAGACTCTTCTTGGAGCTTGTGACAATTGGTTAAATGTCACTGTTTTTGGATAAAAAGGTATCTCTTAGACCATTCTTATCATTTTGCCGACACATACTTTTCAGATGTTTTTTACAGTGGTAGATCTCGTCAAAATTCCTCAGTGGAAGAGGTCCAAGTTTACACAATGAACAGTATTTTAAATTATCCAACAGAACACGAAACACTATCACCCGACGTCCCGCTCTTCACCCATCTCGACTGACTATTTTTCCAAGTTTTTGGTGTGAATGAATGTTATTTCACAGCAAGGAGCACGGATCTCCTTCACGCAGATATGTTTTTATATACGAATAATTATGTTCAATAGTACTAATAACCCTTGGACGTTTATTTATAACTATTTTAACTTACGTGTAATGAAATACACCAGACATATCGCGAAAATGTCATGATTAAATGTAAACAGAAATTCCCAACAATGACGTCATTTGAAGGTAATCCCTATGCCAGAGTACCTTGTTTTTGTTGAAACTATATTTTTACTTTCTTCTGTAAACACAAATAAGCATTTATTTCACGCATTTAATTGAAAATAACTCAACATTCGAAAAGTAATGTTTATTTCACGAAATTAAAATCTGTTTCAGATCAGATCGATTAGTTTTACAGTTAGTGGTGAATGGGCCGAAGTTAACCACTATTTCGCGAGTATTTCCGAAGTTATTAGGACCTTTCTACCTTAAGGCCCAAGAAAACGGTGCTTCTATTTGTTTTTATACCTCCACAAATAAGTTTAGGGGGGTATATAGGAATGAGCTTGTTGGTCCGTCGGTCTTTTGGTTTTCATGGTTTACGGACGATTACACAAAAATAGCTTGACATATTCAAATAATGTTTGGTACACATGTGTAGCATCATAAAATAATGGTCAATTTTTACTTTGGTTACAAGCCACTAAATTTTAACCGAGTTATGGACCCTTTTTGACTTAAATTCCCTCAAAACACAGTTTCAGGACAATAACTCATCAAAAGCTTTACGTGTTAAAAATAATTTTGGTACATATGTGTAACACCATAAAATACAGGTCGGGTTCGACTTTGGTTACAAACCACTGAATGTTGACAGAGTGATGGCTCCTATTAAAATTAATTAAAAAAAAATACTGTATACACTGTTAAACATTCGCAAATTGAAGCCAGTGTTCTGCCGTGAATTTGGACTATCGGGGGACAAGGACCCTATACGCTTGAAAAAGTGGGGACAAATTACAAAAATGTAGGGACACAGACAAACAAAGTTTTACACCTCATGAATATTCCCAAAGCAGATTTTTGTTTTGAAAAGTATGTACTAGCTGTTTAAATTCATGTTTGTTTTTCTTTTCTGTTCCAAAACGGATAAATACATAATATTGTGATCCCTAATTAATTCATAACGTTCTGTTGATCAGTGTTAAACTGCATTCTTAAATACCTTATAACCATGCATTATTAATTCCAATTTGAACAAACAATAAAATCTGTTATAATCACGAGGCATTACTAATGAAACCTGTTAAAACTATAAAGTGAACAGTGTGACGTCACCAATTAGCCAGGCATCCAAAACTGCACACCGTTAGCAACACCCATAGCAACGGTGTCGGTTAATTAGACTTCAAAAGGCTTTGATGTGTCTGACGAAATGCGGCTGTCGTCTAGCAGTTTGAGGCTGAAAAGCGTTTTTTACGCTTAGCATGTGGACCGCATGTACAACTATCGATCTATACTGCTGTATCTGAACTGCTCAAGCGCTGCCGATAGAGCGTTAATGAATTAGTGTTCGAGGGAAAAAATGTGTGTGGCCGCGGACCCGCTTGCGAAAATTTGGTGGGGACAAATCATTTATTTTTGCGCCAGCATTCTCATTGTGTCAATTTCTTTCAAATAAATGCCATAGTTTTGTGACAAGGCCATGTTGTGGGATATATCTATCACTATCTATGTGACAATTCTAGTTTTAACTGGTTGAGCCTAGGTTCATATATGTTTGATTAGTGGTTGCTAAGTTGGCGCTATGAAATCTGAATTAGTAAACAAACATTTAGATTTTTGCAAAAATACCTGTTGTTAACTTGTTTAGAAAAAGTACCATCAAAAATTGTGAAAATATGCTTGATTTTCAAATATGTTCAGAAATTTTAGTAGCCATTTATGATTTAGAAATTTTAGCAGCCAATGGCTAGTTTGGCTACTGCTAACATAGAGGTAACAGTTTCCTCAACAACAATAGGCCAATTAACAGTAAGACATTGTATAGGGAAAGATCTAGTATATAAAAGGTACAGGGTGCTGCTAAAAAGGAGTAGGGTGGAAATCTGGACCAGTCTGCTGACATTTTCTAATAATTTACTAAATCCAAAAAGGAGCAGGGTGCAGCACCCTGCTATTTTGCTCTAGATCTTTCCCTAATTATAAAATACAAAATACAGCCAGGCATGCATGTGGGTACGCAATTGAAAAAGAATACAAAGACATCTTACAGAAAAAAAATTTAAGAATGAAAGAAAAGGCAGTATGTTAAGCATCAAAGCGGAATCTTGTAGTATACTTTCATATTTGTGTTCACTGTTGTATTGTTTTGTAGTGTGCGTGGCTTAGAACCAGCTGCCTGGTGAGCTCAGATGGTAGAGCACCTTTCTAGTTTTTCGTCAGTCATGGGATTTAACCCCACACCGGGTGCACCTTTCCTCCCAGGTTTACTTCAGTTCGTTAATTTCAGTAGACCTACACAATGAATTGGCTAGTTCTTCTCCTGGCCCTGGGATGTGTGGAGTGTACACTGATAGAGTGGTCCGCCAAGGACTACTTCAACCCTAGGGAGGACCCTGTCTCCTGTGGCAGGCTCTCTGGCAGGCCCTCCTATGTGTGCGACCCTAACGGAATCATCAGCGTGGAAGCAGGTGCAATGTGCATTTACTTATCATTAATTTATCCCATCACTAATCAGCCGTTGAACACAATAATATTATTCAAATATGTAAAACAAGTAAACATGCTGTTGAAGTCTGATTTTCAAACTGTTTAAAAACTTCTTGACAGTTGGATGCTATTTTCATATAATTATTACAGGACTTCACCAAATCAGCTAAATTCTAAAGAGCTCGGTATTATTTTGCCTACGGAGATTTCTGTAATTTTTATTGTAAAAAGTTATAATAATATGTTTGTTTGTCCCATTCAGTAACTCAACAGATTTTAATGAAGCCTGTCTGTCTCATGTTACAGAACTGGTATCACGGCATAATTTATTTTTCATTTAACTTCATTTCAGCTGATTTCTTGGACCACATCCTCCTGAACTTCCAGAATGCGACCGAGTGCCCTTGCTCCACGAAGAACTGTGAAGAGCGAGAGCACAGCAAGGGCTACATCATGGCCATCGCGCTCGTACGCAAGTTGAAGAGGCCTGAAAAGTAGGTATCAGCAGAACCTGGGCCCTCAATAGTCAATTTGCCTAGTTTGCTTTGCCACCGAAATTCTTTTGCTGTCCTGGAAAAATCAACTTCCCTTCCGCCCTTAAATGTTAAAATTTGTTATTGGTCGTATAACATTAAACGGTATGTTAGAAGTTCAAGTACAGGTAGTTACGTTTATCTTTACAATAAGCATATTTATCAAAATCTCTATGGAGTGACTACTAAGAAATAATTATTATATTTTAATAATAATGTCAAAATCGTCTGTAAGAAGGTGGCCCATGAATTCCCTAGCTGTGGGCTGTGCATGGTTTCCACGGCCAAAACAGATAGAGCTCTGTGAACATGAGTTATATTTCTTCAAGTTAAGTAGCAGTCATAAATGAACATCATTACCTTCCGTTAATCGCATGACTTTATTAATCTAAAGGATGACAGCTACCTGCAATATACAAATACAATGATTAGTTAGAACCATTGACTGAAATGCCTTTTTGCCGTGATTTGATTTGTTCAATTTTCACTGTTTGCTAATATTCTTTATTGAATGTACAAAGTACGATGGTATAAATGGATTGTGGACTGTGTCTCTAATTATTAATGATATTACATGTGTATGCTTGTAACTGAACTTTTATGTGGTTATATCATTGTGGTTGTATGGGAGGTGTGTGGCAGTTTTATAAAGTTTCAAAATTCAAATCTTATCTCATTAAAAGGTATTTATTTATATGTTTCACTCAAAAGTTATTGCTTTCAGCATTTTTTCCCTCTTTATTGTAGAATACTTGAAAGACGAAGCTAATGTTATATAATTACAATTGATGAAATACAGCAGGCATATAATGGTAACTCTAGGCAAAAATATTTTTGTTGTTTCTGAATGACGAATTTATTACGCATCATAGGTCATAATATCGAAATAATTTAATAACATGTATATAAATTATTAAGTTAAAGCAATAATTGATTCTTGTTTTATTTACAGCCCAGAAAGTTGAGTAAACTGCAATTGCTATGTTTATTGTAATAATAGTTTTATTCATCAGATTCATCATCATCACCATCAACAACAACATCACCACTTCAGTTACATTAACACCTTTACAATCAAAATAACGTCTCAATTCCCAACATCTCTTTCATCATTATCACTGCAATCAGCATACCGGGTTATTACAACAATCACCACAAACAACACCAGATAAGTTTGGGTGTAGAGGGTATAATTAAAATGTACACTCTAGCAACAATGTATGGGGTAAATGTACATCTAGTCAACAATGTATGGGGTAAATGTACATCTAGTCAACAATGTATGGGGTAAATGTACATCTAGTCAACAATGTATGGGGTAAATGTACATCTAGTCAACAATGTATGGGGTAAATGCACATCTAGTCAACAATGTATGGGGTAAATGTACATCTAGTCAAAAATGTATGGGGTACCGGGGTAAATTAATGTTTTTCAGTTTGAAATTCCTTTGTCAGTGCAAAATACAGTTCGAGTGTTTGAATGATTTTTTTTAGAAGACACCAAGTTCTGGTTCTACCCAGGAAACGGACTTGAAAGTGCCTCAATAAGCCTCTGGCTTGGACACAATCGAGGTTAAATAAATAAGTTTAAACTTAGTGCAAAATACCGGTTATTCAATTGAATTACCTTAAACGTTGAAAAGGTTGTTTCAGAAAGATAACATAAATGTTGTTAATAAGGAATTTCTACACATCAAACTTTTAACAGTTGGATATGTTTTATGGATGTGGTTTCCATTTCCAAGTGTGCGCAAACATTAGACATCGTGTGCATAAATATACACCTTGATTTTATTTTCTGCGTGTTCCTTAAGATTTTCCATGCGTTATACAGTGTTTTTTTATGGCCAATTTGGGGCCGAATTCTGCCCCATTCCCCTGCTAAGAAAGTATATATTTTTCCCCTATATTTCCTAAAATTCCCCTCGGAATGTAAGCTTTATTTTGAACAAAACTTGACCAAAATGGGACAAAAATTTACTTAAGATAGAGGAATTTTCGTAAACAATCCCAGATTTTTTTTTATCAAACCAAGTTTGTGCATAATCTAAGTTGTCATTTGTAGCAAAACAATTGATTAATGTTTTATAACATATTAGAATATAAAAATGTTATAATACTTATCAACCAACAAAGTCCCCTTTTGCTGTAAAATTTCCCACCAGAAGGGCCCTGCCACCTTTCCCCCAAAGGTGAAAAGAAACACAGGTATATTACACGTGTACATGCCTTATCTGGTTGACTGCAACAATACTACAAAATCTCATGCTCCACTCATAATAAACACCGCCATATTTCATGCACTGAGTGGATTTTCCATGTAAATGATCCGTGCACTGTATTATATATTGCTTGCAAGTGGTTGTGGGGGTAAAACAGATAAAAAATAGTTCATAAGTGCTTTTCTTGTTTTTTTCTTGGGGAGTGGAGATGTAAAGTTGTGTAGTACATAACCATGTTTGCTTGTGATTTTGCACGTAGTGTGAAAGATTGAGTGTGTAGCTACTTCTGCCTAATTGTGTGTGTAACACTTTTTGAATCAATCTTTCTGTATTTAATAAATAACTCATTTGAGTGATGCATCACATTGTATAGGCCGTTATCACAGAATCCGGCAATGCCTAAAATATTGCTGTTGTCATGCCATGTTTTCTGTTTAAAAAATATGTTGACAACAAAACTGAAAACTTAAGTGTGAAATTTTTATTTAAATTTGTCAGTGAATTTTTTATACGACCAATTTGGGATTGTTATTCAGCCGCATTCCCCTCGTGAAAAAGTATACATTTTCCCCTTATTTTATGTGAAAAATTCCCCTCCAGAGGTAGGAAAGAACAAATTATTCTGATTATCACATCTGATTATCACACACGTAACTACAGATGGGGAATTTTACGACAAAAGGTGATTTTTTTTGAGAAAGCATTATTACATGTTTATATTCTACTTGGTAATAAAATTATTAATGAATTGTTTTGCTACTTATGATATCTTAAATTATGCACTAACTTGGTTAGATGAAAAATTTCTGGGATTGTTTACAAAAAGGCATCTATCTAAGTGAATTTTTGTCCGATTTAGGTTGTTTTTGTTCAAAGTAAAGCTTACATTCTGAGGGGAATTTTAAGGTAAATGTAGGGGAAAAATATATACTTTTTAGCAGGGGAATGGGGCTGACTTTCGGCCCCATATTGGCCCTAAAAAACACATTGAACTATATCTATTAATAAAGTTGTTTAAGCCTCAAGTCAGTAAAGGGTAATGTAGAGACAGGACCTGGCATTGAAACTGACTTAAATTATGAGTTGTAAAATGGTCCCCCTTTCATAAAAAAAAAAACACGATTTTTACCTCCTGAAGGACCACCATTACCTTTTAGGAAAATCACAGTTTATTTTTAGATGGCAATCTTTTAGTTCATATTATAGTTTACTATTTTTAGATGGCAATCTTTTAGTTCATATTATAGTTTACTATACATTTTGTTGCTGTTTCTGTAGTTACAAGAGCATGACTGTATTTGCTTAGGCTGCTGTCTGTAGGCTTTTAAGCTGTGTGTTATACACATATTTAGATTTGTTTTAAAATAAAGATGTAAATTAAAGTGTAAATTTATGTTTTATTTTTACACAGTGAATTCAAAGCTTTGCTGTTTTCGTTCTCTTAGAATTTTATTTTCTAGTTGTTCGCAGTATTTTACATTGTATCCTTTTTTAATTTATTTATTATTCTATTTAATGCATTTGGTATGTGTTGATTTAATAAAAATGCATTGAATATCGACCCAGTGCATAGCGTTACACATTGCAAATCTCGATACGTACTTTTAATCGCTTAAACTGTGGAGCCGGTTTTACCAATAATCCAGTTCAGCTTATGGTGTAAGTTAGCCTTTAAATCGATTAAGTGAATCAAGCGAACCTTTCTACTTCGCATTGTGTATATGGGTCGGAAAAATACTGTTTTACGTTCCAGCATCCAGCTCCAGTAGGCAATATCTTGAAATCTGTTAATTGAGACGAGTCTAATGATGCTTTTCGTATAGTGAGGATTGTCCCAGCGGTTCAGAAATCGGATAAGAAACCTAAGCACCATGGGGGTGAACGTCGTCTGAAAAAAACGATGTAAACGTAGAAACAAATTATCATTGGATAATGGTCAGGTTGTCCTGTAGGATTTGAACTGAAAAAAAAGTAAAAAGTATCTAGACACTAGACACAACTACTACTTTGATCAGTAAATGTAATGTTTTGATAGACCTACAGATTATTGTCTACATTCAGTTTATTCTATTTCAAGGAGTAAATTATGTGTTTGTTATATAACACATAAAATACTCTTTTGATCCTGTATAAAAAATGACATTACCATTTAAACTTCTCAAATACCCTTTAAACCTGATGGACAGGGGGTAAAATACCATTTAACCAAAGGATCAGGGGGTAATACCCTTTAGGCTAAAAGCATATCTGGAGCTCTTTATACAGTTCAGAGCACTAACATGAAATTTTCCATTTAGACAGTGAAGTGGACTAAAAATCGTTTTCATGAAAACTGTGTTTATTTTCATGCCAAAGTATGCCACCATACACATGCCTTATAGCAGCTAACTGTTACCATTACAGTGTCCCTGACACAGGCGATGCGACCATGGGGCTGGCTCGGCACTTCACGTATGATCTCCTAAAGAAACACTGGGCCTGGGGAACATGCGATGAACTCACCGTCATCTTCTACTCGAAAGAAGACCAAATTGTAAGCTGTTTTTAGCTACATTTTACATGTGTCACATTGTGACTGTCCGACTTATTATGATTGTTTTTCCCATTCTAAAATAGAAACTTCGATTCCAGAAGGAGACTGATGAGAAATAACAAATTTACAGGAAATTGCAAACTTGTGTCAACATCTTTAATGAAACATTTGCATTCATGAATGATTAATATGGAAATTTCAGGGGCTAAATAATAGGGTGCTGCGACCTGTCCCATTTTGGTTACCCCATACTGCCCTTGGGGCTGGTATGATATAGACAAAAATGTTGAATCGGTTTCTAAAACAACAGTTTTTCCCTCATCTCTTATAAAGTGTAGACTTACGAGTTTTCTTGTATCACAAAAATTGATAGCAAGAAAAAAAATGAAATGAGCAGGGGCAGCTAAGTCTGTTTAATTGTTTAGCACCATGTGATGATTAAGGGAAGTTGTCTTCCCCTGATTTCAGCTGATGACGGCCACAGGTAGCACTGCCAACAGGAAATTGACAGACCAGGTCACCAATTACATTCAACTTGAGCTGGCCCGGTTCTTCCAGCCCGGTGGGAACGTAGGACAGGGTCTGCACTATCTCACCATCAACTACAGGTGTGTATGGGGCCATTCTTTAACTCGAGGTTGTCAGATTGTCCGTGTAATTACTTGCGGCTGTACTACTAGTGAAAATTTGTTTCGGTGACCATGTCATGAAATAAAATATGGCTTTGCACTGAATTTAAAAATATATACTCTGTTTCTTGCATTTGGTACAGTAAATAAATCAGTCCCAGACATATACCCTTGCAGTGCTTTCAATAATGATCTTTCTTCATATTACCTGGAAAACGGCAACACATTTTCTCCATTGACAATAACAAATGAACTTCTCTATGTCTTAGGGAATTTAAAAGTATTGGGTTCAAATTACAACCTTGGCACACTTAAAAATAATTAATTGTTTGCCATCCTAATTTTTAAAAGCAGAACAAAATAATTCCCCCTCTATGTGTCCCAATATTTAGAATCATCAATTGAGGTCCAAACCCACATTATTCGTAAGGTTCAGTTGTGTAATGGGTGTGTATATTAATCCCTGTAAAACAAGCAAATCACAGTGGATATAGATCTTTTCCCCAGGGAGTAATTTATGACACGCTGACAAGGGGCCACATTGATGGGATCAGCTGTCATGAAATACTGATCTATGGAATATCCATAAGCACATTTACAATTTTCTACAGTTTGCTAATATATTGCAATTTATTGTTGCCGGTAAATGACAGTACAAATTTGATTTTTAATTGCCGACGTAACGGAGATTGACACTTAATTTCTAATTTGGCGAACATTGTCCTAAAATTTAGAAACTGGAAAAATTCTAATTTTCAAAGTGTCCCGAAATGAAGAGTCACGAAAAATATTTGTGGCGCGTCTTGAGAAAACCGGTCTTAATGCATGTGCATAAAGTGTCGTCCCAGATTAGCCTGTGCAGTCCGCACAGGCTAATCCGGGACGGCACTTTCTGCCTACAGTGAATTTATGTTAAGAGACTTCCTTGAAACAGAAAAAGCATAAAAGCAGAAAGTGCCATCCCGGATTAGCCTGTGCGGACTGCACAGGCTAATGTGGACGACACTTTACGCACATGCATTAAGTCCGGTTTTCCTACGACGTCCCACATTTATTTTATCGTATTTTAAGGGTGTCCTAACATTTAAAGTGTCCCAACATATAGAGTAATTATGGAATGTCCATGTTACCACCTTTGTTAAAGCAGCAGTCCATTAATATATTAATAAAATAAAACTTTCGGCCATTCCAACTTCTATACTTCATCCTGCATTATTTACTGTATGTAAGTGTTGCACGTTTTGTCAACAATTTCAACGAAAACAACAGAAACACTCCAAATTATTCCATCGTTTAGCGTTACACATGCTTTATAAGTTAACAATTTCAACTGTTGATTACTCATAAACAAAGCGTTTTTTACAGTATATTTATAGGTCCATAGTGTTATTTTGCTCCCTTGTATACTGTGTTATTTTTGGAATCAGTGAAAAAACATTGAAAAATTGTCAATTAATCAATCTGTAAACAGGTCCCTTTAATTTGTATTTTCAGACATGTCCTTGACAACCACCTCTACGCTCCAGTCCTGTACGCAGACGCCAAGGTCGACAGTGCAGCTACCATGGTGACCGTTTCCATAACAACCAGCATCCTGACCACCCTCCTGCTACGCTACTTCTGCTAGGAAACCACGCCATTGTTGATAGTGTCCTTGATATTATGATTAATATTCAGAGATTATGTTGAAAATTTGTATTGAGATTTTGCATTTGTAGCGCATATCTGCAACTTTTCATAAGCCAAATAGTTTTTTACCCAAGCGTACTAAAAAAATAATAATGCATGACAACAGATTAACATCATAAAATAACATCAATGCATATTTCATGCATTACACTATTGGAATTTTCCAATATATAGTAATCTATTTTCAGGATTAAATACATTTTGTAATAAAATTTTAAAACCAGTATTACTAGTATTTACAGTTTATTTACAGATCAGAAATGTTAGCTTTAGATCAATTGGCTTTTGACAGTAGCTGTAAGTTTAAGAATGTATGTTTTCATCGGGCAGTGTTTTTTTTAGGGCCAATTCGGCCCCATTTCCCAGCTTAAAAGGTATATATTTTCCCCCTATATCTACCTTAAAATTCCCCTCAGAATGTAAGCTTTATTTTGAAGAAAAAAATGATCAAAATCGGACAAAAATTGACTAAGATAGAGGAATTTTTGTAAACAATCCCAGCAATTTCTCACCAAGCAAGTTAGTGCATAATCTTTGTAGCAAAACAATTGATTAATGTTTTATAACAAAGTAGAGTATAAACATGAAATTATGCTTTTCTAAAAAAAAAAAATCCTCTTGACGTAAAATTTCACATCTGAAGAGCCCCGCCAACTTTCCCCAAAGTTGAAAAAAAACACTGTTGGGTCTGGAAGACGAGATGCATTTTGAAAGGGCTATAGTTCCATCGTTACATTCTAAACGTACTTAATATGAACAGTAATTTATATTAAAGGGGCATATTGATGGTATTTCCTGTTAACATAGACTTGTATTAAAACATGGCATATTTCCATTTTTTACGAATATATTTTTCTAGTAGCAATGGAATCATTAAGAAAAAATTATATATACTGCCAAAAATTTGTTTTTCAAGACACGGTTCTAGCAGGACTCATGCTCACGCCTACAAAGTCGCACACTTCAATGAAAACATTTCCATGCTACAGTACAGTTATCAACAGTGCGCATGCGCATAGCGGTATTTCATGTACATTTCATTGATATCGATTGCTAATTTTCCCGTGCCCACGAAAAAGTGTCACAGTAACAACATTTTATAATTATAAAAAAACAATACTTTACTGTTTGTTAAGAAAAACGTGACCCATATGTTAAGCAGTTATTTAAATACTTCTTAAAATATTATTTATTTTTAGCTCGACTTTTCGAAGAATAGGTGAGCTTTCCTACTACCCACGGCGTCGGCGTCCGCGTCTGAATTTTGTTAAAGTTTTTATTCAAAAGTCTTGTAACTTCAAAACTACATAAGTTATTTTCTTGAAACTTGGAATATATCTTTGTCATGAACTCCAGTGTCAGGGGCAACATTCCCCATAACTCTGTTTTGTATTTTGACAGAGTTATGCCCCTTTTTCATTTAGATTTTCTGGTTAAAGTTTATATTAAAAAGTTTTGTAACTTCAAAAGTACATAAGTTATTCATTCGGGAAACTTGGGACTAACCTTTGTCATCAACTCTAGTATCAAGGGCAACATTCCCTATAACTCTGTTTTGTATTTTTACAGAGTTATGCCCCTTGTTCACATAGATTTTCTGGTTAAAGTTTATATTCAAAAGTTGTGTAACTTCAATACTACAAAAGCTATTCACTTGAAACTTGGAATATACCTTTGTCATCAACTCCAGTATCAGGGTGCACATTCCCCATAACTCTATTTTGTATTTTGACAGAGGTATGCCCCTTTTTAACATAGATTTTCTGGTTAAAGTTATATTCAAAAGTTTGGTAACTTCAAAACTACATAAGTTATTCACTTGAAACTTGAAACTAACCTTTGTCATCAACTCTAGTATCAGGGGCAACAATACCCATAACTCTATTTTGTATTTTGACAGACGTATGCCCCCTTTTCACTAAGATTTTCTTTAATAAGTTTATATTAAAAAGTTTGGTAACTCAAAAACTAGATAAGTTATTCCCTTGAAACTTGGAACTTACCTTTTGTCATCAATTCCAATATCAGGGGCAACATTACCCATAACTCTGTTTTGTATTTTGACAGAGTTATGCCCCTTTTTCACATATATTTTCTGGTTAAAGTTTATATTCAAAAGTTTTGTAACTTCAAAACTACATAAGTTATTCACTTGAAACTTCGCTCTAACCTTTGTCATCAACTCTAGTATCAAGGCAACATTACCCATAACTCTGTTTTGTATTTTGACAGAGTTAGCCCACTTTTTACATAGACTTTGTTCCAAAAAATTAGAAACTATACAAGGCTTCACTTAAATTTTTTGTATTTTAACAAATTTATGCCTGTTCCACTATCCAAAATATGTACCAACTGTAATACTACGAATAGTCGAGTGTGCTGTCCTCTTGACAGCTCGTGTTTTATATATTATACCATATGTCACCTCCTACATAAATGACGCGATTTGATTGGCTAACAGGGGTCACATGTCTATGCGGTATTTTCCATACACCATGGGTATATTTCAATACCCCATAGAAATCTAATGACGCATTCAAATGACATCATTTTGTATATTTTTATGACGTCACTGTAGGTGTTTTGTGTTATTTGGTAAGATTTTCTTTCGTTAATTTTCAAGTGATATCAATGAAAAGATACCAGTGAAAGATAGTCGGTGAGATATATTCGTTACACTGTTAGGCGCTCTTGTATGGAATGAAACCACTGAGGGTGTATATCCGATACACCCTCATTTACTAACAGTGTAACTAATAATATTAGCGGTTAATACGCCCCTATAAACATGTAATTAAGATGTATAAAACATTGATTTTTGCTTTAAAACTGTTGATATACTCATCATCGATATTTTATGATACTCGTTCATTATCAGAATATGGTGCTGACATTTTAATTAGTTTGTTATTTATTTTTACAGACTTGTTGAAGTTGATTTTTAAATGTGTTTATTTGGTCGTTTTAATGTCATTAAATATGATGGCAAAATCTGTTTGTATTCTTATACAAGTCAGGTAGATGTTGTTTTGAATATTAAAAAAAAACTATTTCATTTTCCAGCTTCATTTCTTGAGCATGCCTATGGTATTTTTAACCTTATATTACTTAAAATAGTTAAAAATAATAATTATTATCTCTTGATAAACGCTTTAAACAAGGTTTACCATAAAATTGTTTAAATAATTGAACTAGATAACCTTTTGCAGCATGTTAGCTCGGATTTAGAGATTGTTTGTTAGCTCACCTGAGCACGAAGTGCTTTGTGAGCTATTGGTATAGGGGACCTCCTGTGTCATCCTTTGTCCGTGTGCCGTCAGCAATTGGGTTCGTTCTCACGCTGGAGACTTCACTTTTTATCCAATCTTAACCAAACCTGCACAGTTTGTGTATGACCATAAAATCTCGGACGGGTTTGTTATTGGGTCAGATCACCCCAGTAACACTAGAGTTATTGCCCCTTTTTCATGTAAAATAAGTGCAAAAATGCCGTTTTCCAACAGATAGACTTTATTTTCCATCCAATCTTAACCAAACTTTCACAGTTTGTGTATGACCATCACATCTCATCAGATGCCAAAACTGGGCCAGATCTTGTTTCAAACACCAGAGGAGTTATTGCCCTTTGTTTGTGAAAAAAATATGCAAAAATGGACATTATTCAGGATAGAGACTTCATTTTTCATCCAATCTTAACCAATCTTGCCCAGTTTGTCTATGACCATAAGATTAAAGGTGAAATCGAATATAAGCAAAATGGGGCCAGAAACACCGAGTTATTGCCCCTTGTGTTTGGAAAAAAACATCAAGTTATCAATGATCGGCTTGCACGCACGATTTTTAATTCAATGTTGACCAAACTTACACTGTTTGCGTATGACCATAAAAATTGTTTGACAAAATTTGATTTCCAACAGTTGCAAACCTTGCATGCAGTTATTTGTACATGCAACATTGATGGCTTCAGAGCCTGCATTAACATCATTCGTCATCATTGGACAGAAAATTATAAAAGAAAGCAAAACTTGACCTTATAGCACAGCCATCGCAATTATCGCATTACAACTAGTTCTCCAAAACTGTCTGCGAAAAAGACATCAAAATGTACTGTTTCTGCATTTTCCAGAATTGTCACTGATTTAATGAAAAAGGATCTGAGAACCATTAGCAAAAACACCGCACATCCACTACCCAACTCATACTTTAGTTAGCCCATTTCACTAACCGATGTTTTAAATCAAATTGATCCTATCCCCCTTTGCGTATTGTTCAGATACCTGAATTTTCAAACCTGTCACAACAGTATGGTCTTCATCTGTACCAGTTCTCAGGTGAGCGCTTTCGGCCATCATTGTTAATGAGATTTTTATTTGAGGATTGTTTTAAATGTTTTGTTGTTGGTATTTGTGTAACTTTTTATACCAGAAAATATATGTTAAACATATAATAATTGCATTGCAAGTTCTTTCTGTTGAAACCGGTTGGAATTCATAAAACACCCAATACAGGTAAGAGGAAGATGGTTTTTCCTGATTTCATTATATCGAAGATGGCAATTCACGTGGTTGGCTCTAAGAAATAGAGAAAAAAGAAGCTGGGTTTTTTTGCAGATTATATGAGGCGCATTATATGAGGTGGGAAAACCGGTTTTAATTTATGTGCGTAAAGTGTCGTCCCTGATTAGCCTTGCAGTCCGCACAGGCTAATCCAGGACGGCACTTTCCGCATACAGTGGATTTATGTTTAGAAGACACTTTCTTGAAACAGAAAATACCATAAAAGCGGAAAGTGCCATCCCGGATTAGCCTGTGCGGACTGCACTGGCTAATCCGTGATGACACTTTACGCACTTGCAATAAGTCCAGTTTTCCCACAATGTGCCTCATATTATTTAAATGTAGCATAGTGTATTAAAGCTTGTTATACATATTTATGCAAACATTAAGGTTTTGGGATAACAGGGTTGTTATTTGGCATTTATGATTTGTTTGTTTTGCATGCAGTACTGGTAACATTATAGTTGACGTTTTGGAAAGTAGCTTGATTCTAAAACTTATATAATAAATCAGCACATGGTCTACTCTAAAAGTCGGATATAATTAATGTTTTGTTATGAGATATAGTATGTGGTCTCCTTGTAATGGAAATATCTTTACCCAGCCAGAGCTCCAGATAAGAGGGGTATTTGTGTAAATACCCATTACAATATTGCAAATACCCTTTAGAAATTGTAAGTAGAGGTACTAGTACCCTTTAGAAATTAAAGTGGGGGGGGTACTGGTCAACATTGAAAATTTTGCCAAAAACTTATGTTTTGAAAAAAAAAAATCCATTCCGAAATCAAGTTTCTTAATGTATCTAATTCAACACTTCTTGTGCTTGACTATTTCACATGCACATTTATAATATTTACTTAACACTTAATCGTGGGATGAAAATAGCCTTTTAAGCACGCTCCAATCTGAAGCTCTGAAAATACCCTTGAAAGGCTATATGATTCTCCAATACCTTTAAAGCTGATGGTCAGGGCGTAAAATACCCTTGAAAGGCTATATGATTCTCCAATACTTTTAAAGCTGATGGTCAGGGCGTAAAATACCCTTGAAGGGCTATATGATTCTCCAATACCTTTAAAGCTGATGGTCAGGGCGTAAAATACCCTTGAAAGGCTATATGATTCTCCAATACCTTTAAAGCTGATGGTCAGGGCGTAAAATACCCTTTAATGGCTATATGATTCTCCAATACCTTTAAAGCTGATGGTCAGGGCGTAAAATACCCTTGAAGGGCTATATGATTCTCCAATACCTTTAAAGCTGATGGTCAGGACGTAAAATACCCTTGAAAGGCTATATGATTCTCCAATACCTTTAAAGCTGATGGTCAGGGCGTAAAATACCCTTTAATGGCTATATGATTCTCCAATACCTTTAAAGCTGATGGTCAGGGCGTAAAATACCCTTGAAGGGCTATATGATTCTCCAATACCTTTAAAGCTGATGGTCAGGGCATAAAATACCCTTTAATGGCTATATGATTCTCCAATACCTTTAAAGCTGATGGTCAGGGCGTAAAATACTCTTTAATGGCTATATGATTCTCCAATACCTTTAAAGCTGATGGTCTGGGCGTAAAATACCCTTGAAAGGCTATATGATTCTCCAATACCTTTAAAGCTGATGGTCAGGGCGTAAAATACCCTTTGACAAAAGAGGTCAAGGGTTACAGTACCCTTTAGCGTAAAACCTTATCTGGAGCTCTGCCCAGCTGTGACAGTAACTAGTATCTGAAAGGGGTATATCGACATATATAAATCTGAATAGTTTAGTGAAGGTTTCATTGAAGTGAACAATTTTGTATTCTTGAGTTGGAATCTTACGGGAACTGTGTATCTTGAAAACAATTTTGTGTCTGTGTTAATCAGTTTTTCCTAATAATTCCATCAATATATTGTTGCTACATGAACTCAAAAAATATCTTCGAGAAAAATAGGAAATTATATTGTTTTAATGTGTCAATATATATGCAAAGTTTCGTCGATATGCCCCATTAATGTGTGCATAAACTGCATTTTAATAATTAAGTTTATTACTTAAACCTAACACAGTATTTTTTGCAGTGATTTTAGTACTCTTGTTTTGTGTTTAAATCTCTAGTATACCTGGTACATATTCATTACGTTCGGCTTGTTTATTAGATTTTAAATTTTGTTGAATATCATACCTGTACTTAAAAATCCTTTGTTTTGGTTGTACAGAAATGAAAAAGAAAAACATCATCTTACACTTTAAAATGATAATTCATTAAAGAACAATAAATGGGATCTTTGTTAACCTTTGTAAAACTGATTTAGACGTTTTTCTGTGGCCTTATTTTATACTTCATGTTGATGATATATTGTCTTGCAACTTTGTACTGTTAAGAATTTATTCTTAGTTTTTGCATGCATGTGTTTTGATAAATTATTTTAGGTTTTTAGATGTGTTTTGGTTTTGTTTAGCCTTTCTTTATGCCTTTTACATGTTACATGCAGGCTTTTTATTATGCAATAAATATTAATCTTAAAATAGTTGTAATTATATTTTCTACAGTGTCCATGTCCCACATGTATTTAACAGGTCATTGTACTTGAGAATCCAAAATATTTATGTATTAATATGGTTAAGAATCCAAAATATTTATATATTAATATGGTTAAGAATCCAAAATATTTATATATTAATATGGTTAAGAATCCAAAATATTCATATATTAATATGGTTAAGAATCCAAAATATTTATATATTAATATGGTCATGAACTGAATTTGAAACTGGTGTATGTGGTTAACATTTCTATATCAGATACACTAGTTTTAATATTATTATTGGGTCAACACTTTGAACACTGTATTTTAATTTTGTGATTTTTTTTTAATAAATTGTACGATTTTAATTCGTAATCTGAGAGTAGCATTAAGGCCCCCCATGTTTTTTTTCATTTATTTATATATTTAATGGTGCATACATGAAGACAGCTATCAACCTATGATGTTACGTAAAATGGGCAAAATTGAGACCACGCGCAAAATACAAAATAAAATGAGGCATGTCATGGAAAACTTGGGCTTAATGCATGTGAGTAAAGTGTCGTCCCAGTCCGCATAGGCTACCGTAATCGGGGAAGACACTTTATGCACATGTATTAAGCCCGGGTTCCTACGACATGCATCAAATGATTTCACGGGAGAGTTTAAGTGGAGAAGTGATGACTTTGTCAACTTTAATTGGTCTCGGAGTATCGGTTTTCATTTACCAGTATTGAAAATCAAAAGGACTACTGGTAGTAGTATCCGTATTAGCACTATGAACAGTATTTTATTACATAAATGTGTAATACAAGGTCTATAATAAAGTATAAATAATAAAAACAATTGTGGGATATTTGATTAATATACATGTTAGTATCATAACTTTTGTGGGGATTGGTCATGAAATTATTTCTACAGCCATTCTCCCCATACCTCTGATTCAATTAGGGCAGTTGTCAGTTACTAGTATGTGCACTTAGTACTGGTAAACCGCTTAGATCGGCTAAGCTTGCCCAGGAAATGTGTGAGTAGGTTAACTGACCGCCATGATATGACTGAAATACTGTGAAAAACTCCGAAAAATCAGAACAAACAAAAACAAACACTTCCGACATAGCAGCTATGAGAATCATCTACACCATTTTGCCTTGTGAGAACGTGAGCAATTGATGAATGTATAAAGAATCATTTTTACACTTGATTGTAACTTAACAAGCGGTCCAAGAGGGCCCAAAGTGCTCACCTGAGTATGGGCAATGACAGAGGTCATACTGTTGTAACAGGTATGTGCGAATTTGAACAAATGTGAATAAACATGAGTGCCATAGTGGTCTACCATTCAAATGTGAATAAACATGAGCGCCATAGTGGTCTACCATTCATCATGAGTGCCATAGTGGTCTACCATTCATCATGAGTGCCACCATAGTGGTCAACCATTCATCATGAGTGCCATAGTGGTCTACCATTCATCATGAGTGCCATAGTGGTCTACCATTCATCATGAGTGCCATAGTGGTCTACCATTCATCATGAGTGCCATAGTGGTCTACCATTAATCATGAGTGCCATAGTGGTCTACCATTCATAATGAGTGCCATAGTGGTCTACCATTCATCATGAGTGCCATAGTGGTCTACCATTCATCATGAGTGCCATAGTGGTCTACCATTCATCATGAGTGCCATAGTGGTCTACCATTCATCATGAGTGCCATAGTGGTCTACCATTCATCATGACTGCCGTAGTGGTCTACCATTCATAATGAGTGCCATAGTGGTCTACCATTCATCATGAGTGCCATAGTGGTCTACCATTCATCATGAGTGCCATAGTGGTCTACCATTGATCATCAGTGCCATCATAGTGGTCTACCATTCATAATGAGTGCCACCATAGTGGTCTACCATTCATCATGAGTGCCATAGTGGTCTACCATTCATCATGAGTGCCATAGTGGTCTACCATTCATCATGAGTGCCATAGTGGTCTACCATTCATCATGAGTGCCATAGTGGTCTACCATTGATCATGAGTGCCATAGTGGTCTACCATTCATCATGACTGCCATAGTGGTCTACCATTCATAATGAGTGCCATAGTGGTCTACCATTCATCATGAGTGCCATAGTGGTCTACCATTCATCATGAGTGCCATAGTGGTCTACCATTGATCATGAGTGCCACCATATTGGTCTACCATTCACCATGAGTGCCATAGTGGTCTACCATTCATCATGAGTGCCATAGTGGTCTACCATTCATCATGAGTGCCATAGTGGCCTACCATTCATCTTGAGTGCCCTATTGGTCTACCATTCATCATGAGTGCCATAGTGGTCTACCATTCATCTTGAGTGCCATAGTGGTCAACCATTCATCATGAGTGCCATAGTGGTCAACCATTCATCATGAGTGCCATAGTGGTCTACCATTCATCATGAGTGCCATAGTGGTCTACCATTCATCATGAGTGCCACCATAGTGGTCTACCATTCATCATGAGTGCCATAGTGGTCTACCATTCATCTTGAGTGCCACCATAGTGGTCTACCATTCATCATGACTGCCATAGTGGTCTACCATTCATCATGACTGCCATAGTGGTCTACCATTTATCATGAGTGCCATAGTGGTCTACCATTCATCATGAGTGCCATAGTGGCCTACCATTCATCTTGAGTGCCATAGTGGTCTACCATTCATCATGAGTGCCATAGTGGCCTACCATTCATCATGAGTGCCACCATAGTGGTCTACCATTCATCATGAGTGCCATAGTGGTCTACCATTCATCATGAGTGCCACCATAGTGGTCTACCATTCATCATGAGTGTCATAGTGGCCTACCATTCATCTTGAGTGCCATAGTGGTCTACCATTCATCATGAGTGCCATAGTGGTCTACCATTCATCATGAGTGCCATAGTGGTCTACCATTCATCATGAGTGCCATAGTGGTCAACCATTCATCATGAGTGCCATAGTGGTCTGCCATTCATCATGAGTGCCATAGTGGTCAACCATTCATCATGAGTGCCATAGTGGTCTACCATTTATCATGAGTGCCATAGTGGTCTACCATTCATCATGAGTTCCATAGTGGTCTACCATTCATCATGAGTGCCACCATAGTGGTCTACCATTCATCATGAGTGCCATAGTGGTCTACCATTCATCATGAGTGCCATAGTGGTCTACCATTCATCATGAGTGCCACCATAGTGGTCTACCATTCATCATGAGTGCCATCGTGGTCTACCATTCATCATGAGTGCCATAGTGGCCTACCATTCATCTTGAGTGCCCTATTGGTCTACCATTCATCATGAGTGCCATAGTGGTCTACCATTCATCTTGAGTGCCATAGTTGTCAACCATTCATCATGAGTGCCATAGTGGTCAACCATTCATCATGAGTGCCATAGTGGTCTACCATTCATCATGAGTGCCATAGTGGTCTACCATTCATCATGAGTGCCACCATAGTGGTCTACCATTCATCATGAGTGCCATAGTGGTCTACCATTCATCTTGAGTGCCACCATAGTGGTCTACCATTCATCTTGAGTGCCATAGTGGTCTACCATTCATCATGACTGCCATAGTGGTCTACCATTCATCATGAGTGCCATAGTGGTCTACCATTCATCATGAGTGCCATAGTGGTCTACCATTGATCATGAGTGCCATAGTGGTCTACCATTCATCATGAGTGCCATAGTGGTCTACCATTCATCATGAGTGCCATAGTGGTCTACCATTCATCATGAGTGCCATAGTGGTCTACCATTCATCATGAGTGCCATAGTGGTCTACCATTCATCATGAGTGCCATAGTGGTCTACCATTCATCATGAGTGCCATAGTGGTCTATCATTCATCATGAGTGCCATAGTGGTCTACCATTTATCATGAGTGCCATAGTGGTCAACCATTCATCATGAGTGCCATAGTGGTCTACCATTCATCATGAGTGCCATAGTGGTCAACCATTCATCATGAGTGCCACCATAGTGGTCTACCATTCATCATGACTGCCATAGTGGTCTACCATTCATCATGACTGCCATAGTGGTCTACCATTTATCATGAGTGCCATAGTGGTCTACCATTCATCGTGAGTGCCATAGTGGCCTACCATTCATCTTGAGTGCCATAGTTGTCTACCATTCATCATGAGTGCCATAGTGGCCTACCATTCATCATGAGTGCCACCATAGTGGTCTACCATTCATCATGAGTGCCATAGTGGTCTACCATTCATCATGAGTGCCACCATAGTGATCTACCATTCATCATGAGTGTCATAGTGGCCTACCATTCATCTTGAGTGCCATAGTGGTCTACCATTCATCATGAGTGCCATAGTGGTCTACCATTCATCATGAGTGCCATAGTGGTCTACCATTCATCATGAGTGCCATAGTGGTCAACCATTCATCATGAGTGCCATAGTGGTCTGCCATTCATCATGAGTGCCATAGTGGTCAACCATTCATCATGAGTGCCATAGTGGTCTACCATTTATCATGAGTGCCATAGTGGTCTACCATTCATCATGAGTTCCATAGTGGTCTACCATTCATCATGAGTGCCACCATAGTGGTCTACCATTCATCATGAGTGCCATAGTGGTCTACCATTCATCATGAGTGCCATAGTGGTCTACCATTCATCATGAGTGCCACCATAGTGGTCTACCATTCATCATGAGTGCCATAGTGGTCTACCATTCATCATGAGTGCCACCATAGTGGTCTACCATTCATCATGAGTGCCATAGTGGTCTACCATTCATCATGAGTGCCATAGTGGTCTACCATTCATCATGAGTGCCATAGTGGTCTACCATTCATCATGAGTGCCACCATAGTGGTCTACCATTCATCATGAGTGCCATAGTGGTCTACCATTCATCATGAGTGCCATAGTGGTCTACCATTCATCATGACTGCCATAGTGGTCTACCATTCATAATGAGTGCCATAGTGGTCTACCATTCATCATGAGTGCCATAGTGGTCTACCATTCATCTTGAGTGCCATAGTGGTCAACCATTCATCATGAGTGCCATAGTGGTCAACCATTCATCATGAGTGCCATAGTGGTCTACCATTCATCATGAGTGCCACCATAGTGGTCTACCATTCATCATGAGTGCCATAGTGGTCTACCATTCATCATGAGTGCCATAGTGGCCTACCATTCATCTTGAGTGCCCTATTGGTCTACCATTCATCATGAGTGCCATAGTGGTCTACCATTCATCATGAGTGCCATAGTGGTCAACCATTCATCATGAGTGCCATAGTGGTCAACCATTCATCATGAGTGCCATAGTGGTCAACCATTCATCATGAGTGCCATAGTGGTCTACCATTCATCATGAGTGCCATAGTGGTCTACCATTCATCATGAGTGCCACCATAGTGGTCTACCATTCATCATGAGTGCCATAGTGGTCTACCATTCATCTTGAGTGCCACCATAGTGGTCTACCATTCATCATGACTGCCATAGTGGTCTACCATTCATCATGACTGCCATAGTGGTCTACCATTTATCATGAGTGCCATAGTGGCCTACCATTCATCTTGAGTGCCATAGTGGTCTACCATTCATCATGAGTGCCATAGTGGCCTACCATTCATCATGAGTGCCACCATAGTGGTCTACCATTCATCATGAGTGCCATAGTGGTCTACCATTCATCATGAGTGCCACCATAGTGGTCTACCATTCATCATGAGTGTCATAGTGGCCTACCATTCATCTTGAGTGCCATAGTGGTCTACCATTCATCATGAGTGCCATAGTGGTCTACCATTCATCATGAGTGCCATAGTGGTCTACCATTCATCATGAGTGCCATAGTGGTCAACCATTCATCATGAGTGCCATAGTGGTCTGCCATTCATCATGAGTGCCATAGTGGTCAACCATTCATCATGAGTGCCATAGTGGTCTACCATTTATCATGAGTGCCATAGTGGTCTACCATTCATCATGAGTTCCATAGTGGTCTACCATTCATCATGAGTGCCACCTTAGTGGTCTACCATTCATCATGAGTGCCATAGTGGTCTACCATTCATCATGAGTGCCATAGTGGTCTACCATTCATCATGAGTGCCACCATAGTGGTCTACCATTCATCATGAGTGCCATAGTGGTCTACCATTCATCATGAGTGCCACCATAGTGGTCTACCATTCATCATGAGTGCCATAGTGGTCTACCATTCATCATGAGTGCCATAGTGGTCTACCATTCATCATGAGTGCCATAGTGGTCTACCATTCATCATGAGTGCCACCATAGTGGTCTACCATTCATCATGAGTGCCATAGTGGTCTACCATTCATCATGAGTGCCATAGTGGTCTACCATTCATCATGACTGCCATAGTGGTCTACCATTCATAATGAGTGCCATAGTGGTCTACCATTCATCATGAGTGCCATAGTGGTCTACCATTCATCTTGAGTGCCATAGTGGTCAACCATTCATCATGAGTGCCATAGTGGTCAACCATTCATCATGAGTGCCATAGTGGTCTACCATTCATCATGAGTGCCACCATAGTGGTCTACCATTCATCATGAGTGCCATAGTGGTCTACCATTCATCATGAGTGCCATAGTGGCCTACCATTCATCTTGAGTGCCCTATTGGTCTACCATTCATCATGAGTGCCATAGTGGTCTACCATTCATCTTGAGTGCCATAGTTGTCAACCATTCATCATGAGTGCCATAGTGGTCAACCATTCATCATGAGTGCCATAGTGGTCTACCATTCATCATGAGTGCCATAGTGGTCTACCATTCATCATGAGTGCCACCATAGTGGTCTACCATTCATCATGAGTGCCATAGTGGTCTACCATTCATCTTGAGTGCCACCATAGTGGTCTACCATTCATCATGAGTGCCATAGTGGTCTACCATTCTTCATGAGTGCCATAGTGGTCTACCATTCATCATGAGTGCCATAGTGGTCTACCATTGATCATGAGTGCCATAGTGGTCTACCATTGATCATGAGTGCCATAGTGGTCTACCATTCATCATGAGTGCCATAGTGGTCTACCATTCATCATGAGTGCCATAGTGGTCTACCATTCATCTTGAGTGCCATAGTGGTCAACCATTCATCATGAGTGCCATAGTGGTCAACCATTCATCATGAGTGCCATAGTGGTCTACCATTCATCATGAGTGCCACCATAGTGGTCTACCATTCATCATGAGTGCCATCGTGGTCTACCATTCATCATGAGTGCCATAGTGGCCTACCATTCATCTTGAGTGCCCTATTGGTCTACCATTCATCATGAGTGCCATAGTGGTCTACCATTCATCTTGAGTGCCATAGTTGTCAACCATTCATCATGAGTGCCATAGTGGTCAACCATTCATCATGAGTGCCATAGTGGTCTACCATTCATCATGAGTGCCATAGTGGTCTACCATTCATCATGAGTGCCACCATAGTGGTCTACCATTCATCATGAGTGCCATAGTGGTCTACCATTCATCTTGAGTGCCACCATAGTGGTCTACCATTCATCTTGAGTGCCATAGTGGTCTACCATTCATCATGACTGCCATAGTGGTCTACCATTCATCATGAGTGCCATAGTGGTCTACCATTCATCATGAGTGCCATAGTGGTCTACCATTGATCATGAGTGCCATAGTGGTCTACCATTCATCATGAGTGCCATAGTGGTCTACCATTCATCATGAGTGCCATAGTGGTCTACCATTCATCATGAGTGCCATAGTGGTCTACCATTCATCATGAGTGCCATAGTGGTCTACCATTCATCATGAGTGCCATAGTGGTCTACCATTCATCATGAGTGCCATAGTGGTCTACCATTCATCATGAGTGCCATAGTGGTCAACCATTCATCATGAGTGCCATAGTGGCCTACCATTAATCAGGTTAAATAGCTTACAACTTTATTTAATTGTATTAATTTTGCTTATATCCCCGCCACAATGAAGACCCAATGGGTTTGCAGCATGTTTCTGACCTATTGGTAGGCATTGTATTACCATATTTTTCACAAATCATAGTTTTTACATCTGTAAACAATAGGATCTCATTTTTCACAGGTGTAAAATTGATATCTTATTCTTCACACATCACAGTCTTATTCTTCGCATTTTCTGTGAATTTTGTGATCGCATCCAGTTTTTGATCGGCAATGAAATCATATTCTTCTGTGATCCTCACGCATACCCCATTTTTGTCCAATCACATTCTTCAGTCTTAAAAATGTGACAAACGAGATCCTGTCCTTCACAGGTTTATGAAAAATATTATCCCACATGGCACTTTCGGCCCAGAGCGTGCTGGCCACCTGCCTGGTCATTTTTAGGAAATTGGCAGTGCCAAATGTAAATTTTTTATGTGGAGCTAAAATCAGTTATCTGAATATTATCACCTACAAGTCAGGGTTGGCATTAACAAAGCTCCTAAAGGAAATCTCAAGTATAAAAATAAAACAATAACAACACTATATGAGGCGCGTCGTTGGAAAACCAGACCTAATGCATGTGCGTAAAGTGTCGTCCCGGATTAGCCTGTGCAGTCGGCACAGGCTAATCCGGGACGGCAGTTTCCGCTTTTGTGGTATTTTCTGTTTCATGGAAGTCTATTCTAAACATCAATTCGCTGTAGGCGGAAAGTGCAGACTGCACAGGCTAATCCGGGATGACACTTTATGCACATGCATTAAGACCGGTTTTCTCACAACACGCCACATATGAACTTCATTTTTCATCAAATAAACTTCAGTTTGTCAAATATATTACCTTGGTGAAATGTCACATAGTAAAAAGTAATATTAAACTCTAATAAATTTTAGTTTGTTTGTCTTTACGAAGTTTTCAAACTCGTACCATGTCTGTCAAATAGGAAAGACGTTGCAAGCAGAATTAGAGTCCATTTGAGGCATGTTGTCGGAAACCGGGCTTAAGGCATTTGCGTAAAGTGTCATCCCGGATCAGCCTGTACAATCCACACAGGCTAATCCAGAGGTGAAAAGTGTTGTCCCGGATTAGGCTGTGCGGACTGCACAGGCAGATCTGGGACAACACTTTATACACATGCATTAAACCCGGGTTCACCTCAACACGCCTCATTTTGACTCTTGCACATTATCATTTTGTAATTGTTATTTATTGTATGGAGCCATTTATTTCGAGAGCAATACACAGACACTGAATAAGCAATATTTTTTAAAGACTTTAATCGGCAAAATGTATAGTAAAAAACAAAATGATAGTTAACGTTATATACAAGGCGTGTCGTGGGGAAAAGGGGCTTAATGCATGTGCGTAAATTGCGGTCCGCACAGGCTAATTCGGGATGGCGCTTTCCGCCTACAGCGGATTTATGTTTAGAAGAGACTTCCATGAAACAGAAAACACCATAAAAGCGAAAAGTACCGTCCTGGATTAGCCTGTGCGGACTGCACAGGCTAATCTGGGACGACACTTTACGCACTTGCATTAAGACAGGTTTTCCCACGACACACCTCATAGCTAATAAATACATTCAAATAAATAACTACATATGCATAGGATATATCTTTGGCTAACATAAGTTTTAAGCAAATGGGAAGTACACAAATTCAACAAAAAACACAACACCTGCAATTTTATTGGATGAAAATAAACATACTTTCAAATGAAGAGCTCAATGATCAATTACAAACTAAGTACGTATAAATAATAAGTAGAAATATCACAGCAAAAGGATACATTTGGTGCTATATATATCAACAAGATGTGGATGAGAAATTGAAGAGCCTTTTTGTTTCATAAAAATGTAAAAATAAAACAACAGCATCCTAAATATGATTTCTCAATCATACGAGTTTCCCTCAATTTTCATTTTATTGTTCAAAATACATTTTAAATAGTACTCGAATATTCAAAATTATGATACTAGATCACCAAAAACATAACATGATCAATCAAAAGTACTATTTTTCAGAGCTATAAGATAATCGACCTAGCACAGTGGTTAGTACATTCATTTTGCCCCATGGACACCCAGGGCTCGTATTTATAAAGAATCTTAGTCGAAAATTAAGAAAAATCTTAAAGTTCTAAAATTTAAATATTGGATTTTCTGACAAAGTAATGCATTTATGTAAGATTTTGACACATAATTTGCAATATAGTTCGAAGTGTATTAACATCTAGCATTAGTCATGCAAATGTTCCAAAGCATAGTGTTTTAAACACAAATTCTAATTTTGACTTACGTTCCACTTCAGTTAAGAATGGCTTAAGAATCTTTATAAATATGGGATCAGGTTCAATTTTCGCAGGAATTAAGTATACAGGCCGTGTCATAGTTTTGAATGGCAGCTAAAATAGTTAAATGCAGATACGACATGCAAAGAAATAAAAGTTGTGATATTACTGGTCTAAAATAATGTGGCTAAAATGTGTTTCGCAAGGGCTGAGTGTGAAACTAATGTAACTGCTTAACATTTCTATATCAGATACAATAGTTTCATGCTCAACCCTCGAGTCATGTTGTTATTCACAATTTTTCCACAAATATAGCTTACGCAATAAGACATCTGCTGGCCATTCAAATTTTGGATAACTGATCCAACCATTTATATTATAACTGGCACTGTCTTCAAAAGCAATGATTTCCTTGACTGGCATAAATCTGTAAGGATGTTACAATAAGATATTGTAGTACACTAGGCAAAAGTTATAACGCACCACAGCCTAAAAGAGCTGAAACTTTTCAATTACGTATTTCAGCTGCACCATGGTAAGCAAGAAATTCTTATTTTTTCCAATAAGTTTGGTATGAACACATGCATGTGTCACTCGAATAATTATAGCTGACATTTCAAGCTGAAATTTTTATAAAGAAAGAAAATACAAAAATGTCCATCTGGTGCATTATAACTTTTGTTGAGTATATTTTAAAATCAGATATTGATTTCCAAGTACTGAGGTACAGACTATATGAGGACAACAAACAATAAGTACACTAACTCCATGATTTCAACAAGGATAAGACTTTGTGCATTTGTTGATAGTTAAACTAACAATCTAATAAGAAATATTCAAGATACATTGAACATGTACAATCTATCAACAGCTTCAACAAATACAACCACAGTATAATACTTCAACATACAGGGTTGTCATTAGTGACCGATTGCCGATCAAATTCATCATTTCAAATCGTGAGAAAATCTGTTGTTTTTTTTCAGGAACTTTAAAATTGCAATCAATAACGCCACAATCAGCCCCCATAGACCCCTGGCCAGATCGCTTACATGTATACAAGAATCGCTTGTTTCATTTGATAATGACAACCCTGAACATACTTTATCACAGATTTTGCAGCACAAATATTTTTGATAAAAAGTCACAACAATATATAAGCCAAGATTGTCACAATCTAACTAAAATAGTAGATATATATATAGGAGATTGTTTCCTAACTATGTAGAAAAAACATAATTGTATTTTTACTATTTTATAATAAAGCCACACACACATGTAGTGTATGTTGAACTTACATTCATTATCAGTTTTGATTATGTATGGTCATATTCTAAATGATTATTCACAAACCATTTAATATTTGTATCTATTGTTTTGAAAAATCACATGTACATTTGTATTTTTACACGATTTTTTATGAAGTCACATATTAATTATTTTATGCTTACAACAACATTTGAATCTTTGATTGCAATATTGACTTAATTGAAAATTCATCATATAAAAAAATAATTAAGATTGATATTTTAATTTAAAAGAGCAACACCACATGAATTGTTACCAATTATATATCACAGAATGCAAAACCAACACTGCTTACAACATGGAAATTGCAATTGTTTAAAACATCTATAAAATTGCTTAAAATCACAAAATATTTCATATTATTTTACAATACACTTATTTACGTAAGACACGCTACTGATTTGCAAGCCTTTCACAAATATATGTTGTAATTTACACTATCACTGAAACAGATATTGTAGTTAACATATTTTGCTTGACAATAAAAACATGTTCATTTTTTCATAAATACCCTTATTTATAGTAAATCTTACAACACATATATGCCAAAATTTTTAAATTTCATAATTTTTAACATTATTAAAGTATATGTTTGATTTGATACATAAAAAAAATATATAATAATGTATAAAAAGATTTTTTTTAAATAATTAATACAAGTAATATTTAATGAAAATCAGACTACAAACACTCAATACAAAAGATACGGTCACATCTTCACAACATACAACATTTCTGTACACATTTTGTATCATATTACAAAAAAGTGTTAACGCTCTTTAATACTGTAAGTACATCTTCTCTGTTTCTCTCGATTAGAATTTAAAATACAATTTCCACCTGATTATCTAAGTGTTCATGTACTATTTAAGTAAGCTCGAATAAAATCATTGTAGCTGATCTGTCCGTCCATGTGCTTGTCATAGTACGACAGCAGGTGATAAAATTCGTCCTCATCCAAATTCACGCTGAACTGCCTCAAAACGTGACGGAATTCCGCCGAATCCACCATTCCGGAACCGGTCGGATCCAGTGAGCGGAAAAGACGTCTCATTTCTTTCCAGTTGCCGGTGACGGAGTCTCGAAGCCTCATCATCGCCTCGAAGAACTGAGTACTGGTAGTGCCTGCACTTCGCTGAAGAAAAAAGCAGGAAACATGAATTCAGGGTTGCCACTGAAATTCTGAAATAAAATTCCCTGATGTTTACCTGATTTTTCCCTGACCAGAATTTTATTTTCCATGACATTTATTTTCAAATTACTGGTAAAAAGTGTTGATAGCATACATAAATGTATGAACACTATTTTCCAGTTTTAGTCATTTTACTATTGTAAACTTCTTATTCTAAACAAGTATGATAATTTTATTGGTTTATTTTGAAATATTTATTAAATTCTAAATTTCACTATCTCATTTTAGATTTGTTCTAACACTTTTGGTCAAATTCCCTGATTTTTGCCAAATTTTAAAATTCCCTGATTTTTCCCTGCAGGGAATTTTTTTCACACCTTTTCCCTGTTTTCCCGAGTCAGTGGCCACCCTGATAATTATAACAAATTGCCTGCAGTATTCAGTATAAATATTTAAGCTTTGTTAATGATTTTAAATTATATCAATGTAAAGTAAAAAACAACTGAGCTAGAAATCACGTCAATGCATGTAAAAATTGCAACAAAATTCAAACATGGTCATAACAAAGAAACTTAATGTAAAATATGAAGTAATATTGAAGAACAATTTCACGGTTCAGACGTTTTGATTAACTTCACACCTTTAGACTTTGCTAAATGTCATCAATGCTTATGCTAATGGTTGAGACATTAATTTACTTGGGAAATATTTGTGGTGCGTTGTGAGAAAACCGGTCTTAATGCATGTGCGTAAAGTGTCGTCCCGGATTAGCCTGTGCAGTCCGCACAGGCTAATCCAGGACGGCACTTTGCGCTTACAGTGGATTTATGTTTAGAAGAGACTTTCTTGAAACAGAAAATACCATAAAAGCAGAAAGTGGCGTCCCGAATCAGCCTGTGCGGACTGCACAGGCTGATCCGGGACGACACATGCACATGCATTAAGTCCGGGTTTCCCACGACGCGCCTCATTTTGTCTTGTATTATGCAACATTGGCATTCAGAAAAAAAATGCAGTAAAGATTACAGTACAGTTTAAATTACTAAGCTGGTAGCAGCAAATACTAAACAGAATATTCCTTGCATTAGAGAAATTTCATAACTCATTACCACAATTGTTGGCGTCTTGATTTGTCGTCTGGCGAGAAGAGGTTTAGGCTCGTCCTGCGGTTTCAGGTTGAGTATGAAGTGTCGCAGGAAGTCAGTGTAGCAGAAGCGGCCATTTTCCTTCAGGTCATACTTTGTCATCAAGTTTAGGAATTCTTCGCTGCTGAGGTCTACACCGTACCTTACGAGTATTTCTGAAACAAAGCAGACAGGGTAAATTTACTTTACACCTATTAATTTTACCTCAATTTGCTGATGGCTGTTGGATTTATAACCAGGCCTACTCAGGTAGACGTCTGACAAACACCACTCATTGTCTGCCGTATGAGATACTTTTGAGTTTCTGGGTAAGCAGGTGCTTGGTGATTTCAAGATGGATCACATGTATGAACTCGGAGTAGGGATCCAATTCACGATTACAAGGAAGAAACCATATGAAGCGCGTTGTGGGAAAACCGGACTTAATGCATGTGCGTAAAGTGTCATCCCGGATTAGCCTGTGCAGTCCGCACAGGCTGATCCAGGATGCCACTTTCCGCCTACAGTGGATTTATGTTTAGAAGAGACTTCATTGACACAGAAAATACCATAAAAGCGGAAAGTGCCGTCACGGATTAGCCTGTGCAGACTGCACAGGCTGATCCGGGACAACACTTTATGCACGTGCTTTAAGGCCGGTTTCCCCATGACGCCCCTCATATCAATTAAAGGATATTATACTTTGTGTGTAACATGGAAACTATCAAACACCCAGTCCCATGGCATACCAAAGAAGTACATGCGTATTAAAACATACAAGCTTAAACTGTATCAAACACATATAATTTTTATGCCAACCTAGCCATGTAAATTGCATGAATATAAATTGATGAACGTTATTTTTACAGACTGATTGCTCATATATTATATAAATATACTGTAAAATCTCTGTTTTCGGACACTTGACAATAATTAAAATTGTTTGTGTCCAAAAATTTGGATACACAAAAATATTCCCAAATTACAGGTGTCCGAAAATTTATAGACACTATAGACACTATGACAATATTGCAATTACGTTAGGATATGTCCGGTGTATAATGTTTTTTTGCCGAACATACACGGATAGTATTGATTTTGCGTGCTTGTTAAATACCACGCCGTATAGTATTATTAAGTTTTAGCGATGGTGCAATGAATTTTAAATCATTTCATGTGTATAAAATGCAACCGGTATCAGATTATCATAATTGGCACTAATTGACATCATACCCTTATTCAGTTCCAATACAGTTATTAAGGTTTAATAATATATATTGCCGTAAGCAAAACTCATGTTGCAATATATTGCAATATATTGTAAAACATAAATGATAAATGATGTCAAAGCATTCTTGAAACTTGCTCAAATAAAATGCACAAATCAAGTAGCATAAACCATTTTTATTATGTTTTAATCAGCAATAAAATCCTATTGCCCATTTAATCCTGGTCCAGCTAGCCCATTTCATTGTAACAGTAGATATGGGTGGGCTTGTTGACTTGTTTTAGAAGATAGACTTGCATAGCATTGGGCACAAAAACTAGTAATTTACCAGTTATTATATTTATATTGATGTTGTGGCAATATATTGTCCTGACAAAAGTTGTATCCCAATACAATTAGGAAAACTTATTATTAGTTACACTGTTAGTAACTGAGGGTGTATGGGATATACACCCTCAGTGGTTTCATACCATATGAGAGCGTAGCTACCTTTAACTACCTACCGACTGCCTTTCACTGGTTTCTTTTATTTGACATCACTTGGAAATTAACGAAAGAAAAACTTACAAAATAACACAAAACACACACAATGACATCACGAAAATAAACATAATGACGTCATAAGATTGCGACATTGAACTTCTATAGGGTTTTGAAATATGCCCATGGTGTATGGAAAATACCACAGTCATGTTACCGCTCTTAGCCAATTGGATCGCGTTATTTATGTAGGAGGTGAGATATATTGCAATACAATATAGTGGTATATTGATGCAGTCCTGCTACCTTTCAAATCCACCACATTGATGGAGCCAGAGTTTTCTGTGTCTTTCTGTCGACACATCTGCTGTATCTGCTTCCAGTTGCGGTATATCGTGTTCTTCAGCACGTGTTCTGCCACCTCGGCGTTCACAAGGGGCGTGGTCATAGATAGGCGGGTGAGTGACCGAGACATAGCTCCTCCCCTTGGCATGTCAAGCTATAAGAATAAATGTTACACATTATAAATATAGCTCCACCCTTAACATGTCAAACTGCAATATTAATATAAACATATAGAGAATACTAGGTTTGTGTTCAATAAAGATAAGTTTAGTTAGCAAGGCTTAGAAAACCTGAACCACAAGCCTTAGAGAGTGGTTCACGTTTTCGTGCCGAGCAAAAAAACTTATCTTTAATCAACACTTACCTGGTATTCTATTTATCTCATCATTTTCTGTCTTTATTTTGAAAATAAACAAAAGAAACACTAAATAACACAAAAAACATAACATGACGTCACAATAAACAACAAAATGATGTCAATACTGTGAGTGTTTGCTGTATTCCACAGTGTGAAAATACAGCTAAGTTTATCCCACAGCGTGTATTTCATCAAGGCAGGCTTGATGGTAGGATACAATTATTTATGCGTATACACAAAACCAATGTTTGACGATGGTATTATTTGGTTAATTCTCTTAACTGATTTTTTTTTTTAAACAATTGGATTACAGGCTTTGGTCAGGGATCAAGAATTATAATAATGTAGATAATTATATTTAACTATTGATAAACTGTAATAATCTACTAGACATGCTAGCATTTTGGGGAAGTCAAAAGTGGCTCTATAGCTGCAGACATTTACTTAAACAGTGTATGTACCATCTTACAGCAGACACAGGGACAAAAATTAAAACAACCCCGATAAAGTTAATTAGCATATGCTTCGATTTAACATGGAAGAAAAATTAAAAAATAAGAACCATTGTTGTAAAACGCATATTTGGCTACTTTTTAATCGCAAACTAGTTTTCGGCAGTACAGCCGGAAACTCCAATACATGCATATACGTTGACTCGAGTCGTTTTAAGATAAACAACACTAATAAACGATGCAAAAGTTGACACTCGTATTTGTTGATTTATTCGATATTTTAGTGTTTACTTCGTCATATGCATGTTTATCTGTCTGTTTTCAAGTTATATCGTCACTTTCATCCACTAATTTTGAAAATAATTGATATGAATGATCATACAGACACACTTTAAGCTGTAGTACCCAACCCAATAAGCCCACAAACCTTGGTCACAGATCGTCTCATGGCGAGGCTTTCTGGGCGTCGTTGGAGGTTAGTGACCGAGCGCTGGAGGGGCGTAGGGGGCGGGGGAAGCCTGGTGGGGCTCTGATCGGTTGAGAAACGCTTGATGAAGTCGTGGTAGTCAACGTTACCAAACTCATTCACATTTAGAGATGGCCATACCTTCTCATACTGAAATAGAGAAAATGACAGGTCATAAAGCACTAGTAATTTTGCGCGACTGTGTTGCAAACTGATTTATGTCAATATTATTATTTATTGTTATCAAATACTTCAAACATATTTATACATTTGTGCGACTAAGGATGAACAGCATTAGTTTAAACCTACTTATTTAGCTTGACTGTGTTAAAAACTAGAGAGACTTTTTGAGTATTTTTTGAGACACCTTTGAGTATGTTTCATGGGTATAACCAGCACTTGGTGTCTTTTGAGAGAGATCATCAAAACAGTCCCCAAGTAATGATCAAACCCATGACATCCCGATCGCAATTTACCTTTTCGTCGGAAGTCTTACCAAGTTCGTGTTTATCATTGAATACACGACTTTCCAATATACTTCATGTTATTTTGCATTTCAACAGAACTACACGCATGTTTCCATTAATCAATTTACCTGTTGGTTTAAACCTTAGCGTGACTGATTCAAAAGCCAGAGTCAGTTTCCTGTGTATAACCAGCAGGCAGTAGAGAAATATCATCAGAACGTGCCCCAAGAACAAACTCAAGACCTCTGACTCAGGATTGAAATTTACCTGTTCATCAGACAGTCTCATCAGGTTCTTGTTGATCACGACCTTGAAGTCGTCCTTAGACACGACACCCATGTTGGCGTAGTCCGCCTCGGCGAAGCCCTGTGCGACGTTGTACGGGTTGGCCTTGACCGCCTCACGCAGTCGTTCTTCTACCTCGTCAACCGGCATCAGGTGCGGGGTCTGAGACCGTATAGACTTCTGTAGCGATGCCAGCCACCGTTCGGAATCCTGGTAGGGATGAAATATTTACCATATTTATATTAATATTAATTCTACAGCTGTTTATTTATGAATAGCCACACAAGCCAGCAGTAAGAATCCTGGCTGGGGAAAATGAAATATGTGTTTTTATTTATGTACCGATAGTCATTAATTTATGCATTTAAATTAAGGTTAAATATTCATTGTTTGCCAAATTACAGTCTGAGATTATGTATGATATTACTATTGATTGAAATAAACATGGCAATCATGAAGGTACCATTACGACAGAGTAAAACTTGCACATTTTTATCAATAAGTACACTGGATAGTTTGTAAACATAGAGAAAATTTCCCTTAACACATTTTCATACAGAAATTTCTATGAGACATTTAATGTTTGTTACTGACTGTACAATTGCAACAAATAGGAAACTGTGAAATCAGAATATAACACACGGAATTTCCATCAGTTTTGGATACTATTATTTTTCTAGCAACTGCAAAACCGCAATAAAAAGCTCAACATCAGAACAGCAGGTCTTTAAAAATCAAAAGATAATCACAAATGCTGCGTAAGAACTCAAACTGTTGGCCATATTATCTGCAATTAAGGAATGACTTAATTGGTCAATTTAATGTTTTATCAATTGTTGACTATATTAAATGTATGATGTTGAAAATTATTCAGCTTAATACTGGAGGTACATAATATTTGTCTTTACCACCAAAAATTATTGCTGATGGTTTTGTGTAAAATTGTATGATAAAAATAATTAGAAATAACATGCAGATTGTATATAAAACTGAAATGTGTGAAATTTGAAAATATGATCAAACACATACATGTAATGTGCAACTTTGTTACCAACAATTTTGACAGGTTAACGCATATAAAAGGATAGTGTGCATGTATTCTACATAAATTTTGAATGTTTTTTTACAAATATGTTATCATTTTAGAACATAGGAGGATAAATATTTAAATATAATTCAAAACATTAGTATGCTAACTTAAGTAATCCATAGTTTGCATATGAATAATATGCGTAACGTTTCAAAGTTTATTGGGAATATACACACAAACTGTTCAATGGTTTAAAGAGGATGTGACAATTACATGTGCCAATCATACGTGAATGTCAACATCACAAACAGCAATCACATGGCAAGTGCATGATGGGAGTGTCCTTGGTGACTCACAGTGCTACCATGGCAACAAAACACCATTAGTTACAGAACCCAACAGTGCAGTGTTGTTAACAGTCCATTTTTTGCTACAAGAGGACCCTATTTCCCCAGCTCTGGAATATGCATCCATTCCAACACTTTAAATGTACCCCACCCCCACATGGTCAAAATAAGGCACCTTTCCCAGCCTCAATGGTATACATTCCCCTCCCCCCCCCCCCAAATCTCCAAATTTCCCTTGTATGCCTTGCTGGATAGGAAAACCAACATAATAATTAGTGTTTTCCAGTTAAAACTGAGGAAAAAGCTCTTTTTTATTTATAAATTCTATGTTCTATGTAGTTGTTTTGTAATTTCCCCCTGAGACACAGATTTGTCGCTGTCATTGAGTCCTGTCGTCATTCCCCGATTGGCTGAACAAATACTGCCTTAGGCGTAAAAAAAAAATTGTGTTTGTTTCAGGTTACATGCCCCCCCAAAATTGTGTTTGTTTCAGGTTACATGCCCCCACAAAATTGTGTTTGTTTCAGGTTACATGCCCCCCAAAATTGTGTTTGTTTCAGGTTACATGCCCCCCCAAAATTGTGTTTGTTTCAGGTTACATGCCCCCCAAAATTGTTTTTGTTTCAGGTTACATGCTCCCAAAAAATACAGTAGGTAGGTAGGAATTTTTATATTTTTTTATATTTTTTTGGTAATGGTCAACTTGAAGATTTTAAAACTGAATACATATTCAAAACATATCAATAATATCCTGAAACATTGTTTATAAGTGAATGCTATCAAAACAAATCACTTATTTATCCAAACAACATTTAATTAGTGGAAAGAAGTAAATAAAACAAAAAAATATCTGACAAACCCAATAAAATGTTCTAGGGTTGGGGCATTTTTTTTTTTAGGGTAGGTCGGGTAACCTGAAACAAACATATGAGGCATGATGTGGAAAAGACGGGCCTAATGCCTGTGCATAAAGTGTCGTCCAGGATTTGCTTGTACAGTCTGCACAGGCTAATCTGGGACGACACTTTCCGCTTTTATGGTATTTTCTGTTTCAAGGAAGTCTCTTCTAAACATAAATCCACTGTAGGAGGAAAGTGTCATCCCGGATTAGCCTGTGCAGACTGCACAGGCTAATCCGGGACAACACTTTACGCACATGCATTAAGCCCTGTTTTCCCACGACATGCCTCTTTTTTTTTACGCCTTATCACAGGGTCATGCAATAATCTCCCTGAACAGCTGAAAATGTATGTTTGCACAGTGAATTACCAACATGTGGACATGCATACAACACATAATGGGGATGAAAAAAGCATTGCAAAATGCCTTATACCTTGATTGCCTGGCCCTGAACAAGTATATTAAAAACATAACAGAAACATGATTAATTGTTAAACCTGAACACAGGATATGAAAAATGCCTTGCATGAAATTGTTAACGACAGTCATAACCAAGGATAAATAAAAGTTACGGTATTACAGAAAAGATACAAATTTGTAAGAACAACAATGGTATGTTTACCAGTATTTTATAAGTATTATAATGTTTTCAATGACAAGGCCATTGGTGATCTTGAATGTACAGACAGTGTAATGGGAACAGACATACCGAAGAACACCTAAGAATACAACAAGTTTCTCTTTCCAGCTTTGACAAAGCTACCCGTGGCGAAAGAAATAATGAGAACAAATAGATTCATTGTTGGAATACTGTAAAATCATTTGAGGCGCATCATGGGAAAACCGGTCTTAATGCATGTGCGTAAAGTGTCGTCCTGGATTAGCCTGTGCAGTCTGCACAGGCTAATCCGGGATGGCACTTTCTGCCTACAGTGGATTTATGTTTAGAAGATACTTTTTTGAAACAGAAAATACCATAAAAGCGGAAAGTGTCGTCCCCGATTAGCCTGTGCAGACTACACAGGCTAATCCGGGACAACACTTTGCGCACATGCATTAAGTCCGGTTTTCCCACGACGCGGGTCATTTTATTTTGCAGCAGTCTTCGACATAACCCACTTCCCTGTAGCCTGAGACAAGTAACCAACTATTTGGGCAAGTTAAAGTTTTGACCTGTCTGCCCGTAGGGCAAACGTACAAGAAGAATGCAAATTATGAAATTTGATTTTTCTTCACCAAATTTAGAACCATTTCCATAATTTTTTCTTGAAATATACCATTATCGCATGACTGTCTTTCCATGTGACTGAGTACATGAACAACATCACTATCATTGGAACTGTTTAGGTCATCTTCAGGTTTTACTTCAAAACTTCGGACAAGTTCAGGTGGATTCGGGCAAGTTGAAATTGTCTGATATATGGCCAAATGAGCAAGTCTGTTCAAAAATACTGTGAAGACTGTTGCAGTGTCTAAATTTAGTGCATTCTTCAAGTAAGCTTATTCATGAAGTTTTAAATCTGCACACTTATATTTTTTAGTACATTTTTTAATAAACCTGCACAATGAAAAAAAATATATGTTCATTTTCCGAATCCCAACTTATGTTCTGTCCCAAGTTACACACGACTGATTTCTAAACATGCACTAAAGTGATTTGCTTGTTTATCGAAGTTATATTATAATACTACTTAAATAATCGTTTGTTTATACTTCACATGTTCTTTAAATAAACAAATAAAATCTTTCTGAACATGTCTTGTCAGAACTGTCAAAAATTTGAAAAGTATTAAAATTAGAAATAGAAATTTCCATACTCTTAAACATAAAAATCCCCAACAAATAATTACCAAAAAACAATGCACAAATATTCTAGCTATGTCTCTGTTTGAAAGGATAGGATAGCGAGTAGACTGGCAACCTACGTATCCGTTCCCATGGCTTTGAATGTTGATCTTTTAATGAGACATAAAACAGGCAGGAAAATACAAGCACCCTGAAATCCTTGGTAGACACGTAATGAGACGTGTATACACATGTACAAAGACAAAAAATGTCACCTCGAAGACAGCCTAAAGAATATGAGGATGCAAATTAGATACATGACTATGCACTAAAAATATAAATATGCTAGTAATTTACATGAGTATACACTAAAAATATAAATATGCTAGTAATTTACATGAGTATACACTAAAAATATAAAGATGCAAATAACAAATTTGAATATGTTATTAAATGAAACCTGTACAAAATGCATTAACTAATCTCTTCTATAGGGATCTCATTTTTTCTAGCAGTCCAGGCAAGTATTATCAAAGATTGAAGATTATTACTTAAGAAAGCATTTGGATAGTGCAAACCTCCGTAATAATAAGGCCAAAAGAACAAATTCTGTGTTTCTAGCAACCCGACCCTACCTAACAAACACCCCCCTAAAGTTTTTAGCGACGATTGTTTTCCATGAAATATGTATTTGTCAGATTTTAGAATTGGTTCAATGTTTTTTTTTACCAAAATATGTCTTTAAAAAAATTATTTAAAAAAAAACAACTCAATCCCGACCCTACCAAACTTTGTTGAGACCCTTGCCCGAAACACACAATATTTTTTTGGCCTAGGTAACCTTATGAATAATTTGATTTCCATAGGTTACCTCCATTGTTTGAGAAAAGTTTAAAGCAGACAAACAAACAAACAAAAATAACAAAAACATAAACTCTTTGGCAGAGAAAATTAATGAGAGTCCTGTGTTTTTTTTGGGCCAATATGGGGCCGAAATTCGGCCCCATTCCCCTGCTTAAAAAGTATATATTTTTCCCCTATATTTACCCTAAAATTCCCCACAGCATGCAAGCTCCATTTAAAAAAAAAAAGACCAAAATCGGACAAAATTTGGCTAAGATACAAGGGTTTTTGTAAACAATCCCAGCAATTTTTATTCAAACCAAGTTCATCTAAGTTATCATTTCTGGCAAAACAATTCATTAATTCTATAACAATGTAGAACATACACATGTAAAATCCCCTTTTGCCATAAAATTCCCCATTTGAAGGGCCCGGCCCCCTTTCCCCCAAAGGTGAAAACACTGGAGTCATCGTGCTATTCTCGTAAAACTTAAAACTAATACATTCAAAATAAATAATGTCAATTTTATTACCATTTAATTCAGACCAAGAGCAAAAAAACAATTCAAATGTGGTACACGCGACATTGTGAGACAAAAACATGGCATTGACCAAAACAGTGCACAATATTTTGTGTTGTTTTCCAAACTCATTGCAATGTAACCATCCAGTCCATATCTCATTTTATTACTATTTAATTCAGACCAAGAGCAAAGAAACAATATAAATGCGGTACACACTACATGTGCGACAAAAACATATCCCATTGCTATTGATCAAAACAGTGCACAATATTTGCTTTGTATTTCAAACTCAGTGCAATGTAACCTTCCAGTCCAGAGGGGTGTGCTGTAGTTTTTCCCTCAATCTAGCTCGCGAATACTGAATAGCAAACATATCTTTTATACTGTGGAATCACTTGAATTCGCGGGGTGTAAATTTAGCGCAATTTTAATCCCCATATATTCGCACGGTCTGAAATTCGCGCAAATCCGATTTTGAAATAAAAAGTAAGTTGTGTTTTACCAAGAAAACATGTAGCGATTTATCCGCGTAATGCCCAACAGGGCAGAACACCAGTGGAGGGTCCTATTATGACAGCTTGTTTATAAACACGCGTGTCGGTACTGGATTAGGCTCTTAATTGATAGGGGTCCACTTCTCCACTGTCGGATACTAGGGGCCGCATCATGAGACGAGACCATATATAATTGATATCACATCGTGTCAAACTGACACCTTTTTGTTAACTGAATGCAGACTTAATATATATGCTGCATATCGGGGGTGCTAACTCTTTACACAATACGTCAACTTTTGAAAACAAACTGTCAACTTGTGCACACTACTAGTACCTGTTTTATACCAAACTAAATTTTTGATCAACTGCATTCGCAATCTTAGTTTCAGAGCTTACAATGCTAATATTACATTTACATATACATTAAAAACATTCCCATTAAAACTTCACATATACCTGAGAATGTTTATGAACTACTTACATATGAACGAACATGTTATCTCTGGAGGTGATGTCAAATTATTAAATCGGTAACTATTCGTGGTGGTCATAAATTCGCGCAAAGCGCGAAAATTAGACCTCCACGAAAATTAGTGATTCCACAGTAGTTTTTGCATACTTGGTATGTTATATTAACTTAATCTGTTTAATTATTCTTTAGAACTATTTAATTTGTAACCAGAACAATTGCATTGGTACCAAAAATAGAACAATGAACAGCTAAACAGCACAGGTCTCCATTACTACAAACAACAAACCCATGAACAAAATATAAACAAACATAATAACGTAAGTTACTGTAATATAATAAATCAATCTGACGTAAAATTTCTTGTTACTGATTAAAAAAAAACTTTAAACATATTATGTTACAATTACAAGTAAATACCATGTTAATTATATGTTTCTTTCTATTCTATGTACATGAATACATAAACTAATAGGATACTACAACAACTACTAAAATACATAAAACCACACAGTCTAACCTCTTGTTCAGACATGGTGAATCCGTCCAGGAACATACAGTAGTTGACTTGATCACCGGCGATGGTCAGTTTTGGCTGAATGGCCTTCCACTGCGCCTCGGTCATCTTGAAACAGAACAGGTCGAGCACACGCCGGAATTCCGCGAGGGTCACCCGACTTGTGCCTTGCTTATCGAAGGCTCCGAATGCCTGTAAAAAAAAAAGGAAGACAGATGCAGGCTGTCAACCAAGTTACCACAAAAATACAGGAACAATATAGGAATATTGTCACCAAAAATATAGGACTTTTTGTGAATTTTTTCAAGAAGATATAAGAATTTTATAGTAAAAATACTTCATTATCAGGATGATATGGGATCATATTCTAGCCTGATAAGTCATACAGTTTGTTTTATGAAGAAAACAATTGGTAAACATATTCATGGTAATCAATTTCCAACTGAGACATGCATGCCATGGCCTAACAATAATTTGAGCATGTAATTTTGATATGAACATATAGGTTCGCGATATACTTATCACAGACAAAGTTCAGACATGTGAATGACCAAATAAATAAAAAAATAAACAGGTGTGGAAATCCTATGCCCGACTTGTCTGACGCTGGTAATTTAACTGTCGGGCAAGGAAATTTTCCCGTCTACTTTTCCACGGACAAGTACAAATTCAGGGTGTGAAAATGATGTTAAATTTGAAGAATTAATTGCCATATTTATTATATACTCATACATTTGAATAACAAATTGTGTTTTATTCATCATTTAATCATAATAATAAATAATCATTTATTTGGACAAGTGATGGTTGCTTGCGGACAAGTAGATTTTGCAATGAACTTGTCCATGGACAAGTACACACTTTTGATACTTCCACAACCCTGATAAAGGAAAAAAAATAAAATATAGAAAAACATAGGACATATAGGGGGTTGTTTAAAATATAGGATTACTTCCAAAATATAGGAAAACATAGGAATTAGTTGACAGCCTGCAGATGCAATCGATGTACATCTTGAATCTCAGATGTTTCTTTTAAATTATATGTATTCTAGACTGAGGTGGTAGTTTCCAACCAAATAAACAACCTTTGAATCTGGGAAGGTAATCAAAATACTCAAGTAAAACGGCTTTATAGACATGGGTTAAAGACACTAACAAGGTGATACACGTTGGACTAAACAATACAAGTTTAATGTTGAGATAACGAACATATAAAATAATGCATTTTGTGCTAAAAACTTTCAACACTACGAAACTAGCTGAGTTCCTCATGTTTTATTTGCAGCTAGCCGAATGTTAACAGTGAACAGTCGGATTTAATCTGCATTGCCACGAAATTATGCAGTAAATAAAGCTAGTATTTGTAACAGTTTAACTTGGAGGATCAGTGTTTTTGCATTAAACAGTATCCAACAAACCACATGCTTCTGACGTAGGTTATATACTAACGTAAACACATGCTTAGACAGACAATAAGATAACCGTTTGATTGTAGAATCTGAATTTGGCCATTTTCAACTTTTATGTGGCTTTAAGCTAAAAGCTAAACCACCTCACCAAAAATGTGCATTATTTTAACATAAATATCTATGGCACAATCTTTGCCATATGTTTCCTTGTATTAAATAACACGTAGCAACATACTTATTCTAAACATATTCATATAAAGGTAATATGAGAAACATCTTTCACTCAGAAAAAGTTTCACAGAACATTAACAAAAATAAAAAATAAAAAATAATCATTTTCCGGCCCTTATTCACAACCCACCCGTTCCAAAATTTCCACTTGTGAAGCCACTAGTTCTCTCAGCCTGTGTTCTGCCTCCTGATTGGTCAGATTCGGCTGTTCCTCAATTCGCACCTCCTCCCTTCTGTGCCCGTAGCTGGACTTACGACCTTCTTCAAAAGCGGCCAAAAACTGCTCATAATTCAGACGGCTCTTCCCAGTGGTTAGGCCACACCTGGTGAGAAGAAAAGGTGATTATTATTTGAGTCTCAAAAGTCTAATGGATTGGTGTCTGCCTCGCGATTGGGAGGTTTCGAGTTCCCTCCTCGAGGAGCGTTCTAATGAGACACCCAGTCCTGGTTCTACCCAGGGAACTAGCAGAATTAAAACAAGAGGGCCAAGATGGCCCTAGGTCGCTCACCTGAGTGTAAAGCATCATAAAAACTTGTTTAAGATTCAATATAGCCATATAAGGAAAACTGTCCCAAAATGATTTCAAGGAGTTTGGTAGAGGGTCACCCAAGGAATATTTCTGTGAAATTATTTTGAAATCCAGCCAGTGGTTTGAGACTATAAGATTTTAAAAGTTTTCAATATAGCCATATAAGAAAAACTGCCCCGCCCCCTGGTGGCCATGTCTGTTAACGTAACAAAATGATTTGAAGGAATTTGGTAGATGGTCACCCAAGGAGCATTTCTGTGAAATTATTTTGAAATCCAGCTGTGGTTTCAGACTAAAAGATTTTTAAAGTTTTCAATATAGTTATATAAGGAAAATTGGCTCGCCCCCCCACCTGGCGGCCATGTTTTTTAATGAATCAAAATAATTTCAAGGAATTTGGTAGATGGTCACCCAAGGAACATTTCTGTAAAATTATTTTAAAATCCAGCCAGTGGCTTCAGACAAGAAGCTTTTTAAGTTTTCAATATAGCCATATAATGAAATCTGCTCAGCCCCTGGCGGTAATGTTTTTTAACAAATCAAAATGACTTGAAGGAATTTGGTAGAGGGTCACCCAAGGAGCATTTCTGTGAAAACTATTTTCAAATCCAGCCAGTGGTTTCTGATAAGAAGATTTTTAAAGTTTTCCAGTTTTTAAGCTTTTGGTTGCCATGACAACCAGAGTTTTCAATATATTTTAATAAATTGAAGGAATTTGGTAAAGGAACATTCCTGCCAAGTTTGGTTAAAATCCGCCTAGTGGTTTCAGAGAAGAAGTTGTTTGAAGTAAAATGTTGACGACGGACGCTGGACGCCGGACACAGACTGACCACAGTAGGTCACCCTTGAGCACTTCGTGCTCAGGTGAGCTAAAAAGGTCTCAATAAGCTTCAGGCTTTGACACAATCAAACTAAAATAAATAGGTTTAAACTAAGAAATCACAATTATTATAAGAAACAGCTTGTATACCCAGTAAAACCATAAATCTTACACAAAATGTTTACAAATAAAGCACAACTAAAACCATAACCCTTAATAACTTAATTGGCATCATCAATAAATAAACTTTGTTTGTTGAAAAAAAAGAAAGTAACATCAATATATATTATACAGGGTATTTTATTAGGAAAGAAAGTTAACTTCATGGAAATGAACACAACATATCACCCACCTGTCCAGCAAAGTAAAGAACTGGTCATCGTCCAGGAAGAGGTTGAAGTCAATGAGGACCTTCTGTATCTCATTAAGGGATAGCACCCCGTTTTTGTTTGTGTCGTACTTGCGGAACGCCTTGTAGAAGTCGTCATAGTTATCGCGGATCTTGTCCCTGCATCGACAAATAAAATATGTTGACGTGTGGAAATAGTGGTACATCAAATAAGGGGCCTCGTGGGAAAACTGGGATTAATGCATGTGCGTAAAGTGTCATCTCGGATTAGCCTGTGCAGTCCGCACAGGCTAATCCGGGATGACACTTTCCGCCTACAGTGCATTTATGCACTTTACGCACATGCATTAAGTCCGGTTTTCCCACAACGTGCATCAAATCATCTTGCTGTTAAGTTACTACTATTCCAATCAACAAATGTGAGGCTAAGATTACTAAGGGATAGTGGTGCATCAAAGATGCCGCAATTTAAAAGCCTAACAAGTCAAAATTTAACCACCAAGCTAAAAGGATTCTAAGTCTTTTGTGACAAGGCAATCACATAAAGATACAAAAAGTCCACATTGATCAACTGTTAAATAAAATAATCAGGTTTAAACACTAAAATGGTAAAAAAATGTATTGATGACACTATACAAATAGGATATAACGATCGGTGTGAAAATTATGCTGATGTCACCAAGAACATGAAACCAAGCTCATCTTCATTCCATTACACGGTTTTTGCTCAATGAATTTAGCTTAGTAGTTACATATACAACTTTTACAAAATTTTATGATGACAAGAAAAATTGAAATTTATTTTCTGGTATTTTCCCTTGATTGTGAAAGACTAAGGATTATTGAGAAAATCCCCAATCATTTCCACTGCAGAACTAATTTATGTCAGTTGTGGATAAGATCTTACTTGTTTTTGTAAATGTTTCTGGAATTCAGCCCCAGATCATTCACCTCTACAACCTTTTACGCCAATGAACCCAGAGCTACTCACTTCATTTTGTTTGTTTTTTTGGAGAGGGGATTTTTTGCTGTTTTAACAGTATTTCAGTCATATCACAGCGGTCAGTTAACCTACTCACACATTTCCTGGGCAAGCTTAGCCGATCTTAGCGGTTTACAAGTACTAAGTGCACATACCTATGCCAGTAACTGACAACTGCCCTACTTGAATCAGAAGTAGGGGGAGAATGGCCGTATAAATAATTTCATGACCAATCCCCACACAAGTTATGTATCCGGGCTGGGGTTCTCACGATGCCCAGATTGACAGTGCAACGCTCTACCAACTGAGCTAGCCGGGCCCGGCTACTCACTTCAGTGCCTGTTCCACTTCCTCTACGCTCATGAAGCCCGCCCTGTTGGCCTGAATCTGGGTGATACGTTCGTGTTTCTCCTGCTGCGTCTGCGTGTGGTCCGCGATGAACTGTCGACTCTTGTCGATGATCTGCGCAGACATGCCAAACAAGTCGCTTGGCGTGAACTCTGATGCACCGATCTTTTCAAGGAAATTTTCGTGTGATATGTAACCTTCGTTGGCAGTGTCAAACCTGTATGAAGACTGCATAGTTTTGAATGTGTCGCTGCTGAACATATTACAACATCAATAATTAGCTTAAGCTACATCCCTATTATTAATGTTTATTCTTATAGCTATAAACAATCACTTATTATATGCTTTTCAGTGAAATATTGAATTTTATTGGTGAAATAAATTTTTATATTTTCACTGTTGGACTATTTTTCCATAAATAGCGTCGATCTACAAGTAGTGGTTTACAACCCTTGGCAAATTTATATACATATACAGTATGTACATGCATGGGTTTACATAAAACACATTACAAAATTCAACAAAATTATAATTTAGCAACAACAACTCACAAAATATGGTACTTTTTTCCCACCATACCAATGGGTGAAATCATTTATACGTCATTTTTATGATGTCAGAATACACGAACTTGTGACGTTTAAGCTTATCTCACGCAATTTTATTTATTTATTGTCCAAAAGCATAAAATAAAAAGAAAATTTGTTGATATTTTCTATTATCATGAGTGAAATAAAATACGATCTTACACCGAAATCAACAAATACCCTATATATCTCTTCAAGAGGAATTGTCTGAGTTTTATATATGAGGGACGTCGTGAGAAAACCGGTCTTAATGCATGTGCAGAAAGTGTCATCCCGGATTAGCCTGTGCAGTCTGCACAGGCTAATACGGGATGGCAATTTCCGTTTTAAGGTATTTTCTGATACAAGGAAGTCTCTTCCAAACATTACTTCATTGTAGGCGGAAAGTGCCATCCCGGATTAGCCTGTGCAGACTGCACAGGCTAATCCGGGATGGCACTTTATGCACATGCATTAAGTCCGGTTTTCCCACGACGCGCCTCATATTTATTTCACATCTCTTTCGTTACCTTCTAACAAATAAGCGTTTTATATAACATAAATAAATGCCAATATCAACAAAAACTATTTCTCTTACAGAAAAATGAAAACATATATTTTCTGTTGATACAGACCCGTTTATCCTATAGCAACGGCTACATTTGGTTTTTTAATGAGAAAATAAGGACTGCTGATGTGTAATAAATCGATGTGACTTGTCTAGACGCTGTGAATACATGTTTATAATCGTTCCCTGCGCCGGAAAGTATTATTTTTAGTTTTAAATTGCTTCCTTAATTCGCATTTCTGAACATAGGTTGTTCTGAACAGTTATTATAGTATTCTTTTAAAAATATACTGACATCATTTGAATAAATGGATGGTTTTACATTATAATTTTCATACAGAATCGTACAGTCTCTCATGAAACTGACCACTAACAACTCTAAATACCGGTAGATTATCTCACAGTTCTTTTCACATAGATTCTAGCCCCGTGATGATGATTTCTAACATTGTTATAATTTATTTATAAGTCTTAAATATAAGCGAATAAAAACCAAAGCTCATTTGTACAAAGAGCAAGTTTTTGAGACTCAGTATCAGTCTAAGATTGAGAACTCCATACTGGCGAAGTACGTAAATCCATACACATTTGCTGGTTTTTGGACGATTTCTCTCGATAATTGCATCAAACAAAAATAAAAAGGTAAACATAATAAGTAGGGTTTAATATGAAGCTTTGCTCAAACTATTAGTGAAATCTGCTATCTAAAAGCAACTGAAACATGCATTTAAAAAAGGCCTGTAACACGTACTGAAATACGAACGGATAGTACCTAAATCCGGACACTTTTTAAAAATATGTTTAATTTAAACAAATTAAATAGAAATAAACATTAAACTACACATTTTTTGTCAGATTTCTTGTTTCTCTCCCTTTGTTGACTTTTTTCTGGTGTTTACTTTCAAAATTTTCCCTATAAAGCCTTATTTATCGGAGATACTGTTTTGATTTCAATCCACCACGTGCAAATGTTTACATTTGAAAGGAAGATAAAAACAATAGTAAGTAAGTGTATAAATACTCAATGGATTCTGTTGAAACTTGACATATCTTGCTGAGACAGGCTTGTGCATCAATCAATACAATAAAATTATTGATATAGAGCATAGAAACACATTTATTTTCAGGTGTCCGGATTAAGTACTGACCGGATTTACGTACTTCGCCAGTAGGCATAAAGCTTGAAACTTACATTTTCCATAGCCTAGCAAACTGTTCATCATTCACTGACATTACAAATGTAAGAAGCAGCTGACGTAGATCCCTCTTCTTCAGCACTCCATTTGCCTTCGTTCCAATCTTAATGAATGCCTAAAATTGATTACGATGCAATTATATACCCAAGACAAGACAACACAAGACAACTTTGATTTATAGTTGGGGTATACAACAAGTAACATTAGCTATTTATAGCTAATGACCGACTTAAAAATACACAGTATAATTGTAACATTCACAATTAAATAAACAAGAGCTGTCAGACGACAGCGTGCTCGACTATTCGAAGTATTCCAGTTGGTACATATTTTGGATAGTGAAAGCGGCACACATTTGTTAAAATACAATATTTTTAAGTGAAGCCTTGTAGAGTTTATAATTTTTGGAACAAAAACTTTAACCACAAAGTCTATGCAAAAAGTGGGCTAACTCTGTCAAAATAAAAAAACAGAGTTATGGGTAATGTTTCCCCTGATGCTAGAGTTGATGACAAAGGTTAGTTCCAAGTTTCAAGTGAATAACTTATGTAGTTTTGAAGTAACAAAACTTCTGAATATAAACTTTAACCAGAAAATCTATGTGAAAAAGGGACATAACTCTGTCAAAATACAAAACATAGTTATGAGTAATGTTGCCCATGATACTTGAGTTGATAACAGGGGTTAGTTCCAAGTTTCAAGCGAATAACTTAAGTAGTATTGAAGTAACCAAACTTTTTAATATAAACTTTAAACAGAAAATCTAAGTGAAAAGGGGGCATAACTCTGTCAAAATACAAACAAGATATATGGATAACATTGCCCCTGGTACTAGAGTTGATGATAAAGGTAAGTTCCAAGTTTCAAGTGAATAACTTAAGTAGTTTTAAAGTAACAAAACTTTTAGATATATACTTTAAACAGAAAATCTATGTGAAAAAGGGACATAACTCTATCAAAATACAAAATAGAGTTATGGGGAATGTTCACCCTGATACTGGAGTTGATGACAAAGGTATATTCCAAGTTTCAAGTGAATAACTTATGTAGTTTTAAAGTTACCAAACTTTAACCTGAAAATCTATGAGAAAAAGGGGCATAACTCTGTCAAAATACAAAACAGAGTTAAACGGAATGTTGCCCTTGATACTGGAGTTGATGACAAAGGTTAGTTACAAGTTTCAATTGAATAATTTATGTAATTTTGAAGTTACAAAACTTCTGAATATAAACTTTAACCAGAAAATCAAAGTGAAAAAGGGGCATAACTCTGTCAAAATACCAAACAGTGTTATGGGGAATGTTCCCCCTGACACATAGGAGTTGATGTCAAAGTTATATTCCAATTTCAAGTGAATAACTTATGTAGTTTTGAAGTTACAAGACTTTTGAATAAAAACTTCAACCAAATTCAGACGCGGACGCCGACGCCGGGGGTAGTAGGAAAGCTTACCTATTCTTCGAAACAGTATACATGTAACAAATTAATAACTTAAACTTTTAACAATAAATATAAGACTAATTAAAATTTAAACATAAGTTATTATGAAGACTGTCATTTTAATATAGATGACTACATAGGTATGTGTAGGCAAATCAAGTGATTAAATAAATTATACTTTTAACAAGAAATATAAGACTAATTAAAATTGTAACATAAGTTATTATGAAGACTGTCCTTTTAATATAGATAACTACATAGGTATGTGTAGGCAAATCAAACAATAGAATTGTATGACTGGTGTTATTTTTAATGTCATAATCTCAGTAAATGCCAAGCATTTTGCATATACAGTTGGCTTTTACCATCAGACTTGCTTTTGCTGTAGTTTTCTAAATGTCAAAGAAAAAATTGAGAATCCATGCCATATGCTGCGATATCCTCAACTGAACCAGTGAGCATTTGAAAAATCCAACAAACAACAAACAAACAAACAACAAAATAAGCTGATACAATAAGCACTTCCACTTTCTGTTGACTAAAGAAGAAAACATGTACCTTCTTTTATTTAATTATTTATTTAAGAAATAGGAAAACTAGTTTACCTGATTAAATAATAACGTTTATACACTTAAGTTTTCAAAGCGCCTACGCTGCTTCTTTGAAACAGAATACCAGTTTAACATTTTTTTTTATATAATGTTATAGGAATGAAACCAGCATGCGCTTCTACCCTAGTCAAAACTTTTTAACAAATTCCAACCAAAAAAAAAGAACAAAAATCTTCATACCTGGGCGAGGTCCTTAAATTGCTGGTGTGCTTTCTGCTTGATGATATCAAACGCGTCTTCAGCAGACAGCTCCGGAGTGGGATGCGTCTGATTGAACCTGTAACCAATCAAAAATGCATTTGAGGCGTGTCGTGGGAAACCCAGGCTTAATGCATCTGCGTTAAGTGTCGTCCTTGATCAGCCTGTGCAGTCCGCACAGGCTAATCCAGGACGACACTTTCCGCTTATGGTATTTTCTGTTTCAAGAAAGTCTCTTCTTAACATAAATCCACTGTAGGCGGAAAGTGTCGTCCCGGATAAGCCTGAGCGGACTGCACAGTCTGATCCAGGACGACACTTTACGCAGATGCATTATGCCCGATTTTCACACGACACGCTTCATTTAAATTTTGTATGGGTTATGGGGAATATACTTTGTATCTATGAATAAGCAAAACTCTAATACTGGTGAGTGTTCGTACATGTAAATGAAGGCAGATAATGTTAAAGTGGTCTATATTAAATGACAGATCTTAATTTAGTCTGGAAAAGTTCAAAACAAGCTACATTGGCTATTAGGTAATGTTCAAACCACAGTTTTGTAAATGTAATGTAATTGAGAAAAAGGCCAATACAAACTTGCAAAACATTAATTTTAACCAATACAATCAGTCAACAATTGTTATTTTTGTTTCATTTGGTAATAATAAATAAGGACTGGTGTTTTATTCTTTGCAATGCCATAGCAGTTAAAAAAAAATAATACATCAAAATAAAAAAAATATGTATGCATTTAATTTGATACAATAACATCTTCAAATAAAACTTGATAAAAATACTCATAGAAAACACATTGCAATACATAGAAACAAAAAAATAAACAGCGGATATTAAATTCAAGTTTGTTTGTTTGTTTGTTTTGTTGGGGTTATTCGCCATTTTTAACAGTATTTCAGTCATATCACGGGGGTCAGTTAACCTACTCACACTTTTCCTGGGCAAGCTTAGCCAATCTCAGCGGTTTACCAGTACTAAGTGCACATACCTATGCCAGTAACTGACAACTGCCCTACTTGAATCAGAGGTAGGGGGAAAATGGCCGTAGAAATAATTTTATCACCAAGCCCCACACAAGTTATGTGGCCGGGCTGGGGTTCGAACTCACGATCCCCGGGTTGACAGTCTAGCGCTCTACCAACTGAGCTAGCCAGACCCGGCATATTAAATTCAAATAAGCTAAGGTCAATTACAACTCACACAAATACACTGGTCATAATCTTGCCCCAGCATAATTACAACTCACCTATGAACAGAATTTAACCACTTATGCCCCTCCGGCGTATCTCTTATCTCGAATCGATCTAAGAAATCAGGATACGATATTCGAGTATGCTTGTTTATTCCATGTTTATTGCAGAATTCTTCAAATTGCTCATCCGTCATCAAACACATAAATGAGTCCAACAATCTTCGAAAACTTTCCTTTGTTAACTGTCCCGTATGCCTTTCATCAAACTTGTAAAACGCACTGCGAAGATTCTGTAAAAAGCAAAGTCAAGAATTTGACTTCGTAATAATAAAAGAACAAAATTTAAAGATAAATAAAACTAAAATATGAAAAGAAATATAAATTAAGAAGAATTCAACAGGAGTATTGTTTTTTATTTGTATTTCAAAAAGAGGCTTAAATGTAAAAACAACAACAACAACAACAAAACAAGTGCTGTCACTTTTAGGTGACATCTGCCCCCAAAGACACTTTCAGTGCCACATTGACACCAACATGAATAAAAGTGACAGAAAAATGTAAACTTTATTACATCAGTCAAAATGGCTGCCCTGGAAATACTTACATAAAACTTTAACAAAATTTCTTAGTTGTCTGAGGGCCCTAGGATGCTCACCTGAGACCTTGTAACCCAATTGGAATTGGCAACCCGAGGCGTGGCTTATTTTTATCCCAGGGGCATAATATGAACAATCTTGAACAAACCTCTGGGCCTTGCGGTTTCAGAGAAGAAGATTTTTAACGACATTCTGCTATTTAAGTTCATATAAACCATGTGACACCCGAGGCGTGGCCAGTTTTGACCCCAGAGGCATAATTTGAACAAACTTTGTAGAGGACCACTATAGGATGTTACATACCAAATATGAAATGACTGGGCCTTATGATTTTGGAGAAGATTTTTTAAGTCATTTTGCTATATATTCTATATAAGCCATGTGACCTTGGGGAGTGGCTCGTTTTGACCCCAGGGGAATAATTAGAACAAAATTTGTAAAGGACTACTAAAGGATGTTACACACCAATTATGAAACCTCTGGGCCTTGCGGTTTCAGAGGAGATTTATAAAGTCATTTTGCTATATATTATGACCCCGGGAGTGGCCAGTTTTGACCCCAGGGGCATAGTTTGAACAATCTTTGTAAAGGACTACTAGAGGATGTCAGATATCAAATATGAAAGCTCTGAGCCTTGCTGTGTCAGAGGAGAATATTTTTAAAGTTTTCACTTTTTAAATGTATTTTTAGCTCTGGTAACCTACATATCCAGCGGACCGAAACGATTTGAACAACTTTTAAAGAAGGTCAAACAAGGATCATTCCTGTGAAGTTTCGTGAAAATTTGCCCTGCGGTTAAGAGGAGATGTTGTTTGAATGAAAATGTTGACGCACGACGGACGAGGTACGACGCACGATGGACAAAAGGTGATCACAAAAGCTCACTATGTGCACGTTGTGCTCAGGTGAGCTAAAAAGGGGCCTAAATCTGCCAAAATACAAAACAGCGTTATGGGGTTTGCTTTCCCTGGTGGAGAAATTGATTGTAAAGAAGTATTTTAAGTTTCAAGTAAATACCATTGAATAGTATTCAAGCTATTGGACCATTTTTACCATGTAACCATGTAACATTATACAGATATTTCATTAGCATTTGAGAACAGTCAAATTGTTTTCCTGAAGTAGAGGGGGCAACTTTTGAACTGTTGCCCCTAGACTGTTAGGCCAACAGTTGAAAATGTTGCCGCCGATACTGAAATCTATCAAGGCTTGTGGTTCAGGTTTTCTTAGCCTCACTAAATAAACTTATCTTTATTCAACACTAACCTAAAGATAGTTGTGACTCACAACTACAAAATAGAACAATCATTAACCTGGGTCCTGCTTGTAACAGTCAGCAGCTGTCAGTGTTACTATAAAGTTACATTGCGCAACGTTCTGCGCAGAATAATGATGAGGGCAACATAACGAAACGAAACCATGAAACATCACGAAATGTTGCCTGTTGGGAGAAGCTTGTTTCAACAAAGTGGTAAACAGTTAAAAATGCTAAATTATCATTAATATAATAAAGTAGGTAATAAAATGAAAACTGACAGCAAAATTTTCCCGCAGTTTACTGGCCAGTTTCTTCTCAATCTCCTCAATGGTCATTCCGAACTGGTCGCCACGTATGGGGTTTACACGATGATTTCCAGAGCGCTGAATGTCCTCACCGGGACCCCCTAGACGAGGGTCATAGAAATTGGCGATGAAATCGGAATACTGCATCTGACCACGCACGTTGAAGTTCAGCTTCGAGACGAGGATATTAAACTGCTCGTCAGACATGGCAAAGCCAAATGACAGTAGAACCTGTGAAAAATAAATGAGGGGCGCCGTGGGAAAACCGGACTTAATGCATGTGCGTAAAGTGTCGTCCCGGATTAGCCTGTGCAGTCTCTTCTAAACATAAATCCTCTGTCTGCGGAAAGTGCCATCCTGGATTAATCTGGGATGACACTTTATGCACATGCATTAAGACCGGTTTTCCCACGACGCCCCTCAAATAAAGAAGGGACGTCAACAAATACCAGAATATGTATTCAAATATTCTATTGCATTTCTGAACAAGTATGTGAATATTCTATAAAATATTACTTAATGTAAAAGAAAATACTTGCACAAAGCTATTGCAAGTGTATTATCATTTTAAGGGCATTCATTTTACTGTGAAACCTCAGCTAAAGATATTTGTCGTTGTTAAACCAGCAGTGCTCTCACTCCACAATAGGGCAAAGGAAAATTTTCCAGTTGTTTTTGGATTTTAGGTGATTTATTTATATATATTTTTTTTTTTTATTCTATTTGTTATAAAACATGAATATATTGTTTTGCTACAAATAATAAATTAGATTATGCACAAACTTGGTTTGAGGAAAAATTGCTGGGACTGTTTACAAAAATTATTTCTATCGTAGTCAATTTTTGTCCGATTTTGGTCAAGTTATTTTCGGCCCCAAATTCATTCAAATGAGAGCCCTGTGCCAACAAAACTTCTAATGAATCTCAAAGCCAGCTAAAGCATTGTTTAAAATTAGCTACAAATAGCTATCACTAAGACTTATGAAGAAACACCCACACAATGGGAATGGTGCCCACTCTTATCAGTCAAAGCATTAATTAAACTAGATGTGTTACAGACACGGATTCCCCCAGCAGTTAAAGGGCAGTTGAGTCCACAATATTTCAGGTAGCATATATTCTATAGTGGAAAAAATGATAAACGGCCATAATTCTGCCAAAATTGGTCGCAGCCATTGGATTCCTCCCTCCTGTGAAAGTTTGATCGAAATCCACCCAGCAATTAAAGACAAGTTGAGTCCACATGATTTCGGGACATACATACGGACAGACGGCCAGTCCAGTGCAATACTTAATGCCTCCCACATTGTGGAGGCATAATTAGTGCTCTGTTATCGCAAACAACTTTACTATAACTAAGACTTATCAAGTATACACCTGCGCAATGAAATGGAGCCCATAATTATTAGCAAAAGCATTAATAAAGTTAGGGCCCTGCATGTAACCGCAAAGTACTTACTTCGCGCAAGCTCTTCTTCGACACGGTTCCCTTTCCTCTACGATCGTACGCGACGAAGGCATGTCGGAACTCCTGGCTGTGCTGCGATATTCGGTCCTTTAGTCGTGTAATGACCTCCTCTGCCGTCATCTCGCTGGTACGACCCTGGGCTATACCGGCTATCTTGGAATTCCTGAAGTAAAATATGTAACATTAAAAAATAACTGAGATTAGAGTAAAATGTGTAACATTAAACACTACCTGAGATTAGAGTAAATTATGTAACATTCAAAACGAACTGAGATTAGAGTAAATTATGTAACATTCAAAACGAACTGAGATTAGAGTAAAATGTGTAACATTAAACACTACCCGAGATTAGAGTAAATTATGTAACATTCAAAACTGACTGAGATTAGAGTAAAATATATAACATTCAAATCTGACTGAGATTAGAGTAAAATATATAACATTCAAAACTACCTGAGATTAGAGTAAAATATATAACATTCAAAACTACCTGAGATTAGAGTAAAATATATTACATTGAAAACTAACTGAGATTAGAGTAAAATATAAAACATTCAAAACTACCTGAGATTAGAGTAAAATATATAACATTCAAAACTACCTGAGATTAGAGTAAAATATATTACATTGAAAACTACCTGAGATTAGAGTAAAATATATTACATTGAAAACTAACTGAGATTAGAGTAAAATATAAAACATTCAAAACTACCTGAGATTAGAGTAAAATATATAACATTCAAAACTACCTGAGATTAGAGTAAAATATATTACATTGAAAACTAACTGAGATTAGAGTAAAATATAAAACATTCAAAACTACCTGAGATTAGAGTAAAATACATAACATTCAAAACTACCTGAGATTAGAGTAAAATATATTACATTGAAAACTAACTGAGATTAGAGTAAAATATATAACATTCAAAACTAACTGAGATTAGAGTAAAATATATAACATTCAAAACTAACTGAGATTAGAGTAAAATATATAACATTCAAAACTAACTGAGATTAGAGTAAAATATATTACATTCAAAACTAACTGAGATTAGAGTAAAATATAAAACATTCAAAACTAACTGAGATTAGAGTAAAATATAATACATTCAAAACTAACTGAGATTAGAGTAAAATATATAACATTGAAATCTGACTGAGATTAGAGTAAAATATATAAAATTAAAAACTAACTGAGATTAGAGTTAATATATAACATTAAAAACTAACTGAGATTAGAGTAAAATATATAACATTCAAAACTAACTGAGATTAGAGTAAAATATATAACATTCAAATCTGACTGAATATAATACAAAAATATTTGCTGGTTAAAATTCCTGCGTAAAATATGTAACATTCTAAACTGTCTTAAAAAAAATACAGCAATACAAGCTGTATTTATATTAATGAAGCAAAGATGTATAACATTCAAGTGCAACTTACAAATACCTAAGATGATATTAACTTACTAAAAAGCACACCATAATTTTGTATACATTTCTTTTTCTAAACAATTACTTTCGTGAGGCCAAAATAGTGAGCACTCAGTTACTGAAAATCTAGAATAGAGAAATACAAAATAAATATTGTAAAGTGAACAAATTATCAGTATTTTGAAAACTGTGATATTTGAGCATTATGATTTTGATTGTGATTTGTGACCCTACGCATTCTTGGAAAAGAAACTCTTTTAGAGCACTACCAACCTAAACTTCAACAACAGACAAAATCAGATTTCTAAAATTTCAAGGGGGCATAACTCTGCACATAAAATTCCGATTTTGATAAAACTTGCAGCAAAGGAATAGTCTTTCCAATGATATACAACACTTATGCTTATGTACAAAATTGAAAAATTATTGGAAGCGCTACCTATAGGACAGGTCTTCCTGGCGTCTCCGTTCCCTCTCGTGGCTGCCCTCAAAGATCTGCGTGCTCAGACCCTGTAGGTCACCAGGTCGCACATCGACTTTCAGCTTCTCCAAGAACTCTACGTAGTTCACGTGCGTGTCTGTGCGATCGTTACATCGACCAATCATGCTGTAATATGGAGCAATACGTAAGACAAAGAACTCCACATAGTTCACGTGAGTGTCCGTACGGTCATTGCATCGACCAATCATGCTGTAATATGGAGCAATACGTAAGACAAAGAACTCCACATAGTTCACGTGAGTGTCTGTGCGGTCATTGCATCGTCCGATTATGCTGTAATATGGAGCAATACGTAAGACAAAGAACTCCACATAGTTCACGTGAGTGTCCGTGCGGTCATTACGTCGACCAATCATGCTGTAATACGGAGCAATATGTAAGACAAAGAACTCCACATAGTTCACGTGAGTGTCCGTACGGTCATTGCATCGACCAATCATGCTGTAATATGGAGCAATACGTAAGACATAGAACTCCACATAGTTCACGTGAGTGTCCGTGCGATCGTTACATCGTCCGATCATGCTGTAATATGGAGCAATACGTAAGACAAAGAACTCCACATATTTTCTTACAAATTTGCACAGACATGTGTTAATGTATCCTAATGTATCCTAAAACTGAAACAGTCTTAAAAAATAGGGGTCACCAGCCTTGTTCCGGAACTTTTGGGGTTTAAATACGCTACCTGTCAAAGCCCTTTTTTCAGTTTGTGTGACTAGCAATGTTCAATTATATAAAGCATTTATATTCAAACAAGGACGGAGATTTTAAAATGCATCTTTGTTTTAATCTTTCGTTTGGCAATATAAATGTGCAGTTTAATGATAAAACGCGCTTTATCTAGAGTAACCATTTAAAAATGACTTTTAATGGATACTTTATGAGGTTAATTATGCATTTAATATGTCTTTGAAAACATCAATTAATAATCAAATATTCAAATATGTTTTGTTCCAAACAACAGATTTTGTTAAAAAGTTCCATATACATGTGTCATTGTATACTGAAACTAAAACAGTCTTAAAAAATAGGGGTCACTGGCCTTTGTCTGCAAATATTGGGTTTTGAATACGGTACATGTCGAAGCAAATTATATATATTTACTGTTAAAATAATGAATTTGGCTGGACATTTAAGTAGGTCAAATGGGTACTAATAATACCTTCTGAAACGTAATTTATTATGCATTAATATATTTTGTTCCAAACGACAGATTTTCTTAAATGTTCGCACATACATGCACCAGTGTATACTTACATCAAAACATTAATAAAAAGAATGGGTCATCAAACTTGTTTGCGAAATATAGGACTTTCAATAGGGTACCTGTGTAGCCTTTTTCATGTTTCGTGTTTACGTAAACAACGTATCAATTGCCAAAATAGAACGAAGATATTTAATGGATCTTTTTTTAACTAGTTTGTTTAGCAATACATTGTATACATGTGGTTTTGTTAATTATAATGCTTTATGAACTTTTAACCATTGACTGGAACTTAATGACTTACAAAGATTTATATTTATTGATTAAAATTAGTATATTGTAACCTATAAACAATAAAGAATAATGAAGCAAAATAAGAAATTAACCCAATTATTTTCTTTTTTGTTGCGAACGTCTTTAAAGATGATCTGGTGGTACCGTCATCTAAATGCGACCTTTTATCACTTGTCTCAGACCCTTGTGTACTCAACCCTTATTAGGTATACAAATATAATTGCCACACAGTCAGTACCTCTGTAGATGTTCCTCAGACACAGGCAGTACGTAGTTATCGAGGACCGTCTTCAAGTTCTTGTGACTGATGTGACTATCCTGCTTGAAATCGTAGTCCAGAAGGGCGCTGGACACGTTCTTCCAGTATTCTGTTATCTTCTCCTTCAGAATTTCTTCAATCTGAAGAATACATGAAATATACAGCCCGTGAGTGTATTGCATAATGTAATTGTTCAATCTCATTAAAATCCAATCCTAACGTTTGCTCCATTAGTTGTCGCAGTCAGCCGATAGTATAGTAGCGTCAGACTGGAGATGATTTTAATAAGATTGTGTAATTGTTATGCTCGACACATTCCTCCAGTACTCTATTATCTTCTCTTTTAAAATTTCTTCAATCCAAAGAATATGCGAAATATATAGCCCTTTTTAGAGTTTTACATAATTTAATTGTTACACTCAAGGCATTCTTCAAATACTGTTATCTTGACCCCCAAAATTTTCAAACGTCACCAAAAACTCAAACTAGGGGGGTCATTGTGACCCCCATTTTCTGAATTCAAGGGAAAACTCTGGGCAGTTTTTTCCAAACAATTATCATGCTTACTGTTTCCCAGGCCATGATGGCAGGCTTGGTGTGTTCATTCACCCGGTGCACCGAGTTCAGCCACTTGTGACCCTCCTGGAAATATATAGGCCAACGATATCATTGGGTGAAAGCTTATAAATAAGGCGTGTCATGGTAAACCTGGGCTTAATGCATGTGCGTAAAGTGTCGTCCCCGATCAGCCTGTGCAGTCCGCGCAGGCTGATCCTGGACAACACTTTTAAGGTTGTTTCAAGGAAGTCTCTTCTAAACATAGATCCACTGTAGGCTGAAAGTGTCATCCCGAATAACCTGTGCTGACTTGTCTATATACAAAAAAAAAAAGAACAAAATTATCATTGATAAACTACCCAATAAACAACGCAAAAAGTCCCGATTCTGAGCGGAGCATAGTAAAAAGTAGTTCCAATTAAAATTGCAAAAATGTATGTCAAATCATATTAGCGGTAGAATAGAATTTTTTGCATTATCGTAGTTTATTAACCAATAAACAATTCTTAGTTGTTCTGATGCGTGGCTTAATGCCCGTGTGGTTATATTCCTATACATCATAACTCCAAATTGTTGTTTATTTGCCAATAAACACTGATAAATAAAAAATTATTTCTTAATTACATTACCACATGTAGTGATTCTATGGACATTAAACATGTAAAACACAGAAATATATTAGAAAATTACTAGGTTTATTAGAGAACCATTATTATCATATTATACGAATGCAATTTAGGTATAACATTATGTCTAAAACATCTCCCCAATAACACATTTTGTAGCACTCAATGTCATTTGTTGATAACTTATTTTGAGTGACACAGCTGTCAAAAAAGTATGTTAATTGTAAAAGTTTCAACATATTACAGAAACATGCAAATACATGACGTATTGCTAACATTCTACTAGTGTGTTTATATTTATCAGGGATGGGACCGAAGATTCGAATATTCAAATATCAAATAATATTCGAATATGAAAAAACGAATACGAATATTCGATTTTAAAATTTATTTAAAGAACAAAATTTCTTTTTTTTTAAATCATGTTTTTTTCCAGTTTGATTACAAAGTTAACATGAATTCCAGTCGCATTTCCTGCCTAGCAGGTGGGCGGGGGCAGTGTAACATTTTTACAACACATGTCCAATTAACGACAATTGATAATTGGCAGGGGGGCCACGTCTTTACAAGGGACGCGAATTAACGGTTTGTAGGAGGCGCGAATATGACGCATTGTATCCACAAATAACAAAACTGGGCCATTTTGTGATAGCGGTTTCACAGTTTGCACAAGGTGTACATTGTTGTTTATTGTCCTTAAGTGACACCTATACGGTTAACTTGTTTACAGTAAATTACAATTACTCTCTAAGGAAACCAATCAAAATGAATCCATTATCAGCCAATCAATTTCTTTAACAAAATTAGCATGATCTGGTCAATCTTAATATACGCCACTTGTAAATTATTCTCCATTATATCAACAACGTATATTAAACTAGAGTCTTTATTGATAAACAATGCCACCATCATGTGCTTGGAAGTACCTTACACAGTCATTAGACAAAACCCAGGCAACATGTAATCTATGTAATGAGAAATTTGTGTACAGAACGATTATCAAATCAATTAACAATGTATTTAACAATATCTTACATTTCTTTATATTTGCATAACACTCAAAAAGTTATATCGCTCATTTACCACTGAAACAATGTAAAACAACTACGTACACGTAGTATACATATTTCGGATAGGTAAATATTCGGACAGAGTGCCGTATATAGTAGTATTTGCAAAACGAATATTCTAATATATTCGAATACCTAAAACGAATATTCAAATATTGATTTCAGTACTCGGACCCATCCCTAATATTTATAAATGTATTGTTTTTTAATTGCTCAAACCTTAATGCCCAAAATATCTTTATCCAGTTAGATTACAATGGTTAACATGTGTATAATTATGTTTCGTACAATGTTTTTACAACAATGCTAGAATGCATGCAACAAATGTTCTACTATTACCATATCAACTTTACATAAACCACCGTGCAGTATTTTGTGATAATGCATTGCTGGCATATACACAGCAAACTAGTAAATACAGCAAAGGATAAGTTACAAACAAGATACAACTATGAAATGTAATACATACATACAAGAAGCTCATAGTATGTGGCGCGTCGTGGGAAAACCGGACTTAATGCATGTGCGTATAGTGTCGTCCCAGATTAGCCTGTGCAGTCCACACAGGCTAATCCGGGATGGCACTTTCCGCTTTTGTGGTATTTTCTGTTTCAAGGAAGTCTCTTCTAAACATAAATTCACTGTAGGCGGAAAGTGCCATCCTGGATTAGCCTGTGCGGACTGCACAGGCTAATCCGGGACGACACTTTACGCACATGCATTAAGACCGGTTTTCTCGCGACGCGCCACGTATCATTTTTTAGGCATTTTCTACGATTTTTTCCTAACATATAGGGTTGACAACAATACCAAATTATTTTGTGTTAATGTGTCAGCATTATAATGGTACAGCTGGTGAACGTTGTGAATGAATTTACTGAACAACGAACAATTACCTCCTATTAACCTAATTAATATGCAGACAAAAAAATATGATAAATATGGCAAAATAATTATAAATGTATTATCATATACAAACAAACAAAACATAACAGCAGTTCTTCTGAATGCACCTTACCAAAGCTTTATATGCCAGTTTCTGTGTAAAATACCAAGTAGCACGTACAAGAAATATGAACATTTGGAAATAAAGAGATGTAATTACCAAAAATACATCAATATCTAGAAATTGTTCTCTCCGTTTACAATACTCAGCTAATTTTTTTCCAAAAGACTGTTGTCACTATCAGTTTAACTGATTACCATAATCACTAGATGTGGCACGTCATGAGAAAACCGGACTTAATGCATGCAGTCCGCACAGGCTAATCGGGGACGGCACTTTCCGCTTTTATGGTATTTTCTGTTTCAAGGAAGTCTCTCCTAACAATAAATTCACTTTAGGCGGAAAGTGCCATCCTGGATCAGCCTGTACGGACTGCACAGGTTGATCTGGGACGACACTTTACGCAAATGCATTAAGCCCGGTTTTCCCACGACAATGTACAGATCTATTTCCTCATTTCTGACAAGTGCAGGGTGGATTTGGGCAAGTTAAAACTGTAAAATATTGCGAAGGCAGAAATTGACTAAAAATTCTATAAATCTATGAATTACGAACAGGAAATTTGTTCAGCATTTCTTACTAACAGATATGCTCTATACGTACAGGTCCGTCAGTTTCCTCAAAGAGGTCCAGGAACTTCTGGTACGAGATGTTGTTCGTGTGATGCGGATCGATCCGCTCCATCAGCTGCTTGAATTGCTCATCCTGCAGACGAATGTGGAACTTCTCCAGAAGGTTCCGTAACTCCACACGGGAAACTCGACCTTTGCGGTTCTGAAGACGAAATATTTCCAGCTTGTTTTTGCAGAAAAGCATTATTACATTTTATATTCTACTTTGTTATAAAACATTAATCAGTTGTTTTGCTACAAATGATAACTTAGATTATGCAAAACTTTGGTTTGATAAAAAAAATGCTGGGATTTTATACAAAAAGTCCTCTATCTTTGTCAATTTTTGTCTGATTTTTTTCTTTTTTTTTTCAAAATAAAGCATACATTCTGAGGGGAATTTTAAAATTAATACAGGGGAAAAATATATACCTATTAAGCAGGGGAATGGGTCCGAATTTCGGCCCCAAATTGGCCCTAAAAAAACACTGTAAAGTACAGAATACTGAAAATACTGAAATCAGGTTTCTTAAATATTGAACACAGTACTTTTATTCTAGTTCATGTTGAATGTTCATGTTGAAAAATACTGAAAACTGTATCAATATGTAGAGTGTACTTTTTATCAAAATTGGGGATATGGGATTGACACTTCCGACATCAAACTGTAGGAATGCCTGCTTGATGGACCCATAGTTGGAATGCACATGTCTGTAATATCAAAACTGGGGATATGGGATTGACACTTACCACATCGAACTGAAGGAAAGCCTGCTTGATGGACCCATAGTTGGAGTGTACATGTTTGTAAAGTAGTTTCCAGATGTCGTCCACTTCCACGGTCGTTATGCCCTCCTTGATCGGGAAAAACCTGAAATAAATTAGCAGAACTTACATTTCTTCTGCAGCAACAACATTGCTTTCATACACATAGAAACCTCCTATAATTAAGAAATAATTTATCATTTATCGTTGTTTATCACCCAATAAACAAAAATTTGGAGTTCTGATGTGTAGGAATTAAACCACGAGGGCGTAAGCCCAAGTGGTTTAATAGCCACATATCAGAAAGACCAACTTTGTTTATTGGTCGATTAACAACAATAATGCGAAAATTAGTTTGATTCTAACATGATCTGACAAATATTTTTTGCAATTATAATAAGAACTACATTTTACTATGCTCCGCCCAACTTCACATGTAAACGTTCAAACGCGCGTCTCGGCTGTTACCAGTGACGTCATTCTTTTATACAAATTCAATAAGACGTCACTTTCACTGATAAAAAACTGAAAGAATGACGTCAGTCTTGTAACTATTTTTTTGCATTGTTTACTGGGTACTTTAACAACGATAATTTTGTATTTTGTTTTTTTGACTATAATTAAATCTGTGAGTATCATGTTAGAATATTGCTCAAATTTCAAATTGAGTTGTTATACAGAAAATTATTGTATTTAATTTTGGAAAACATTAACCGCTCTAAATCAATACTCAGTCTTACATTCATACAGAGCAAGATAGGCAAAGTAATTACAATGAAGGTAAATGGATATGTTGAACAACACTAAGTTCTGTGGTAATAATGTTTCGCAGATGTTTAAATTAAGAAATAATTTTTGATTAAGAGTTGTTTATCAGAGTTGTTTATCAGCTAATAAACAACCATTTTGAGTTTTGATGCGTAGGAATAAAACCACGAGGGCATAAGCATACCGCATCAGAACGACAAATCATTGTTAATGAGACTATAAACAATGATAGTGCGAAAATAATTTTGATTGTTACATGACAACATATTCGGCAATTACAATCCAAACTATATTCTACAGTTTCGGAACTATTTTGTTCGGGTTGTTTATTTAAGAAATAATTGACGGGTAACTGTTGGTTATTGCGGTAATAACCAACGGTTTGGAGTTCCAATACGTAGGAATTAAACCACGAGAGCGGTAGCCCGAGTGGTTTGATGTCAAGCATCGGAACGACAAACCATTGGTTATTAACGCAATAACAAACTGTTACCCGTCAATTATTTCGATTCTAACACGATCTTATATAAATTCGTATTTTTAAAGGTTATGAATGAGAACTATATTTATCTATACTCCGCCCATTTTCCAAGAAGTGCATTCACACGTGCGTTTCTGTGATGTCAATAAATCATAACAATTCAAAATGACGTCAGCTTTATTGATAAACATTGAGCGAATGACGTCATACTTATCGATATATTACAGTGAAAATATCATACCAATAAGCGCAAATTAAAAACATATTAACAAAACGTAAACGTTTTTGTGAACTTAAGTAAAATATGTAGTACAAATGTGGTTTAATTGCGCTACATAATGCAAAAATGATTTGTTTGTCACAATTTGCTATCGCGCGTTTAAGCACGTGCATTTTACGGAACATTTTTTTGAATTTCCGGAACTATTTGCAAAACATTAAGCTCCGCCCATAATTTGTTGCAGAATAACCCACAGTTATTTTCCTTCTTTATCTACGGACCACTAGCCGCGTGCCGTGGTAGAATGGTATTTTAACAACGGTCAATTTTGTTCTTTGTTTATAGAATACATTGCTATGTCAAGTTAGATATTTATTTAAGAAATTTGAATACATTTATGCATTTTATTATAAGACTGTGGCTGGATCATTAAAAATTTGTTTTGCCTTAAAAGATTTATTCATGTAAAGTACCAGAATATGCTTCTTAGTTTACCATATTTTGGATATAAAATAATGACTTTCACAAGACAAAAATTATATGAATTATACACTTCAATATGAATTAAGTTACGATTTGTCTTACACGATTTTTAGATATGGCAGACATTTCAAAGACCATGGAATGTGAAATGACTTTGCAAGACCTGACATTTGACGTAACTTTACGATATACTAGCTAAACCAAGTGTGTACAACTTCTTACTTGTGGTTAGGTCGGATGGGAATGGTTTGACCGTTGCCAACGGTAACCGGATCCTGGAATTTCTCGAGCAAGTTCTCCCAATCCACGCGACCTGTAGCCCTCACACCGCATCTATAGTAAGTGACAATATAATTGGTCATTCCAAAATGAAAATTATCAGAACTTAAATGTTCAGAAGTTTTCCTCTGTTAAGGGACATTACATCCGTTAACAAATATATGGGGTGTCAGGCTGTCCCAATAATAACATTGTTCTAATACTTAAGGTAGGGTTAGGGTTAGGGTTAGGGTTAGGGTACAGTACAGTATTTCAGTAATGTTCAATTCATGTAGAGCGGTGTCGGGTATATTCGAACGCTTAAGCTATTTTTAGCAAAAGCAATTTTACGTACGCTGGTATCAGATAATAACATATTTATTTTTCAAGGAAATTTGTTTGGCCCTGGTTCAGATATGTAAAATATAATGATACGTTCCGTATATTGCTATTTTCTAAATCTTTGCATGTGTACAGTTCGGGCCCGAATTTAGAATTTGTCGGGTATTTGTGAACGCCTTGTCGGGTATTTTGGGACATTAGATAACATCGTTAAAAATCGTTAAAAACAAAAGCATCAATGTTGTAGATTTAATGTACCTTAAAAATTCACTTATACCTTGATAATTTGTTATTATAATAATCGTTTTAATATAATTATTCGGGTATTGAAAATTCAGTATACGTTAAAATTGTGAAATATCAATTCATTATATTAAAACAATTAACGATTATTTGCACAGTGCATTCAACTAGTCTAACTAACACGGAACCCAGAAACGACAATCGTCATCAATCATACATAATTATGTATGTAATTTTCTTTTCTTGTTCCTTTGCTTTCAGTTTTTGCTCTTTCAAAAGTTTTTTTTCTTCCTTTTCTTTTGCCTTTCGTTCTTTTTCTTCTCCCATTTTTCGTTTCTTTTCTTCACGTTCTTTCTTTTTCGCCTCCTTTTGGGCCATTTCTTACTCTTTTTGTTGCTGGCGTTCAACAAGAATGTCATGGAACTTCTTGCCGGATATGGCCTTCGGTAGCACAACGCGCTTTTTGAAGGATTTGGGTGCTGATTTTATTGCAGTGGGCAATTTTAGCACCTCCTGAAATGCAGGTGAGATGGTGCTCGCACCTGTGGTTGGTTCAGCAGCAGTACAACTGGATCCACCTGCAATCGCTGCAACAGCGCCCATGTTGGCCTCTTCAGGTGGGATACCGGAACTCACTGCTGTATCCACGGTGTTAATATCTGGCCCAATGACTGACGCAGTGGAGGTGTTTTGGTTTGCAGAATTAACCGAGGAAGTTGGTGTCGGCTGGTCAGGTGCTAGGGAATTGTCAGATGTGGCTGGTGCTGTCAATACCAATGATGTTGATGCACTGATTGAAAATACTCGGCTAGGTTCGAGTTTTAAGGTATCTGTGACCTTTGAAGGATTTAGTGGAAATAGGCCGCTTTCTCTAAACCCTTTCACTGATACATCTATGGTAGAGGCCATTTCCCAACCAGACTTGAAGACTTTGGCGAATTTCGCTTTTGTTACAAAATCACCGACATTTGTAATTTGGTAGTTGCGCACTGACTGTTGCCATGTAGTTTTCAGTGTACTGAACAGTGACAGATCACAGGGCTGCATCAGGTGACTCCCATGCTCGAGAAGACAGTACAAAATTATCTGATTCTCCCGACAAAACTTTGAGGCCATTAGTGTAGAGTGTGTAGAATGGCCGTCAACAAACAGAACAACTGGTCTCCGTATACAATTTGCATCAAGTGCCGGCGAAAAAACATCCCTCAGCCATGTTACAAACAATTCGGAGTCCATCCAACCGGTGTTGGTACGCCCCAAAACAGCTTCAGGAAAGTCCTCCAGTGGGTTGTATGAAAATCCTTGACCGGCGAACACTATCAACGGACGGATATAAAATCCAGCGGCATTCATGCAGGCTAGCACTGTGATCTGGGTTTTATCCGATGATGTAAAGTTGTAAATATTTGGTACACCTCTAGGCGCTAGCACCTTTCCACTTTTCGGGCACAATGGGAACCCCGACTCGTCAGCATTGAACCACCTGGTGGGATCTTTCCACAAAGCCTGATCGTCACATTCTTCGGACATGAATTGGGAAAAGTCCCGAAACCACATTTCTACTCTAGCTGGAGTGATGACAGCGCGTTCCTTAGCCAGTTGCTGAGGGGATCGAGCGGAAAGTTCTGGGTGACGCTTTAAAAACCCGTAATACCAGTCTTTCCCAGGACGATCATCAACAAAAGGAGTGGGCCTGTTTTCTGCTTTTATTATTTGTTGAACGGTGTCTAGAAATTCGGATCGCGTTCGGCCAAACCCCATTTTAGCCATGCCTATTGCCCATCTAGCCAATTCGCCCTCTTCAGCCTGGGAAAGAACTGTAGGTGGCCCGCTCCGACACCCAACGCTTGTTTTACCAGTCAGCTTGTTGGACAAGGTAGACTTAGGGATCTTAAATGCAACGGAAGCCTGTCTTAATGATATGGACTTGTTCCTGATCATATCCACAGCATGACTGAGCGTCTCATCTGTGTACTTGCGATATGACTTTACTCCGATCTGTCGACTCATTTCAAGATTCTGAAATAATTGAGGGACATGATTCATTGTTCTCTAATTGTAAAATATAGTAATTATTTATCTTTATTGGTATTTAATAATTAACATCTACTGGCCTCTCATAAAATTCGATGCAAGTTAGAAATACGTATTAGATTTTATTGTATTATTTTTTTGCAATAGTTAATTTCGATTTTGATTTAGCAGCGCATTATATTATAGTATAAATATATTTTATCCATTAGATTATTTAATATATATAATTATAAATACGGAGCGTATTTGCATTTTCACTTTCAGTTTCAATTGAACTATATTCAAAACATTCAATCCAAGTATATTTAGCACACGCGGTTCGAAATTACCCGACACAATAAAAATATTGTCGGTTAAATTCGAACCATAGATATAAATGAATCAAGAAGGTTTAATATTATGGAGACGCTTGCATGCGAAAAAAGCATATTCTAACAAGTCATGATATTGAAGGGGTATATAGCAATTGCGACTAATTTTAGTCACATGACCTTTCACGACACTTCCTGTTTGCGTAATGTCAAGCTAAAATGTGGCTATTTTTAGAAATCTATTTTTAAAAACGGAAAATCCAGTACTTACCGGAATTAGCAGACGCTTCCTAAGGCGCTTGAAAAATGAAGAAGGACTCGATTTTTTCAGTCTTGCAGATTTTTTAATCGATTATGAGGAAACAAAACAGTATAAACGATCGTTCGAAAATAGCCGACGGTTCGCAAATACCCGACACCGCTCTAATATCACTGTTGTTGTTGTTGTTTTTGTCAACATATTTTCTTATGAACAAAACTAATAAGCAAAGAATATGATTATTTTTAATTATTACCGATAAGTATTAATTAATTAACATTAACTAAAAATGCTTCACAATTTTTTTAAGTAACCTACTTTTCCATGAGTTGTGCAAACAGCTGCTTCGACATGGGCAGCGTGAACTGTGTCAGTACGGACAGCAGGTCCTCCAAGGAGATAAACCCATCCAGGTGCGTGTCAAAACTCATGAACGCTTTCTTCAGATTCACATAGTTCTCTCGCATCTGGAACATGTGTTGATATAGTGAATACTTTCAAGGTTATTGTTATTGGATTAATTTTCATTTGTCAAATATCACAAACACATACAAGGTTTAGATTACCATGTGCTCTATTGTGTAAAAAAGATTACAAGTTAAACACGTGATATCCAAGTGCAATAATTGGATAAAATTGCAGATTAATGTACATATTACACAATCTAGCAAGGCTTAGACGATATGAATCACAAGTAATTTTCGCCCACAAAAACACAAATTTGAAAGCACCAATATGTATCATACACATAACTTATAATATATGAATATGAAAGATTAACCTAATATTTCACTGACACGTATGACAATACAAACATAATGAAACCAAGAAATATATTAGTTGCTTTCTGGATGGTTCCAAATTAGCACATGTTAAATTAAATAACATATTACTAATCCAAAATGACTTCCTAATTTTCATATACCCTTCTTCGGAACTCAATTTCGATTTCTCTGAAACTCATGGTCTGTAACATCTGCTCATCCTCCTGCTTCTGTTTGTTGCTGCGCAGGTGTGGGTGGGGCGTGTTCTGTTGCCAGTTCAACGCTGAAAACGCATCACATAAAATGGCTTGAAAATAATTGTTCAAATTTGTTAAAACATTTTTTATTAACATTTACATACATGATGAAAATAAGAATGTTTTGTACGAGAATCATTCTTATTTGCTAGGAAAAAAAATGTGTGTGTTTTATGTGACATAAAAAACTTCTTTTTCATCCAACTCAATTAAATGATTCCAAAATCTTCTCCGGGTAAAGACCTCTAATGACCCTTACCTGCCTCCGACCCCTCTGGCACACTCCGCCCCCTATTCTGTACACTGACCCCTAATAATACAGAATGTTCTACATACTGACCCCTAACAACACTTTAGACCCGAATCTGCTACTGACCCCTCTGGCTGACCGCCCCCTGTTCTATAGACTGACCCCTAATGAGACACAATGCTGACCCTTACCTGCTACCCACCCCTCTGGCTGACTCCATCCCCTGTTCTTTACACTGACCCCTAATGATACTGTAGACCCTTACCTGCGTCTGACCTCTCTGGTTGACTCCGCCCCCTGTTCTGTACACTGACCCCTAATGATACCGTAAACCCTTACCTGCAACTGACCCTTCTGGTTGACTCCTCCGCCTGTTGTGTACACTGACCACGAATGAGACACAACGTGGATGCCTACCTGCTACCAACCCCTACCACTGACCCCTTATGACACTGTTGTCCCTTACCTGCTACTGACCCTTCTGGTTGACTCCGCCCCCTGTTCTGTACAGTGACACCAAGGCGACTCAAGAAATCTCTGTAATTCACCAGCCCAGTGTGGTGAAAATCATATCTCTGCCATAACCTAGAATAAACATTGAATGCTTTGTGAAAAAACAGTATTTCAAATCTCTACCAACTTTGCCTTCAAATTTGATCTGTGTTGACACCTACAGATCTATAGATGTAAGTTGAAAGACAATGCAACAAATATATATTTTTAAAGATCTTAGGAAATGAAGAATGAATCTAACAGCTGCATAAGCGTCCAGGTTAAGGGAAATCTGGGAGTTATTTACTCTCAGTTTTTGTCACAGGACTTCCAAAATTGCAGACATGGAAGTCCCAGTTAAGAATGAATAAGTCAGAAAAAAACAAACTTAAAATGTTTTGTCTAAATGTAAACCTCTGTTACTAAATTAATTGGCATGTAATTATCTAAGGAAAAAGAACTGAACTTAAACAAAGCTTGAATTTTAAACTTAACATAAGGTCTGAAATGCTCAGGACTCCCAACATCCAACACTTGGAAGTCCGGAAAATTTCACCCAATTGCAAGTCCGGAACATCAAGCTTACTTTTCAAACTGCTGATCAGAGAGCTTGAAGCAGTAGTTCTCGATGACCCGTCTCATCTCATGCCTCTGAATGCGGCCATCACGATTGTAATCAAACAACTGCAGGCCCTTCACTACTGACTTCAAATTCATCTCGATCTACAAAACAACGGCTTAAGCTGAACATTGGTGTTTCGAAGTTGCCAGGAATGTCGATGACTTTGACATATCCGACATATCCAAAATGTGAAATAAACAATATAAGATAACAAAGTTCAGAATCTGATATGTTTTGGCAACATCTTCATGATAAACATTAATTTTGTGTAAGTTGATTAATTTGGTATTGCAAAATCATAATATCTGGTTGTCATCTGATTTTTTTGGCTTTTTAAACGTATGTGAATTAACGACCTCAATAACTTATTTCACAGCTTTAACATGTTATTTGCTCAAAAATTACACATACAATATCCTTTTCATTATGAAATAGTGTATCAGTTTAACAAAACACAATGCACAATGTTTACACAATTTGTAAAACAATGAATAACCATTTTCGGATGTAAACCTCAATGTCATGTTTCTCTTTGTTTTATGTACAATTAAGAAATAATTTTTTATTTATCTTTGTTTATCGGCCAATAAACAACGATTTGGAGTTCTGATGTGTAGGAATTAAACCAAGAGGGCATACGCCCGAGTTGTTTAATAGCCACGCATCAGAATGACAAAGAGTTATATATTGGCCGATAAACGATAATGCAAATTTTTCTTTGATTCTAACATGATTTGACATATATTTTTGCAATTGTATTGGAACTACTTTTTACTATGCTCCACTCGGAATCGGGACTTCTTTTTGCGTTGCTTATCGGGTAGTTTAACAACGATAATTTTGTTCTTTGACTATAGACAAATTAGCATGTATCATGTTAGAGTATTTCTTTGACTAGGCCAACCTTTTTTTTTATTATTAATGATCCATTTAGCGTCAAAATATAACATATAACACAGACATTGCTTTTAGTAATATAATCAAGTGTCTGTTGATATAACGCGAGCTTGCTAGCAATCACCTTTAATTAGACAATGGATGCTGACAAACTGCCTGTTGTTTTCACAAGTTTGATCAAACATGATTAGAATTTTGATATGGCCTATTATAAGCAAGGGTTTAGCGGATACAGTTAATTTATTTACCCAATGGAAAACGACCGAAATGAAAGAAGAGCGAGCTTTTATTTAACCAGAAGAAAAAATTGAATATTTGGAATTAAAAAAAACTAACTGGTTTGATTTAACGAAGAAAAAACTTTAGAGTAGGGACCTTTTCATCGGGTAAGTAGGCAAAGGCAAACAAAGATAATTTTAATTTTGGCCCTAACTTTGGAAATGGTTCCAGTACCCATCAGACTGGGAATGGTTCCAGTACCCATCAGACTGGGAATGGTTCCAGTACCCATCAGACTGGGAATGGTTCCAGTACCCATCAGACTGGGAATTTTCCATCATGAAATCCTGCTAACTGGGAAACATTTAAATAATGTAATTTTATTATTAAACTAGTGGTGTATTGGCTGAAGTCAGAATTTAATCAAAACGCTGACAGCGTAAAAGACTAGTGGCGACAAAAGAAACTAAAAGCATGTGAATTAAGAGTGCATTTTTGCAAAAAGGAAACATTTCTTTGAATGAAGTTCAATGTCCCACCTTTAAACTTTATAATTTGGCTTAGTATTTAATAGTATTCGACATCGTAATGCAAACTAATTTGTAAGTAACGAAAAATTATTTTGTTCGAGCTAATTATCTTATGCAAACGGAATTATATACATGCCAGTTAACAAGTCAATCTGCAAGGGCCAGAATAACCGAAAAAGCGTAGTAGTTAGGCGCAGCGATTGTTAGTGCTTCTTAGCCAAATATCTATAAATAAACATGTTTATTTATAGATCTTTGTTCGTAGCCTACTGAGTCAAAACAGATTATACGATGAAAGTTCTCTATTGTCCATAGTACAGTTTAACATTAATCAATTACAGTAATTTGTTGTTAAAATATTCAGAATGAGAATTTGGTAGCAAGAAAAAACACTTTTGCAACGAGTCAAAAATAACCGAAATAGCACATTAATTTGGTGGCCTTATTCCAGGACACTCCAGTAAATATTTTGGTTACATACAAGTAAATAGCAAAAGTAGAAATGTCATTAGCTTAAAGTTATTTTGTTATAAATTGACCTTTTAACAAGCTGTAATTGTAATAAATCACATGATATACACAGTATAATACATATTACATATATTATCTTACAATGTAAGAAAACGAGTTTGAAATTGTGTTGTTTTGAAGAAGGACCCATTCTGGTTTCCATTTACTGACTAATCTGACTAATAGCCTGCAAAGAAAAGAAGTAGTGTTCCGCGATACCTGTTTTCAAAACTCCCCTTTCAATAGACTGTTGGCTTCCGCCAACAGTCTAAAAAGTGTTTATCTATAAATATAAGTCATTAAAATATTGTTCACATCTCTTCGGCATTTAGGATTTTATCACTTCAGACTTAAGAATAATTTCAATCAAATCAATGTATGAGGCAAGTCGTGGAAAAATCGGGCTCAATGCACGTCCTTAAGTGTCGTCCCGGATTATGCTTTGCAGTCTGCACAGGCTAATCCGGGACGACACTTTCCGCCTTCTGTGGATTTATGTTTGGAAGAGACTTCCTTGAAACAGAAAATACCATAAAAGTGGAAAGTGTCGTCCCGGATTAGCCTGGACTGCACAGGCCAATCCGGGATGACACTTTACGCACATGCATTAAGCCCCGTTTTTTCCATGACACGCCTTGAATAAATATAATTTTTGTGATTGGAATGAGTACTTATACTGGAACCTATTAAATAATGAAAACAATCACTGAGCTAACATAAACACAGATATTTACCTTTTCTTTGAGCAGTTTCTCGATCATGTCCACGTTAATTTCTTTAGGAGTCGGTGGACATGGGAATCTGGCAACAAAGCAGACAAGTTACTTTAGTCCATTTATGTAGCTTCTAAGCAAAAATTAATTTTCACTTTTAACAATTTGAAACAGATCTGTATTACTTAACTTTGATCTGCAATAGTAAAATTTAGTTTTTATGTGCGAAATCATATTAAAATTTTGTTTTATGCACTCACAAAGATTTTATAAATATAAAATCTGACTACTCTCTTATAATCGCTAACGGAACACCAGGCCCCATTTCCACAAAACAAGCTAAGTTTGATTTTCAGGTTCAGGATGAACTTGAGCAAGATATTCGAGGATCAGACTCCAAAATGGCGTTCACTAAAAATCTGGATCAATTTGAACTGTTGGCCAAATATATATTATACATGATTATGAACTTCTCCCAACGTACGTTTTCTATCTGACATCAGTTATGTTTGTTTCAGGTTACCTGACCTACCCTTAAACAAAGCCTTGACCCAAGAACATTTTATTGAGTGGGTCATATATTTTTTTGTGTATTTTACTTTTTTCCAATAATTAATTGTGTTTTGGCTAATATGTGTTTTGTTTTGATAGCATCCACTTCAAAACAATGTTTTATGATATTAGTGACATGTTTTGAATATTCCGTTTTAGAATCTTCAGGCTAATATTGTTTTATGTAATCAGTTATAGCTATATCGATTCTTTTTGAAAAATTTCATATTTGTATATGGTTATACAACTTGCTATTATGTACATGTATATATTAACCTATATTAATTCGTGTTTAAATTTATCATAAATGTTTATTATTGATTATACAAATTGCAGTATGTATATATTTGCTTGTTTGTTCAATATTTATGCTAATTCATTTGTGTATATAAGTTAATCTTTTTATCTATGGAGGAATAAAAGGACCCTATTCAATAATGAAAACAATCACTGAGCTAACATAAACACAGTTAACGAGTTGTAATTAACCAGTAGACAGAAATTTATCGCTCCGCCTTTCTGTTTTTCCAATGTTGTTTGTCCAAGGGTTTTAAGTAAATTGATTGGATTATGCAACCATGTGCTATTGTTTACCACTGAAATATAAACCCGTAATTGGTCAACTCAATCCTTGATTGACAGGTATCTACTGGTCAATTCAATAGTGATACAATAGCACAGAAGATACCTGCATTCATAATTACGTCAGTGAAATTAATTTTACCACAAAACTGTAAACTTGTTTTTGAATCAACAAAATGTTCACAATAACATAGGACCGCGTCCATGCGTGCAAAAACATCAAAGACACTCATTTTTGCAGAAGGAGCAATGGAAAAATGCCAATCATACCGTCAGTTTCATGTCGTATACAAATTCACACTTAAGTTTACTACTTACTTTGGCACCCCGTTTGACCATTTTTCCGAAGCTGCTACAGATCTGCGTCCATTCACAACTGGGGAACTACCCTGCGTGTGTCCGAACTTCCCCAGGAAGTCACCGTAGCGTACCGTGCCATTCGGGTTCTTTTCAACCTAGAACAGCCAGGCATGCTGATTGCACAAGCAAATAAATGACTCAGGAAAATAGTCATAAATTCCACAACAGATATAGAAGATTTATGTGATTCATAAGACATAAGTTGGAAGCAAAAATACAAAACTTAACATAACACAATGATAAACATAATTTTACGTATAAACATACTTTTGTTGTTATCTTTCACACTAGTCAAAAACCATATAGTTATATCTTAAATTTTCTGGTATTTTAACAGCGTGTATGTAGTTAAGTCAACCATTTTACTTATTAATACAATATTATATTATTAAAGTACTTTTTTTTTCATAGTTTTATCACAAAATTCATGAACTCTTAACCAGTTGACTTTTCTGTGTTAACATAATTTACATTCATTAATAATCGTAATGTTTTTGACATTATCTGAAGGGCAGTTATTAATATTTTTAAAAACAGCTTATAATTTATTTTTAAAAATATGCCGCTTAAAAACAATAAAGTTTAAAACAATAATAGAAAAACATACTAAAAAAAGACATACATTGTTCTTGTTAATTATTTTAGTGAAAAATCATTGGTGAAGAGAGCATGCATATTTATATCATTATCGAACCTACAAAAGCAAGTTCTCAACTATGTAAATATTGTAAATAAATAACAATAAATAAAATATTAAAATATAAAAAACAAACAAAGTTCACAAAATGTGGCACAGTTAATGTAGTGTTCACTTTAGTTCAGCCACAGCATACATTGTATGACACATGTGTGACCTTGACATATATATGGACAAAGTTCAAGGTCAAAGCACACTGTCTGACTCTCATTATGGATGACATTGTGTGACAAAAAAACTTGTCACTACACTACATATAGGCCATGTCTAAAATCCATATTTCCTCGGCTATAGTTTTACACTACATATAGGCCATGTCTAAAATCCATATTTCCTCGGCTATAGTTTTACACTACATATAGGCCATGTCTAAAATCCATATTTCCTCGGCTATAGTTTTACACTACATATAGGCCATTTCTAAAATCCATATTTCCTCGGCTATAGTTTTACACTACATATAGGCCATGTCTAAAATCCATATTTCCTCGGCTATAGTTTTACACTACATATAGGCCATGTCTAAAATCCATATTTCCTCGGCTATAGTTTTACACTACATATAGGCCATGTCTAAAATCCATATTTCCTCGGCTATAGTTTTACACTACATATAGGCCATGTCTAAAATCCATATTTCCTCGGCTATAGTTTTACACTACATATAGGCCATTTCTAAAATCCATATTTCCTCGGCTATAGTTTTACACTACATATAGGCCATGTCTAAAATCCATATTTCCTCGGCTATAGTTTTACACTACATATAGGCCATTTCTAAAATCCATATTTCCTCGGCTATAGTTTTACACTACATATAGGCCATTTCTAAAATCCATATTTCCTTGGCTATAGTTTTACACTACATATAGGCCATGTCTAAAATCCATATTTCCTCGGCTATAGTTTTACACTACATATAGGCCATGTCTAAAATCCATATTTCCTCGGCTATAGTTTTACACTACATATAGGCCATGTCTAAAATCCATATTTCATCGGCTATAGTTTTACACTACATATAGGCCATGTCTAAAATCCATATTTCCTCGGCTATAGTTTTACATTTGACCTTAAACTATGTATGGACCTGATCTTGACAATGTCAAGGTCACAGCATACAATCAGTGATTGATATCTGTGATAAAACACTTTTTTCCTAGACTACAGGGTGGATGTTACTGAAATCTATTATTAGTTTGGCTAGTTTTGACCTCTGACCTAAAACTCTGACCTTGAACTTTGGGTGATGTACATAGTGCCATCATGAGCAATAAATGCTAGATAATGCTGACTTTTTCTTCTGTATTCAGTTTTATTTAAAATTCATCAATATATGAAAGAAATAATTGGGATGAAAAATACAGTCTGTGCACACACAATGAAAGTAACGAAGGTAAACATTGACTCGTGTATTCCATGACAGAGTATACAAATGAACATGAAAATGCTGAAAACAAATTATTTATAAATCCTGCCTCCAAATTATTGTTTTCCAGTCAACAAAACTAGTCATCTCTGTTTACGAGCTGAAACAAATTAATAATAACACAACTAGAAGCATTATTATGTTTAAAAACACATCTATTTTCATGAATCACAGCTTTCTACTCGGTGAATTGGAAGTGTAGTAGTTGTTCTTTGAAGGCTTTGAAATGTTAGAACAATGCACTGTTGTTACAGAAATGTTATTTTGCTTTTTATACAGCAATGACATCAAGCATGTTATCAATATTTGAGGCGTGTCGTGGGAAAATCGGGCTTAATGCACACGCATCAAGTGTCGTCCCAGATCACCCTGTGCAGTCCGCACAGGCTAATCCGAGACACTACAGTGGAATTATGTGTCAAAGTGACTTCCTTGAAACAGAACATCCCATAAAAGTGGACGTGCATTAAGCCTAGTTTTTCTATGACACGCCTCAAATATGTTAGTTATTATTTTCAGCTGCTTCTATAAAGACTAGATGTGTTAAACTATAAATTTATAAAAGAACTCTGTACGCTCAGTGGTTTAGTTATTTTTATTTTAAAAGGCCAAGATATAAAATGCTTGAATTAATTTTTTGTAACAGACATGACAACTCCCGAATTTATATAAAGAGCAAAATCTAAAGCGTAATGCTCTTATATGGAATGTTTGGCCACCAAGGTTCACTTAACAATAATAAAAACATGCATTTTTGACAGTTTTTAACTGTATTTGAATCTTATCCCACGTTTATAATACCGAAATAATGTGCATTTTCTCTATCTGTTTTTGTACTACATGTAACTGAGGTTCATAAAACATTGATTTTTTTTTTTAGGTAAGATACTTGTAAAATGCTTTGGGACTTTGCTGAAAAATGATGTCTTTGAATGGATGATAAATGGACTGAAAGTCTTCAAAATTGCTTTCCAACAATCACAAACAGAATTCGCAAATACATAACATTTCTAATGTCCATTGTAAGCACTTCTAAATACGAAAAAAGAACGATCAAATAAATTCCCATGCAATCTTGGCTGAATACAAGGTCAACATGCATTAAATATACAGAAAATGTACCTATAGTCTACGCTAGAATATCCTTTAATATATTAAACAAATATTTAAAATAATATATGTACAGAGCTCCAAGCATAAGTTAATGCAATGAAAATTTTCAGCCACTGGGTTAGAAACAGCCAATAACAAGAGCAGTCTCAGGACAGTGCGCTCGACTATTCAACTGCTTTGTCAGAGTTATGGGCCTAAATATTAAGCGGAAACCGTTTTTATTAACAGTGACCTTGACCCCACCCACCCCATATGCAATCCAAAGCGTGATCTCGATATAAGGTATCTATGTATTGAATTGCATTAAAATATCTCAGTTATTGAGCGAAAACCGTTTTTCTATTTTTAATAACAGTGACCTTGACCCCACCCACCCAATATGCAATCCCAATCGAGGTCTTGATATAATGTATTTATGTATTAACTTTCACTAAAATATCTTTATAAAATATATAGTTATTGAGCGGAAACCATTTTTCTACTTTTAGTAACAGTGACCTTGACCCCACCCACCCCATATGCAATCCAAATCAAAGTCTCAACATAGTGACAGTGACCTTGACCTTGACCCCACCCTGAAGGCATGTGAAGTTTCAATTTAATATCTGTCGTAGATATAGAGATACGGAGTTGTTGCACGCAAACTTTATTCTGATTTTCTAAGTACAAAAAGGGGAATAATTCTGCTAAATTGCAGGTCAGAGTTATGGGTCTTGGTCAGTGACCTCACATAATGACCCCAAACACATGTGTGAAGTATCAATTGAATATCTGTAGTAGTTAAAGAGATATGGACATATTGCACGCAAACCTTAACCAGAGAATTACGCCGACGCTGACGAACGGGTGAGTAGTATAGCTAAAATTATTCTGTGAATAGTCGAGCGAAAAACACACTCGTTATATTTTGCGAGTTACTTTTGTGTCAACTTGCAAAATGACAAATTTAAGACACAAAAACACATTTATTTCAGGTGGAATGATAAATACAATGTACACATGTATTACAACAAAATACACCAGTCCTATACCAGCGTTTGATGTTATTTTTCTAACTTTTCAAGAATAACTATGTATTTCCTTTTTCCGTAACATAACGCACAGCAGATCTACTATTGATCATGGATATTTAACGAATATGAGCAATGATATCCCTGTTTTTCATTCGCACAATTTTGCAAGCGTGGACACAAAATACTAGTATTTTCTATTTTTTACTAGCATTTTGCGATTATGCGAGTCCAAATTTTCTCCCTGAGTGTGAAACATCTTCCAGTATATGACACCCACAACAACTATAGATTTATCGATGAGCTCTGTACATATATAATGTAACAAGAAATAAACTCTTCCCCAAAAATTTCTGGATATTGCTTTTTCTACATTACAGTTCCTTACCTTATGCTGTTAAATATTTAATCATTCAATTAGTCAATGTTTTGAACAAATGTTTACATAACCAACAGCAGTGTCTCAAATATTGTTTTACTTGTACAATAACTTAATTGTTTGACGGTAGACAGAAAGCAAGACAATGTATTATAAAATATATATGAGGCATTTCGTGGCAAAACCGGGCTTAATGTATGTGCGGAAAGGCTAATCCAGGACGGCACTTTCCGCCTACAGTGGATCTGTGTTTAGAACAGACTTCTTTGAAACAGAAAATATCATAAACGCGGAAAGTGTCGTTCCGGATTAACCTGTGCGGACTGCACAGGCTGATCCAGGACGACACTTTAAGCACGTGCATTTGCCCAGTTTTCCACAACACGCCTCAAAATACGATGAAGTGTTAATGTACCACGTTCCTGTTCAGACATGGCTGAAACCTCCTGAAATAAACCCTTTGTAATCAAATTTTCTAAAATGAGAGTACAGTTTAAAACCACGAAAGTTTAACTATAGAGTCATACAATGTGAATGGATATAAAACCTGAATGAAATTGAAAACAACCCTAAAACGACTATTTTTTGTTCGGTTAAATGTGCTTGTATCCACAAAAATAGCAGTTTACTCACAAATATATCGGACACTGATTATAAAATTGGGAGTTCCAAATATAATATTTATAATGGCTTAGGACGGTGTTAAATATACCCATGCATTGCTTCGTTAATGTGACATCACTGAAGAATTACTTAATATTAATATTAATACTCTGTAACTCATAATGATAAAATAAACATCCACTGATTAATTATAATGTTTAAATAACAGTCTAGTGATTAAAAAGAAAAACGAACTTAAATACAAACATTTTGAAAAGAAATTCATATCCACCACACAAATAAATCAATTCATTTAAAAGTAAATAAACACTCGTTTCAAAATTACAAGAAACAAAAAATGCGTAATCATAATGCACGAATGTGGTTTAGTTAAGCCAAACAATATGCACACAGCAAATTTCACTCAATGAGGCGCGTCGTGGGAAAACCGGACTAAATCCATGTGCGTAAAGAGTCGTCCCCAATTAGCCTGTGCAGTCCGCACAAGCTTATTCAGGACGGCACCTTCCGCCCACAGTGGATTTATGTTCAGACGAGACTACCTTGAAACAGAAAATACCATAAAAGCGGAAACTACTGTCCCGGATAAGCCTGTGCGGACTGCACAGGTTAATCCGGAACGACACTTTACACACATGCATTAAGCCCGGTTTTCCCACAACATGCCTCAAATGTGTTTAACGATATGTACTGCACATCACACGATTAAGTAACAGTGAATACACGAGAATTAGGCGTCACACAAGGGGTCATAGGTCAAGTACCTTAGCAAGAACCGCTTCGAACTGGTCGGTGGTTAAAGGGGTACAGAAATTCTCAAGGACACGTCGAAACTCGCCTTTTGTTACACTCAGGGTCTGATCTACATCGTATGTGCGGAACGCCTACGTTAATGAAAGAAACATATAAATGTAAGTAAATAAGTAAGATAAATATTATGTAAGTATTTTATCTAACAAAAGCAGACACATTAATAAAGTATTAGTTATTTTGTACCAAGAAATTTAGCTGAATGAATTGTTTGTTTGTTTGGATGTTTCACCGTTCTTAACAGTATTTCAGTCATATCACAGCGACCAGTTAACCTACTCAAACTTTTCCTGGGCAAACCTGCGGTTAACCAGTACTCAGTGCACACACCTATGCCAGTAACTGACAACTGCACTACTTGAATCAGAGGTAGGAGGATATTTATGGCTGTAGGAATAATTTCATGACCAATCCCCACACAAGTTATGTGACCGGGCTGGGGTTCAAACTCATGATCCCCGGATCGACATTGCAGCACTCTACCAACTGAGCTAGCCGGGCCCAATTAGTTAATAAACGAAGCTGGCATATTTGTTTATTAAGGGCAATAAAAATTTAAATTTTGAATTTTGCGCACACAAAAATTCTTCTAAATTGGTAAAATATTGTACTTTAAGTTGTAAATCAAATGCCTAAATAGCTGCTTAGCACTTTTGGTAAGGTCAATTACAAACTGTTACGCCTAAATTAAAATTAAGTTTGATTGCCCTTTACCAACCGACCCACAAAAAAGCCGCCGACTCCAAATGTTTTAATGCAAAATCTGCGGTAATTATTTTGTTATTTAGTTATTTTTTCTTGCTTTAAATTTTTCGCTCTCAACTTTCATAGGCAATTTTGATCATTAAGGCGCTTGAACAAAAGAGTATAATGCGTTTGAGTGTGAAAACAAGCGCCTAGTGACCGGATACTAGTAAACATGGTGTGTTTAACGTTTTGTCATGTACACAACGGTCGACGTATGACGTCATCGTTTGTGTATAGAATTACGTTTTGTTTCAAGGTTAGATACCAGTAAATAGTGGGGTGGTCCCCTTGATAGTTGTCCGTATATTAAATAGTTCGCTTTTTCTTCTGTCAAAAGAAAGAGACATTTAGCATATCGGACACGTCTTATGTGCGTTTTGATGTATCATGACACTGAATTACTTGAAATTTGAATATTCAGCAGTTAATGTATAGGCAGCATGTGCTTTTGTCGAAATCGCGAGTGTTTCTTACAGGTGACTACAATCAAGTGAGATGAATTTTCTTAGAAGTAGCATAACTTTTCTTTTTCATTTTAAACTTTGAAAGCAGAGAGAACCATCTTTCCAAAGAGAGACTCGCAATATCTGAATCAAAGAAAAGTGGCGAACGATGCTAGGAGTTTTTGCTGTTTTACAATGGGACCATATGGAGATTTGATTTACCTATTTCTAACATTCAGCGTGTTTGTTGAAATCAATAAATAAATACAAAATTAATAAAGTTGAAACAAGTAAAACTTGCGATGATGTATTGTATGATCTATTGTGCGTGGTAGACGAGAACAAGAAAATTAACGACAAAGTTTCAATTCATTGATTTGACATTTTTCTAGTCAAACAGTATGTATTTGTACTGTATTAATATGTTTTGGATTGTCTAGCCATTGATAATAATACACATGTTTTCTTGTCAGACAGCATGTATCTATGCTGTATAAATTAATATGCGTGTCTAGTTAATTCCGAAATTGGTATTATATAGAATACAAAAATTCGTTTTTAAAGCATTGCATATTTTATTTTATGTTATGTCCCATATTAAAGCCAGTTTTACTATGTATAATCTTGGTTGTATCAATCAAGATGAAGAAAGTAATTGTGATTTTCAAACAAAGATAATGTATTGCTATTTAAATAACGACATTCATGTATGACAAAGATTAAATTCTCGGAATAAAAGAAAAAACAATTCTACCTACCGACCCACCTTTAAAATTTCGGGTCGGTAAAGGGCTAACAAATTTTTTTAAATTTAGGCCTTAGAGACAAACAGTTAAACTGACAGACATAAACACCAACTGCACTTTGTGAAAACTGGTTTGCAAAATACTTGAGCATCATGTTTAAGGGATTAATGAGTGCCTATCTGTTATATGTATGTTACAGTGCATTGATTAATAAATAATGATTTTTGTTCCTATGTCTCTAACAGGACACCCCAAATCAATAAACAAACTTTTGTTAACCTGAATACCTGAATAACAATTTATAACAATATCCGTTTACAATGTGTCCCTATATAATTAATGGTAAGCAATGCCAACATGATATCATCTGCAATAAATGAGGGCATTGTTATTCAGGAGACCAGGAATAACGAAGAAGCATGAAGACAATAATAAGGCACGATTAATTAAAGTCTACCTGTATTTCAATAAACAGAGAAAATATTTCATTTCAACTTATGTTCAGGTCAGGTAGTAAATTGAAATGGATGATGTTATTTTACAGAACTATAGCAAACATTATTTGTAACAGCAAAAACATTTTAGTCTACACATAAATTTTATAAGAACAATAAATTATTGTTCCTTAAAAAGCAATTGGTTACTGAAGACGTATAAAACAAGTGCTTTCAGAGGACATTACTGTGCACTCAACTATTCTACGTATTTCAGTTGGTACATATTTTGGAAAGTAGAAAGGGCATTTATTAGTTGAAATACAAAGCTGAGTTATGGCAATTATTTCATCAAGTTATTCCAAGTTTCAAGTGAATAATACCTTAAGTAGTTTAGAAATTATAAGACTTTAGAACAAAAACTTTAACCCCAAAATTTATTTTAAAAGTGGGCATTCCTCTGTCAAAATAAAAAAAGGGTGTGGGTGCTGGACGCTCGACTTTCTCGTATTTGATATTATTCTGGCCTTTTGTTAACAGAATGGGTTCATCACTGTGATGAAGTGTGTTGAATTTCATGTCAATAACTCTTATAGATCATGAGAAATTTGACCTAAAGCTAAAATTCTAGGTTGAAAAAAGGGCAATAAATCCACCAAAATCCTTGATATAGTTAACTCACCTTGTCTACAGAATGGGTTTATAACTGTGATCAAGTATTTTGAGATTTAAGATAATACCTCTTTTAGTTAAACAAGGGTAATTACTCAAATGAAATCCTTGATAGAGTTACCTCCTCTTGTCTACAGAATAAATTCATCACTATGATCAAGTACTTTGAGTTTCAAGTCAATACCTCATACAGGTATTGAGAAATTTGATCTAAAGTGAAAACTATAAGTTGAAAAAAAGGGTAATAACTCTAACAAAAACCTTGAAAGAGTTACCTCCTCATGTCTGCAAAATGAGGTCAGCACCATAAACAAGTATCTTGAGTTTCAATTTAATGTCTTTGATAGTTATTGGGAAATTGCTTATTAAACAAAAAATGTCAAAATATTCTTAGTTGTAAGTCTAAACAATGGCAGATAACTCTGGAAATACAAATTACAGGGTTTAACTGCCTTGTTGCAATGAATTACCCTGAACAAGTATTGAAAGTTTCAAATGGATACCTTTGATAGTGTTTGAGAAAAGGACTCTGACAAAAAACTTAACCAAAAAACTTAACTTAAGGAGACGCTGACGCAGACGAAAGAGCACTGACAATAACTCGACTTTTTCTTCGAAAAGTCCAGTTAAAAAGGAGCTTTGGGGATTGTTGCACCTGATGCTGGAGTTTATTACAAATATGTATTCCAAGTTTCATGTGAATAACTTATCAAGTTTTGAAGTTATACAACCTTTGAATAAAAACATAAATCTAACAAGAGTGCCATTGTCACAAAGAAACGCCCATCAATTTTTTCCGAAATTGTGACCTTGACTTTGATCCCACCCACCCCATATGCACTCCCAAGTGAGATCTAGAGATAAGGTACCTACATATGAAGTTTCATTAAAATATCTCAATGTCTTCTCAAGCTATTGAGCGGTAACTTGTTTGTCTATTTTTAGTAATGGTGACCTTGACCCCATCCACCCCATATGCAATCCCAAGTGAGGTCTAGATAGAAAATATCTTTGTATAAAGTTTCATTAAAACATCTCAATGTGTTCTCAAGCTATTGAGCCGAAACCGTTTATTTTTTATTTTTAGGAAAAGTGACCTTGACCCCATCCACCCGGTATGCAATCCCAAGCGAGGTCTCAATATAAGGTATCTATGTATGAAGTTTTATTGAAATATCTCCATGCGTTCTTAAGTTATTGGACGGAAACTGTTTTTCCATTTTTCGTAATGGTGACCAAGACCCCACCCACCCCATACGCAATCCCAAGCGAGGTCTTGATATAAAGTATCTATGTATTAAGTTTCATTAAAATATCTAAATGTGTTCTAAAGTTATTGAGCAAAAACTGTTTTTCTATTTTTAGTAACAGTGACCTTGACCATGACCCCACCCACCCCAAATGCAATCCAAAGCAAGGTCTTGCAATAAGGTATCTATGTATGAAATTTCATTACAATAGCTCAATATGTTCTCGAGTTAAAGAGCGGAAACGAAAGGTTGACACAGCCACTACGTCTTTGACCTTGAATTGTGACCTTGACCTAGGACCTAGGGACCTGGTTCTTGAGCGCAACTCTACATCTCACCATGCTTGTCACTTCTGCCAAGTAATTTGAAAATCCATCCATGCTGGACAAAGATATGCTCTGGATTAAGTGTTAAGGATTGATTTCAATATTTGACCTTTGACCTTGAATTGTGACCTTGACCTTGGACCTAGGGGCCTGGTTCTTGCGCATGACACTCCGCATCACCATGCTTGTCACTTCTGCCAAGTTATTTGAAAATCCATCTACGCTGGACAAACGTATGCTCCAGACAAAGTGTTTATGATTGATTTCTTAAATTTGACCTTGAATTGTGACCTTGACATTGGACCTAGGGACCTGGTTCTTGCTCGTGACACGCCGTCTCACCATGCTTGTTACTTCTACCAGGTTATTGGAGAATCCATCCATGCTGGACAAAGATATGCTTCTGACAAAATGTTTAGGACTGATTTCTGAAATGTGACCTTTGACCTTGAATTGTGACCTTGGACCTAGGGACCTGGTTCTTGTGCACGACACTCCGTCTCACTATGCTTGTCACTTCTGCCAAGTTATTTAAAAATCCATCCATGCTTGACAAAGTGGTAAGGATTGATTTCTTATATTTGATCTCTGACCTTGAATTGGACCTTGACCTTGGACCTAGGGACCTGGTTCTTGCGCGCAACACTCTGACTCAACACTTCTGCCAAGTTATTTGAAAATCCATCCATGCGTGACAAAGTTATGCTCCGGACAAAGTGTTAAGAATTGATTTCTTATTTGACCTTTGACCTTGAATTGTGACCTTGACCTTGGACCTGGTTCTTGCACGCAACACTCCGTCTCATCATGCTTATCACTTCTTCCAAGTTATTTGAAAATCCATCCAGGCTGGAGAAAGTTATGCTCCGGACAAACATCTCCTGCCGCCCACCCACCCTCCCACCTGCTGGGGCGTTTCCATAATACGGCCGTTTTTCAAACGGGCGTATAAAAATCTATGCGAAAAAGGGGCATAACTCTGTCAAAATACAAAATAGAGTTATGGGGAATGTTGCACTTGATGTTGGAGTTGATGACAAAGGTACATTCTAAGTTTCAAGGGAATAACTAAAGTAGTTTTCAAGTTATATGACTTTTGAATATAAACTTTAACCAGAAATTCTATGTGAACAAGAGGGCCCTGAGGGCCCTAGGACGCTCACCTGAGACCTTGTAACCCAATTGGAATTTGCATCTCCAAGGCCTGGCTTATTTTTGTTTGTTATGGCTTATTATGAAGTTTGGTGAAAATCTGCCAAGTGGTTTAGGAGGAGATGTTGTTTGAATAAAAAGTTGACGACGGACAGACGCACTGACGATGCTCAACGGGTGATCACAAAAGCTCACCATGAGCACTTTGTGCTCAGATGAGCTAAAAATGGGCATAACTCTGTCAAAATATAAAACAGAGTTATGGGGAATGTTGCACTTGATGTTGGAGTTGATGAGGAAGCAGGAAGCAGATGCTACGACAAGTAGGAAAGCTCACCTATTATTTGAATAGTCTAGCTAAAAATTAAAGTCTTTTTTTTTTTAAATATTTACTTTCATATAATTACGGTAACTTAAAAAGATACAAAAATTCATGAAATGTCTAGAAATGTCTCAACAAAGTCTTTATAAAAACAACAACAATACTTTTATGCCTATCTACCAGTATATGAAAACGATAGGTTCCTTTAACAGTTATGTATCAGTTATGAACTATCAAATCTATATTACACTATTAGTAAAAGCCATAGAAAATAAATGAATATCAACAAAAATGTGAGTGATTAGTTATGATGCAATAGATGTGTCCTATGTAATGGTTAACTTTTAAATACACAGAATGAGGATTCAGTAACTTTCCCCATGCCCAAACATGAACTGGATCCAGGTTCAATGTACAGAACAGGGGGAGGCATCAGCCTAAGGGCTCAGTACCACCCTTCTCCGTATGGCTGAAATATTAAACTTAAAATAACAACTTTCAAGCACACAGAGAGGCTCACCTTTACGATGTCATCAGCCCGCGCTCTCACCTTCTCCCGCAGCAGGGCTTCAATCTCAATACTTGAGAGGCTCGCATTCGCGGTCTGGACACTGCTCTCAGAGGCAGCAGACCCGTGGGACACTGAAATGAAATAGGCAGCAACACCTTAACAGACGAAAAAAGATTTGAGGCGTGTCATGGGAAAACCGGTCTTAATGCATGTGCGTAAAGTGTCGTCCCGGATTAGCCTGTGCAGTCCGCACAGGCTAATCCAGGATGCCACTTTCCGCTTTTATGGGTTTTTTTGTTTCATGGAAGTCTCTTCTAAACATAAATCCACTGCAGGCGGAAAGTTCATGGCAGTCTCTTCTAAACATAAATCCACTGTAGGCGGAAAGTGCCGTCCTGGATTAGCCTGTGCGGACTGCACAGGCTAATCCGGGATGAAACTTTACACACTTGCATTAAGCCCGGTTTTCCCACGACATGCCTCATTTTGTTTCAAACATCTTCCAATATCTATTTATTAAGCAAGTGACTAGAGTTGCATATGCAGATGAAAATATAATACTCAACAGTTCAACTAAGCATTTATACAAACATAAAGATAATTCTACGCAAACAGATTTCACTTGTTCAATTCAATAAAACTTGAATATATTTAGCAATTGACAACTAGAGGTATTGTCACATGATTTCCTTTCGAAATGTGCAGCTGAATGTCCACCAACATTATTTACTGGTATATTTTATGATCTCCAGCAAATGAATAGCAAGTACAAGTTTAACTGTAAAGCTCGGACATATTAAAACTGACACTGACCTTTATGCATGAATATGCAAGTTTGTTAAGATGGCTATCCTGTTAAAGAGTATTCCATTGAAAATACAGTTATGGCATCAACAAACATGTGAAACCTGTGCACGAACAAAACCAAAAGTGTAAATATAGGAGTTAATGAATTCAGGCGCATAATTGACCCAATTGCAAAATCATAGAGCGCTCCGCCTTTCTGTTTGTATGAGGTTGTCTGTCCAAGAATTTTAAGTAAATTGATTGAATTATGCAACCATGTGCTGTTGTGGTGAATTGGCCGTTTGTGGTGACCGTTTCGACCAAACTGTTACTGTTTGGTTTGGGTTTTAGGCGGCAGAAGCAGTTTTTCAGTTTCCGGTTTCCATTGTACTATATTGCGAGGTCAACTCTGCCTTTGGGTGTTCTTATCCACGTCCATCTCTACTGTTGAGCAAGTCTCCAGTCCTGATCAGCGTCAATAAGACATTGAAGGTACGTACTTCGCATTAAGTACAACACTTTTATTTACCACTGAAATATAAACCCATAATCTGTCAACTCAATCCTTGACTGGCAATTTGCAATTGGTTAATTATGCTAATCACCCGTGTTCATGATAGTCAGGTTATAATAGAATAAGGTATCTGAGCCTAAGGCTAACGCCCACTTACCAACAGAAGATGATCGCCCACTCCTTGTAGTGTTACGCCCGCTGTCCCGGGTCCTCAGGGCAGGTCGGGCTGTGAACTGAACTCCATTGGTGTCTGGGAGGAGCCCTCCTGACATCACAGATGTCATCTTCTCTGCGGACAGAGTGAACAAAGAAATATAGCAAACACTCTGAAATATTGCAGTTTTGCATACTGGGTAATAGTAATTGTTTCCAACTAAAATGATGGCATGTCCATTTATTTAAGTGAAAAGAAAATAATTTTGTTTGTTTGTTTGTTTATTTGCGTTTTACGTCAACTCAACACATTATGGTTATATCGTGCAGTTTACGTTTGTTGATTTCTATTTAGAACAGGTAATATGAACTAAATTTTGTTATATGTGTTTATCTGGATATATGTTTGACAGCAAAATGTTCGTCGCAAGGTATACAATGAGGGGCTTCTTCTCTGTTTAGAAGGTACGAATGTGTTACTCTGGTATGCCCTATTCTGCAGCGAGTTAAAACAATCGGTCTGAAAGTTGTTGCTGAATCAAGACTAGGCTTTATCTCGTGTAATTTATTAAGGGTTGCCTCGTTCCAAATTGCTTGCCATTCTGATTTTATAGTTTATTAATTGCTGGTTTAAAATCACTATTGGGTAATTGAACATATACAATCTGGAGACTAAGAGATTCTTTTGCTAAGGTATCAGCTTTCTCATTTCCACGTATCCCAATATGGCTTGGTATCCAACAAAAATTAGACGGTTTTGGTTTGTAAAAATATCATGTAATTTTAACAATAGTTTTTTATTCAGAATATTATATAATTTGCGATTTTTGATGGATAATAGTACAGAAAGCGAATCGGAGAATTTCAGGATTTTTATAATGATTATTATTGTACATATGAAGATAAAACATTTATTATTCTGTAGTAATTGAAACTGACAGTTGCCTATAGAATGACAAATATTAATAAGTGTTGATTAATATTAATATTAACAAAATAAATACAGTCACGGTTCTCATTTAAACAGCTTCAAGTAATTATTATGTTGCACCTTTGTTTACAATAGACTCTAGCAGTATTATAATATTATTTTATTAAGTATCTATTGGGGATTGAACTAGGGTCTTTCTGGTGAGAGACAGACACTCAAAATTCTAACTGTGTCACTCAAAGATCTAGCCCAACATCAAGGATCAAGTTCTATGCCAGTCAATACTGGTTAAATTAATTATTGTTTAAGATCGTCAACTTTTTGTTTTAAACTCACTGCCCTTATCTCTGAACTAAACCTTGTGTACAGCAAACAATAATCACAATGGTTGATTAAAATCCATCATTATAAATTGATTAAATTAATGCACGCACACTGATACTGTCTTGCACTTGATGCATGTCAACATTCAACAGCGTTTTAGTAATTGCGGAATAAGACGTTTGGGTCTGCATTGCAATAATTACTATATTTACAAACCTGATTAAACTGTCTCCGTTTAGTAAGGTCCAATTATGAGATACGACATCAATGATATTTAACTAGCACCTGCTTTCTAACACGGTTGCCATGCAAAATAATGCCGACATGTACACAGTTTAGACGGGGTTAATATTCTTTTCGCACGAAACCTTTGTAAAATAAACGAAAATACGCAACCCAGTCTATTTAATTGTCGACAAGAAAATGAAAGTAACGGAAGTGAAATGGTTACACAACACTAAATGTTCACTGCGATAATCGCATTATTTTTCGTTGTTATTTAAGGATTATTGGACATTAAAATAATGTTTCTAAAAGTGTATAATTATATTTATCTTAGCAACGCACCGAACCCATGTGATTACCATATGGTATATTAACATAAACTTGTATTGCCTTTGATATGCATATTTTTAGGCCGAAATTGGGCTGCTTCCCCCATTAAAAACGGTAAAAAAGTTACCCCAGACTCCCAGTCATAAAAATTAAAACTAAACTAGTTCAGATGAAAATGAAATCTGATAAGTTATATATATTAACGCGTTGACCAGTGCTTATAGTCTACTCCATTGACTAAACATCTCGATGAATAGCATGCATTTATATAGTTTGGTTAACTGGTCTTTGTAACAGTACACATAGTCTTAGATATATACACCTCTGTATCTATATGACGGTACCTACCATTTCATCAGTGGTAAACGTCAACGGGCGCATCGGCAACAAGGGACGGCATCAAGAGTTTGTTGTGGCTTCAAAATACGTGGTTGTCGTTCTTGTTTGATATCAACATAAAGTAGCAAAGTGTGCATGCAGGCTGTTCGGCTTCACCTAGGCTGCGGCTGCCCGGGTTCGCTCCCCACTCGGCGCATGTAAGTTTGGTTGGTTGTCACCATACTGGACAGGGTTTCATTTGGGTACTCCGGCTTCCTCATACACCAAAATTAAAAATATTTCAGTAAAAATAAAATTGCAGCTATGATTCAAAATTCGTCCCAACTTTCGACGTGTTTCTAAAAGTAAATTGGCCAGGGGTGCTGGGACACACCCCGGGTCCTCACATAATGCAGCTTCGGCGCCGAAGGACCTCGTTTACTTCCAAATACACAGACACGCAGGGGTTTAGTATGTTAAACTGTGCATGTTACATATACGCAACACCGTCTTGTTACAAGGCAAACAAGGATTACTGGGCCCATATCCACAAAGCTCCTTAGTTAAAACTTAAGTAAATTCTTAAAATCATAAATTTCCTTAAGTCTGTGACGGGTTCATTTAAAGATAATTATGTCTTAAATGGTTTTAAAAAGGTAAAGAATCAACATATGCTTCTTATTTTACCATATTGCATATACAAAAATCTGTATTTCGCAAGGAAATGTTTATTTGAATTGTTGTTACTTAAGTATGACTTAAGTTAAGATTTTCCTTAGGAGCTTTGTGGATATGGGCCCTGGTGATCAACATGCAAGAAATAGAAATGAGGCGCGTCGTGGGAAAACCGAGCTTAATGCAAGTGCGTAAAAGTGTCGTCCCGGATTAGCCAGTGCAGTCCGCACAGGCTAATCCAGGACGGCACTTCCCGCCTACAGTGGATTTATGTTTAGAAGAGACTTCCTTGAAACTGAAAATACCTTAAAAGCGGAAAGTGCCGTCCCGGATTAGCCTGTGCGGACTGCACAGGCTAATCCGGGACGACACTTTACGCACATGCATTAAGTCCGGTTTTCCAACGACGCGCCTCATTAATAGTAATGGTGTTCAGAATTATAACTTTCGTACATTTACTTGGAGTTCAACTTCTCGACTGACAAACCCTGAGAAACATACATGTACGCTAAGTACTTTTTCTACTTTTATTTTTCTTTTCTACAAAAACTTGTAATGGGTTTCTTTTCCGTTTATTTTGTTGTACGAAAATACGTTCCGGGTATGCACATGTCTACTGTGCAATGTAAAGCAATGCTTTTGAACATATTGAAATACTAGTCGATTTACGTTTCTAAATGTCAAAGGTTGACATCTTGTTAGTAAAAATAGTTTGCTTCAGTTCTTAGCGAAAATCTTTATGTTATTTAAAATTATACACTATAAGTATTGTTTGTAAAATCGCATTCTTAAAGATTTGATTTTGACGAAAACTGTTTAAATGTACACTACTTTGAGCAATAAATATTTCCACGCCTCTCTAGTTTAACATCCCTACACGTACAACTTTAATGGGAACTTTAATGGATGTTCTACAGATCATAAACACGCAAAGAACGCTTGGCTTCAGGTGTCCTAAGAACATTTACCTGAACACTGCCCTGCTTTGATCTTATCTCTATTATCTTCATACGCCGCTCAATCATCCATAGATACCGTAGCGGGCTTATCAGATAAGAGCTTGCACGGGGCTTATCGGTAATGTTCTTGCGCTACGGTGCGGCTATCGACTTCCCGTTCTTAATCATTAATGCCGACAAAAATATCATTAGATAAATATGAATGTTAAGGCCTGGTGGAATTTTCATGGAACATTAACACAGTTTTATATATACAAAAATCATTTAGAAAAAAAGAAAAACGTACAATCTGCTTTTTGCCAAACACAGATCTTAGAGTGTGTTATTTTTAATAGTTTTCGGTAGGCTTAGTGTAACTGAACCGTGTGAGACTGTCGGCGTGTGAACAGAATAACCCAAGCGCTTTCTGGATACATTAAGTCTCATCCCGTCTCATTTATTATGAAAAATCGTCCGTATCACATTCATGTTCAGTACCTATACCAAATTTTCATTACAAACAAGTATAATATTTTCTACCACTGTACCATCAGTAATAGTGTTTACATCATCATAATCATCGTCTTCATCATCATCATCATCATTATCATCGTCATCATTATCATCATCATCATTATCATCATGAGTCATAATCATGGATCATCATCATCATCATCATCATGAATCATAATGAATCATAATCATCATCATCATCATCGTCGTCATCACCATCACCATCATCATTATAATTCAATGTACCGGTACTAAAATATTGTACATCATACCTACACACAAAACCAACAACATCAGAACACGTTTTATGTTGTCACACTTTTATCCTCGCAGAATCTAGAGGTATCTATGTTATAATATATCACAGACCCGAATAAACATACAGGAGTTTACATGTGATCATAACATATACTTTAATAATATATAGTACTCTATATTATACAGCACTTGCACTCATACACGCATACACATACCATTGTCCGAAATTTAGACACATTATATCGATACTACTATAAGAACTTTTCGTAAAACTTTTAAATATTTGTATAACTATCCGATTAAGGTTGCACATATTTGAATATAAACTAAATATAAGAAAACATTACATTTGTTGTTGAGGTCAGACGAATGTGAAAACGTTGTATTTTATTTTATTCCCTTTAAACACTGTCTCATTAATTCAGCGAATGACCTTACCATTAGAAATAATGTATTTCTGAGCCATTGTAAATAAATACATTTCTGAAATAAAATGTTCCACAGTTTTGGTTGCAACCTTCTAGTGTTAGATGGCTTAAATTACAAGTTCAGTAGAATGCAAATAATATGCATGACTAAATTGTCTTACTTCGAACAGGATTTTATAAATCTGAAATCAAATGTTTTATACGACGCGGTATTGGAATTCTTGATTTCATTAACAGTGTATAAGATGTTAACCAAGGAACAGCAAAGATTCTAGCAAAGATTCTAGCAAAGATTCTAGGGCGGAAATGAGGACTGCACCAATATATTTTGACATTTAAATTGGTTTTGCTTTACTTAAAATATCAACATATCTTCTTATCGTTCGATGCACAGCTGTTTATTGTGATATTATCAACAGAAACATAAGTTTGCACTCGAAATCGATGCAAAAAGAACTACCAAAATTCGAAATCTCAAGAAATAATCCGATCAGAAAACAAAAATAGTAAAACTGATAAATTTTAAGTATTGAAGCAAACCCGTGCGAACTATCTCATCAAAATATCTTCACAGAACATCATAAAATCTTTTAGGAAATGTATTAAGAAAACACACTGGTATTATGCATTAAAATATTGTATAAAGGTCCAATTTCGAGACACAATTTAATATCCAAATGGTAAGCACGAAACATGGAAAACTTAAAATATATAACAGCTAAACATTGCAGCCACATAGTCACATATGTGAATGATATGTGAAACAGAAAAAATAAATAAACACAACATTTGTGTTTCTCAGTAACATTTTATCGTTCAAAATTTTTCAGTAGTTTAAAGTGAATCACATTATTAAAAAAACAAACATGGTCTTATTTCATTTAGGTACAAAAGGAAACGTCTTTATAAACAATCTTTACCGCGATCTAACAATAGTCACCAGAAATCGATACTCAAAGAATAAATAAAGAATTGCACATAGCACATTTGTACGTACAAAAAAGGTAAGGTACAACAATATCTAATAAAAAAGAGATGCTGCTATCGGTGTACAGCTGTAATATTTCTCAGCTGTTTCACTTAGTTACATTCAGAACATGAAATTGATAGGTGCATTATTTCATATCATTTTTGCTTGGCTAGGTGAAACATATTGACGAAACGCTTACAAACAGGTAATTGTTTGCAGCAATGATGATTCAGAATATTACTTCAAAGGTCGATATCATCGGTGTCAAGTAATATTAAGTAAATCAACATTTATGTATTAACATAAACAGTGATATCAAGGTATTTCTATAACATTTTTTCGTGATATTTCCCCCCTCTGGAAAATAAACTGAACCTGTCGGACTTGGCGTGAAAAAAGAATATGTTTTTTTGCCATTATTTGTTATATAATTGTTCGTGGGGGGATGTTTATAGCGCTTATATGCGATATCGTGTGACATTATGTTACCGAAATAAAACCAAATAATCTGATAATCTATTAAACGGGACAGCATGAATTGTAAGAATTTGGCAGAATCTCAACAAAACACTCGTTTTTATATCCCATTTCAAACAACGTCTATCTTAATTATGTTAAGAGAAGACGCGAAGTCATCTCTATCAAATTGCTTAATCTGTTTTTCTAAATCAAGCGCGTTGGCGTTACATAACATTCGAAACAAGTATCTGCTCGAGTTCCTTAAACAATGCCGTATTTCATTCCTCAAATTATTGCGATTACATGGAAGTCTAAACTAGGAGCATTAATTTTGTCAATAATTATAGATCTTACAGAAATCTTTGTGTATTCGACATTTGCAAACACTATTTTACATCCCGTTCTATATTGGTTCTTCTTTAACAAAATCCATTTCAGATTTTCAGATTATTTTATTTCTAAAATGATATCTCATTAATTTGGGAATTTATAATTAGCAAGAAATAATACACTTGATCTAATAAAATAAACATTTTCATAAGCCTTGGTTAGAGCTGTAAATTGAATCTTTCAATCAATTGCACTGAGAGTGATGGAGGATAAACATTAATAAGTCCCTATATTTAATTTTTGTTTTAATTATAAATTATACACCGTTCATTATGCGTTCATAATTAAATAAGATTTCCTGACGATTTACAATTCAAAAATAGAACATGTGTATCCAAACAAATCCGAAACAATGAAACTATTTACTGCTCAATTTAAAGTTTCTTTCAAAATAAAAATAAAAATACCTGTACACTCAAATAAAAACATATTTTGCTTGATACTTTCAAACATATAATAAAAAAAGAAATATGCTTAATGTATAACAGAATCATGTTTTGAACACCTGAAAATATGCTATAAATTTGTTTCACAAAGATGTTTTAAAACTTGGAAACATACCGGTATTATATATAAAACTAAATCGGATTCTTATCTTATCTGAAACACGTGTTTTATAATTTACATATAAAAATAGTTAATAAAATACCAGTTGTGAAGTTGATAGCATGGCAACAGAAATCGACACGTGTCCGTTACAAAAATAGCTTGAGGCACGCGCTGCCAATCCTAAAAAAACATTGGCGCGCGCGATGAATACTAATTAGCCATATGTTCTTGTTGCAGATGATCATTTTAGAACACCTTTCACAGAGCGTGACATCTAGGTATTAAAATGTATTTTGGGTGTTGCAATTTTATTTCGAGAGAAAAACAAATGGTCTTTTATGAAACATGTTGTGCACAAATAAATGTCTTTTTTTATATAAATGATTTTCGTTCCAGCTAGCGCTCAATGATAAAATGTTTACATTTCCTTGAAATTCACACTGATTATTACTCTGACACAAAGTGAATATTTAGAAAAAGTCATATTACAATCACAATTGACAAAATAAAACATTATTGGTCGACATTAGGAAATTATATTGATTGTAAGTTGGGCTACTTTTTCTTCGTGAAGGTCGCTGCAAAATCGAAGACCGGTGGTTTCTCGTCTTCATCCTTATTAATGCAGTATTTGTTCACGATTGGCTTGTGATATTTATCATCGTCTTTCTGTTCAATGGAGAAAATACGCGAGCGCATGTACACGAAAGGTTTTGGCTTTTCTTTTGGTTTATCCGCTGGAACTTCCGGTGATGGAGGTTGATGAGCAGTAGCGAGCGCCTTGCGACCCGGTTTAGGGGATTTACTAGGGGATGAATTGCGTTTGTCCGTCGATTTCTTCTTCTTTGACCCGAAAAGCTTTTTAATGAAACCCTTCTTTTCTTGCGAAGGTTCGTCGGTCTGATCAGAAGAAGTACTTCCGGTTCTCGCACGCGAGTCCGATTCACCGTCCGAAGAGGCCAGTAACTCGATGCGCGGATTAGCCGCCGATGCCTGTCTAGAGAGGCGGCCATTTTGTTGCGTCTGATGACGCGGCGGGGTGGGGGAAGCAGATGGCGCTCTTTGCGGGGCGTTTATCTTCAGTGACGAAAAGTCCAAAGATTTATCCATGGACGAAGAAGCTGATTTCTCAAGCAACGTTGACCCGGACGCCGAATGGCGGTTTTCCGTTATACTCGCCAAGCCATGCTTAGGGTGGCGGGTTTTAGGGACTGTTGAGTAGAAGTCAGGTCCCGGAAGTTGTTTGGTCTCTGCTGGTGGCGTTTTTGCCTGGTCCGGTTTTGGGGCTGTCTTTGGAGCAGCTCTAGGAGAGGATTTTCTTAACGCAGACTGATTTGGAACGGTTGCTATGCGACCTGGAGTAGAATTGCTCCGAAGCTGTTTTGTACTACCGTTACTAGGTGACGGCTTTTTCTGATTCAGTGGGGTCTGACTTCCGGTTTTACTCGACGCCGTTGAAGAATTTGACTCGGTTGAGTCTTGACGCTGTATCGCAAGCTTTCCATTCTTTTGCTTTTCCGGCTCATTTACACGCTCTTGCGGCTGTTTTGTCTTTAATGACGTCAGAGGTTGCGCTTTCCTTTGAAGAGGTTCCGTTTTGGGCTCGCGGTTTTTCGTCATTTCTTTCGATTTCGCAACAAGATTCATAACGGTTTTCTTCCGTTGCTCTTCCGGTACCCTCTCCAACTCCTTAATAAGAGAATCGTCACTTCCGTCGCTCTTTAGTCGACCCCATGGCATTGACTCCGCGAACATTTTAGTGGTGGGACTGTTCAGCCGCTCAGAGACCGTTTTTAGTTTGTTGATACAAGCGATCATCTTGTCGTCTAGGAGAGAGTTGTCAGTTTCAGTTGACATATCGCTCTTGACGATTTTAACTTTAGCGGATCTTTCAATCTGAGGCGACTGAACAAAGTTTTCTTGCATAGCACGTACGTACGATTCGGTGCTCGTCGATTTGTCGGATTTGGCCATGTGTGAAGTATTTGTTCCTTTCGTTAACTGGTGCAAAGATGGCGTCCAGGTTTCCTTTTCAAAGGTTAACTTTTGTTCAGTGTTAATGCCAATGGTGACAGTGTGTGACACTGCAGCCTTGATGAAATTCTCTAAAGCTGCAGGATCCAAATCCGAGCCAGCAGTTGCAGACGACACTATAGTTTGCGCGCTTGAATCGCACGTCGAGTTCGGAAATGAGTTGGAGTACGCTTTCCTATATTCTGCCTCTGACGTGATGACGTCAATAGCAATTTCCGGAACTAGTATTAATTCATCACAGTCCATATCGCTTAAGAGACCAATGTATGGAAGATTTTCCGTTGACGTCGAAACGTCTGTACACAAAATTCCTTTCAGACCATCTGGCACGTCGTCGAAATCGAGTGACGTTAGTACGGATTTGTCGTACAACTTCCGTTTGATTGTCTGCGTATGTGTATTCACTAATCTTTTATTGTGCAGAGCGGACGGGTATTCACCACTTTCGATCGGTGACGTCGACGTGTCGACAAAAGCGCGCGTTTCCTGGCAGACGTCACACTTCACGACATTGACGTCACGTTCTAAATCCCAAAACCACTCCGTGTCCGTCATGCAGCCAGTGTCCGTGAGGTAGCATGCGTCCGTCAACGTCTCGACCGTATGTGTGTAGAGGTCGACGCTGGTTTGGGCGTCTTGTAGACCGATTCGTTCCGTTAACGTCTCGCTGTCGCAGATGACGACGACGGTCTCTGAGGCGTTGTCTTGCAGGGTGATAACCTCCGTGTGAGTTCCCTCCTCAACCTGTTAAACGAAGTAAAGAATAATGAACACCTTCAATTATGCTCGTTTTGTTCGCTAATACTTTCGAAAGGACGTTCTTTTACAAAGAATTTAATGCTTTGGGTTTTTCCTTTCATTGGTAAGTCAAAGATTGACACATGTTTTACACAAAATGCGTATCATATGTAGCACATCGTATGTTATAGGTTATGTTATGCTATTATATATGTTTTATTAACTTAGTTATTAAGTTATGCTAAAGTTTCAAAGTTTATTGGCAAGTCGGCATATTGCCTTTTGCCATTTACATTAAACGTGCTACTTCACTGATGATTTTATATTTATAACTGGGGCCAAAATTGATGTTTGTAATGTAAATAATACGATACGCATCAAATGCGGTCAATAAAGCATCACTTAAAAGTGTAATAACAAAACAAATAATAGCGGACTAAACGACTCTTTTGGGAAAGCCCTTCTAAAAGATTTCTTCTAACATAACTGAAATAAAAAAAAAGTCCTCGGCGTGAGAGGCGGATGCTCTAACCGCGGCCCTAAAGTCATTTGCACTTTTCGCTACTCGTAATTTCGGACATATGCTTTGTAAACAAAGGGTATCCGGAAGGGAAATTGAGTGGCTGTTTGGACCATTTGGTGATTTCACAACAACAACCTTAGATGTATAAATAGCTGAAAAGCTTCTCGAGACGCTTTTGAAGTCGGGTTGAATGAATGTGTTGTAATGATTAAACCAGGGCGTTTGGAACTTTTGTAAATGTGCCAACAATGTTATTTCAGTCAGTTCTATTTAATAATATCGTGTTTTACTAGATTTGAAACAATCTTTTTCATTTTTGTCATTTTCCCAATCTGTGACGTAGCAGCTTTAAAGACAGTTAAAACTGTTATTATGCATGTATTGTTCACATTCATATATTTCCTTTTAAACTATGCCGATTGAAACGTTTACAATCATTTATATACGAGTATTTTGTATATTAACCATATTTTACACACTTTCCATCCAAAGTAGAATAGCGCAGTTGGTTAAAGCGCTGACTGCTGTAATTTCTTTGCATGGCTCCTAAGTCGTGAGTTCGATACCCGCTAGGGGTTTGAATTTTTTTTTTTACAAACATGTTGCTGATTGGTTTTATCAAATAGCTCATTACGTACGTATTACATTATTTATTTCTTATTAAATGTACATTTCTTAGAAAAGCGCATTTCTATCATTTAATATCATTTATAGTGCAATAGGAAAACAATTGTTCGTTGACATAGTCTCTTTAAAAACAGACGACGTTTCTTGATAACATTCTTGGTTTCCTTAATACTTTATTTCATTGCTTAGATTTTAGACAATTGAAAAATATTGGTAATCGTAGATTCAGCGAATGCCGGTGCATGTTGCGAAGGGGTTAATTAAGATAACAACTGTCTCTGTTATCATTGAATAAAGCACACCTGGTGTTTATATGGTTTGTTGAACGACATTGGGCTCTGTGCAGATCAAGATATTCCAAAAACGATGTAGGTCTGTTCGGTTATGAAGCGTACCCGGCGTACAATATTGTTTCAAATGTCTTTACGATATTTTCATATAAAGTTGTTTGTACCCAAGTGTATTTAAAACACGGAGATTGGTAGATCTGACATACACAAAAGTAAGAAACCTGTTCAAGTTTTTCGACTAAGACTAACAACTTTTTTCGACTAAGACTAACAACTTAGCTATGTTTTGGAATTTTCTACTGCGCAGTATAAAATTATTTTGGGATTTAATAAGACGCTGGACGTGTACGCGTTTTTGACATTATCATCCATTATAATATATGAGGATTTATTTTATATTGCTTTTAATATTATTTTATTTTATATTCATATAATATCAGGCGCGGCTACAATATATGAAGTAAGATGGTGCGGAAAAGGTCAGTACCTACCAATCCTATACATGTAGAAATTATATATTAAATGCAAACCAACGACGACTAAGTTCGCGATATTATTGGTTAGCTTTACATTCTATACTTGAATAAGGCTTTTGTGCTTCATATCATGATACAAAAGGTCATAAACGTGTACCATTATTCGCTTATAGATCTAGTATCTAAGTAATTCTAAGTTACTATGAAGTTTAAAATATCCAATCATTTTTGTTTTGACCATATTACGAACGGGTGGGGGGGGGGGGCGTAGGCCGCTTCCGCACCCTCTATATCCGCTTATCAACATCCTTATATATCTTATATTACCATTAAACATAAACTGACCTGTATGACGGGGTTGGTTGCTATGGCCGCCTCCCTGGTTGCCGGCCTGTCCGGAGTTGTACCAGTATTGACCAGCTGCAGGGAAACAGTCGCGGACCAGGACTCCTTCGTCTGCGCATGCGTAGTCCAGGTCTCCTTGTCATTTTTGATAACCGGTTCTGTTTCAATACAAGAATCTTTATACTTCTTTTTCTCACGTTTTTCTTTCTTCTCTTTCTTTTTCTTGTCGCCACTTTTCTCTTTACGTTCCTTTTCCTTAGTTTTGCTTTTCCTGTCTTTCGGTTTTGCACCGGAAGCAGCCGAGGTGGCGTCTGATTGGTCCGCAAACTGCACGGGATCTGTGTTAGTTTCTACAGCTTGGACTTCCGGTTTGATATTGAAACCTTGGTCACGCAAAGATGGCGGAACGGTCTCGGTTGCTGATTCCATAGTTTCGGAATTCTCAGTGCAAATCGATCTCTCGGTTGTTTGCAGCGACTCTGTCCACGTGAACTTGTTTTCTTGCGCTAAAGACGACATGTACGTGGAACTGTCTACCTGAATTATGATTGGTGTCGATGTACGCTTGGTCCGTTGTCCCGTGTAATCAGTGGCAATCGCCTGATGAACTAAGATCTTATCAAGCGTTTGGGTGTCAGTGTTGCGGATATTTGGCGTTGTCATGGTTGCAGATTCTCGATAATCGATCTCGTTTGTATTAGTTCGTACCGACCTAGTGTCCTGCACAACTCTGACATCTTCAGTTGTATTAACGCCCTTGTTTTTGGTAAACCTCCTAGGGATGTCTAAAAGAGGTTTCGGCATAGGCTTTTCTTCCGGTGGGAACCCAATGGGGTCGGTTCCGGTTGAGACCGTTATCACGCATTCCGCAACCGCTGTCAGTGAGTTTTGACTTAACTTCCGGAAAGAGCCGTTTAAACTTTCTTGACTTGACATTCTTGTTGGGGAGAACAACTCGTCAATACTTTCATTAGACAATGACACGTCCGTCTGAACTCGTCGGCTTTTTATAAAGCTCCGTCGTCGCCGGCGTTCTTTCCCGTCGTTTGTTATTATGATGTCTTGGATCACGGGCGCGGTTCCATCTATAACCGGAAGAGAATGTGAGGAGCCGAAATCTTTCTTGAGTTCTGCCGAACACTTCACACAGACGCCGGATATGTCATCCCCACAGATCGTATTTACACTAACGTCAGATTTTGAACTCAATTCGCCATTCAGTTTACTAAAGTCAAACTTGATATCAGGAACAATTTGCGAATTTCTTGGTGTTGTATTAGTTTGTGCATCGCGCAAAAGGCAACGTCGTTTACGTGGCTGCTCATTTTCATCTTGAAACGCGTGCTTACCGCTAACGGTGACGTCACCATCACCATCGACGTCATCGACTTCGGAGTTCATCGATATATGGCCTAATTTTACATTCCCGGGGACGAATTTGATATTCTGCATGATGTTTTCGGGAACCTCAGGCAGTGGGGACTCCAGGAGTGCCGACAGTTTGTTCTCGAGCTCGCGTTTCAGCAGCAGCATCTCCACCCCGCGGTCGTTCATGATGATTTCCGCCAGGTTACATGTCGTCTGCAGCCCCTCCAGGTTCTCCTGTAGCCACTCCTTGTTTTGCAGGAAGCTCTCGACCTTTGACCCGTATTCCTGCTCCATCTTCTGCATCAGTTGTCGCTCCGTCTGACGCACCTGAAAATATGTCAGGAAATATTTAGCATTTTCCTTTTGAGGTACATACTTGCACAAATTAATTAATTAATTATATGTAATATTCTTTCCATGATTAACTATGAAATCAAGGGACTATTAAAATGTGTTCTGTTTTTGCTGTATGTTTTGCGTCGCACTATCTCTATAATATTTCAACCGAAGTCGGGAACAAAAAGTAAATTAAACGGATTTTCACCGATGTTGATTTGCATTTGTACATATTGTAGTGTTAAGTCTTCAAAAGCCGGTTTTGGTGTACATATGAGAAAGCTCAGCAATACATGTATATAGATTTGGAACTCAGAAAGCCGGCTATATGCATTTTGAACACAGAAAGTCGTGTACGACCACATCGTTGCTTTTAAACCTTGAGTCTAAAAGGGCATCAATGAGGTGTCAATATGTTGTTCACGAACTCAAAGATATGCTCGAATCCTTCACATCTGTGAAATGGATTATCCGCAAAAAAAATATCAATGGTGCTACACAAAGCGGTGTCTCAATCAGGTGTCTTCAGAACATGGCTTGCAGCCTGAGATCGAAAACGCCGAAACTGCATAAAGATGTTGGTTCCGTACAAATGATTTCTACAGGTGTGCGCTCGCATGATCAATATGACATTGTACTTTTTGATAACATGATAAACAAAAGCACAGATTCACTAACGTTTCCTGTACATGCGGTTTCCAGAGGAACCAGTATCTATAATGAAACAGGTAACACTCTGTAATACAGCGACATTCCTAGCGGGGTACGTGTCATGCAAATGGATTTTGCAAACACGCCGAAATGAACGGGACCTTTCAACAGAACACCATGCTTCCATTCAAAGATCCGGAAATAAAGCGGATGATTTTTTTTCCAAGAAAACGTGTTTTAAATGTTTAAATAAACCGTATGATTTTTTTTTCTTCAAGAAAATGCAAGAAATTTATTAATACTATATACACTAAACAAAAGTTATAACGCAACAAATGGAAATTGTTGTATTTTCTTTATTTATAAGAATTTCAGCTGCACCATGGTAAACACGAAATTCTTTTTTTTCAAATATTTTGGTATGAACACATGCATGTGTTACTCAAATTATCATACATGATATTTCAAGTGATATTATTATAAATAAAGAAAATACAACAATTTCCATTTATTTCCATTTGGTGCGTTATAACATTTGTTGAGTGTCTATACACTACACGTATTTATGTTTAATAAAATCTTTTAAATGTACATTTTCATTTGTTTCATTTGTTTTAGAAATCTGGATTTACCCTGACGTCACTCGGAATAAATATATAAACATTTATTCAATCTAATTACAGTACACATGGGCAACATATGTACACATGATAAAACAGACAACGAAAAAACACATACATGTACATATATTTATACGACATTCATAATTATTGCTGAGAAATATCTCAATTCAAACCAATCATAATCATCAGCAGTAAGATGTTAACGACTAAGATTCAGAGAAATGTCAGTAACCCAAGATGTTTTGAGATGCAAGTACGTTTTGGTAGCCCCTCTATATGTTATTGTCGGTATACTAATGTGCTTCATGTGTTTTAATTCAGCTAATTCAGCTAATGTACGTAAAAGGGGACAACCAACGAAATATATAAGGCGTGTCGTGGGAAAATCGGGCTTAATGCATATGCGTAAAGTGTCGTCCCGGATTAGCCTGTGCAGTCCGCACATTCTAATCCAGGACGGCACTTTCCGCCTACAGTGCATTTATGTTAAGAAGAGCCTTCCTTGAAACAGAAAATACCATAAAAGCGGAAAGTGCCGTCCTGGATTAGCCAGCGCGGATTGCACAGACTAATCCAGGACGAGACTTTACTCACGTGCATTAAGCCCGAGTTTCCCCCGACACGCCTCATTTATACTTTTCTAACGTATCAGAACTAAAAACTCGTGCTTATTAGACGACAAATAATGTAACGTCAAGACTTATATTTGAATATAGTAGCATCACAATTCCTATGTATCAGTCATATATCACGCGCGGCTACATACAGGATTTGGGGTTAGAGGGAGAGGGCCGTAACAACCAGAAACTACCAACCTACGAAGCTTATTTTGCAACAGAAATGGTAGTCCAGTTGAGTGATATTCCAGCTAGGACGTAGGTACAAGTACTAGGCTTATTGGCAACAAACTCATCTTTTATTTGATGTGGCGTATCGCAAATTTAGAATTTCGGACAAACGACATGTTTCGTTGTTCTTTGTCAGAAACGTGCGATATTAGGGTAAAGTGATCGTGAGTCGGACAGTGTTCTCAGTTTCGAAGGATTTGAGCTATATTTAGAACTGAAAGCGGGGTTTCCCCGAACTGGTACCCAGCCTAGTATACCGACTACTTTTGCAGTTTAGTGAAAGCACCACCAAACACGTGTGATGACCTACACTATGAATAACTTGACGAAATAACTTATCATTGGACTTGGAGTAAATGTGCTTTTGAAAAAAAATCGATTCCCTGACCATTTTACGGGAAGAGGTAGAATAATTTTAGCCTCTGAAAACAATTAAACTGCTATTAAAATGGCATTCACATCGAAAAGAGATAAATGAAGAGGTAAATGAATAATACAAATAATTCTCGATGCGTTTGTGTTTGAATTTTGTCAGCTACGGATTTTACGTGTTTAAAGAGGTTCCTCATATATATAACATTGAACGTCAAATACGTATTTAGTGCACACGCACATCAAACAAGGGCAATTTACTGCCAAAACTGCCATACAGATGAACCAACATGCCTTTCGAACATAATACGGTGAAGTATTAATTTATTCAGTGAAACAAAGTGCATTTCATGATGAGGATGATGATGATGAGTATGAAAAACATGTATCATATATATTTGATACGAATCTGTAGCTGATCACTGCAGACCAACAGACAACATATAGGGATTATAACTGCACGATCAAAAGTTTACGCCCCCCCCAACCCGAAATCCTGGAACCGCCCCTGAAATAAACGAATATTTACATACAGTATGCTATTTTCGAAACGCTTAATATTTTCCCAGAAAATAGGCAGGTAATTCAAATGACATGTTTTCTGCAACAACAACAAGCTTGACTGGTTTCCAATAGCAACATTGGAGGACAAGCATTAGAAACCAAACCTGCTAATGATCTCAACATATCTACGGTATTTTTCGAGAAGCGTACACGGCACGAATGTTGCCACTTCGTAAACAAAGGTTTCGATCTCATGGGCAATTTAGTGTTAATGGTATAGACCTGTCTGTCTAAGATAATCGCATTTGAATGTTATTATACGTTTTTTATACAGGACCGGTATTTAATCACGAAAGGGAAGGAGCGATATGGATGTCTTGTAGCAGCAGGGATTAGCACTCGCTCTGAATGCAAGCGGTCCGGGTCAATGTTCCCCAAAGCATTCTTAGACTTAAGACTTAAGAATAAAGAATATTTGAGGCGCGTCGTGGGAAAACCGGACTTAATGCATGTGCGTAAAGTGTCGTCCCGGATTAGCCTGTGCAGTCCGCACAGGCTAATCCGGGACGGCACTTTCCGCTTTTATGGTATTTTCTGTTTCAAGGAAGTCTCTTCTAAACATAAATCCACTGTAGGCGGAAAGTGCCGTCCTGGATTAGCCTGTGCGGACTGCACAGGCTAATCCGGGACGACACTTTACGCACATGCATTAAGTCCGGTTTACCCACGACGCGCCTCATGTTTAAAACTCTTATGGGCCCGTATTCACAAAGCTCCTTAGGGAAAACTTAAGTAAATTCATAAAATTCCTCTGGCTGTTTCATGTATAGGTCTTTTAACATTAAAATGTTGTAAAATTGTAAATACTGCTTGCATGTTTAGTACTGCAGCCAATTTTGTACAGAAATCATTGGATTTCACATAGAAACTTTGATCGGAAATTGTCACTTACGTACAACTTAAGTTAAGATTTTCCTTAGGAGCTTTGTGGATATGGCCCCTGTTCTGAAATGCCGTTAATTTGAATTTTACTTTGTATTCACTAACTCTACTTATAGCAGTCTTTTTTTCATAAAGATTTGTAAATGATTTAAACGACATTGGTACCAGCATATTTGTAAACACACTACATGTAATATGTTTTCTTGAGTCTAAGTCTTTTCTTTAGTTTTAAGTCTTAACAACTATATTGATAGCTTTCTTATATGTCGGTAAATAGCTCATCGAGTAAACGTTATTTGTTATATTATATCCGACTTGAAATAAAGATTCGTGTCTCTTGTCTTGTAGGCCTACTAACGGGTTGGTGAATTCGGGTCCTGGTTTCGAATTCGCGAATGGCTTTGCAGACGTTTTATGTTGTTATATCACACATTGAAGGACGGGCCCTGGTTTCGAATTCGCGAATGGCTTTGCAGAAGTTTTATGTTGCTATATCACACATTGTAGGTTTGATTAATATGTTATATTCAATTGCATTTTTCATCATCAATTTGTCTTTTTTTTTCTGGACAATATTTTAAATTGATAGCAAAAATCTATAACATATAATTTAAGTTGAAATAAAGTGTTCTCACCCTTAGGCATTTGTTCCTAACAAGGAACCGGGTTTGTTAAACATCGTTAACGTTAACAAATATTTATTAAGAATCAAAATAAACATACTAACTTAAAGTTTTGTGCAGTTGATTGTCTGTAGTTATACGAGTACCTAAATAAATAAGTAAATATTGTTTTACTTTAATAATAAAGCATAAAATGTGATATCAAATTCACTACAAGTACCTCGAGTCCTTAAATGTGTATCATGTTGCATTAAAGACTACTTTTTTGATCAGCAGTAAAATATCATTGTTAAATGTTACACATTGCCAGTAACTGTGAAGATAACGTACATACAAAATCCACTTGTCAATGGTTAGTTTGCAATGCATCATTAATGTCTATCCGAAATAAATGTCATATCAATTTCAATACAAGTACCTCGTGTCTTCAAAAGTTATCATACTGTATTAAAACCTTTTTTTAGCAGTACAATCATTTTTGAATGTTAAATAATGCCAGCCAATGTGTAAATTACTTGCCTAATCGTAATTTCTTGCACGGATGCCTTCGATGTTTATGCGAGCTGTATTGTCAAGACTGGAGCACCTTTATTGTGGTTTCAAGGCGTTAAAAGAGAACATTTACTGGGTAATGATGTGGTGGAATGTGGATATTTATCACTCGTTCAACAATACATCTAACAGGAGAGAACTAAAATAATTTTAAATACACGAAAACATTGATTCTATCGTTTTTAGTTTTGAAAATCAACCGCTGATGCCGTTTGCACAACAAATAACTATAGATGTTGCACATACAAAAATATCCAATTCAGACAAAAGTTAGTAAAGCATACAGGAATTTTTGTTTTCAATCATAAAATGTAAACAAAAATGTTCGTGAATATTTGTTCATAAGACGCACCAATTTTGCGTTCACTGATGCACGTACATTGCGTGTATTAGATATGTATATAGCTACGGATCTACACGTACATTGCGTGTATTAGACATGTATATAGCTACGGATCAGCACGTACATTGCGTGTATTATACATGTATATAGCTACGGATCTGCACGTACATTGCGTGTATTAGACATGTATATAGCTACGGATCTACACGTACATTGCGTGTATTATACATGTATATAGCTACGGATCTACACGTACATTGCGTGTATTAGACATGTATATAGCTACGGATCTGCACGTACATTGCGTGTATTAGACATGTATATAGCTACGGATCTACACGTACATTGCGTGTATTAGACATGTATATAGCTACGGATCTACACGTACATTGCGTGTATTAGACATGTATATAGCTACGGATCTACACGTACATTGCGTGTATTAGACATGTATATAGCTACGGATCTACACGTACATTGCGTGTATTAGACATGTGTATAGCTACGGATCTACACGTACATTGCGTGTATTAGACATGTGTATAGCTACGGATCTACACGTACATTGCGTGTATTAGACATGTATATAGCTACGGATCTACACGTACATTGCGTGTATTAGACATGTATATAGCTACGGATCTACACGTACATTGCGTGTATTATACATGTATATAGCTACGGATCTGCACGTACATTGCGTGTATTAGACATGTGTATAGCTATGGATCTGCAAGTACATTGCGTGTATTAGACATTTATATAGCTACGGATCTACACATTCATTGCGTGTATTAGACATGTATATAGCTACGGATCTGCACGTACAGTGCGTGTATTAGACATGTATATAGCTACGGATCTGCACGTACATTGCGTGCATTAGACATGTATATAGCTACGGATCTGCACGTACATTGCGTGTATTAGACATGTATATAGCTACGGATCTGCACGTACATTGCGTGTATTAGACATGTGTATAGCTACGGATCTACACGTACATTGCGTGTATTAGACATGTGTATAGCTACGGATCTACACGTACATTGCGTGTATTAGACATGTATATAGCTACGGATCTACACGTACATTGCGTGTATTAGACATGTATATAGCTACGGATCTACACGTACATTGCGTGTATTATACATGTATATAGCTACGGATCTGCACGTACATTGCGTGTATTAGACATGTGTATAGCTATGGATCTGCAAGTACATTGCGTGTATTAGACATTTATATAGCTACGGATCTACACATTCATTGCGTGTATTAGACATGTATATAGCTACGGATCTGCACGTACAGTGCGTGTATTAGACATGTATATAGCTACGGATCTGCACGTACATTGCGTGCATTAGACATGTATATAGCTACGGATCTACACGTACATTGCGTGTATTAGACATGTATATAGCTACGGATCTGCACGTACATTGCGTGTATTAGACATGTATATAGCTACGGATCTACACGTACATTGCGTGCATTAGACATGTATATAGCTACGGATCTGCACGTACATTGCGTGTATTAGACATGTATATAGCTACGGATCTGCACGTACATTGCGTGCATTAGACATGTATATAGCTACGGATCTGCACGTACATTGCGTGTATTAGACATGTATATAGCTACGGATCTACACGTACATTGCGTGTATTAGACATGTATATAGCTACGGATCTACACGTACATTGCGTGCATTAGACATGTATATAGCTACGGATCTGCACGTACATTGCGTGTATTAGACATGTGTATAGCTACGGATATATACGTACATTGCGTGCATTAGACATGTATATAGCTACGGATCTACACGTACATTGCGTGTATTAGACATGTATATAGCTACGGATCTACACGTACATTGCGTGTATTAGACATGTATATAGCTACGGATCTGCACGTACATTGCGTGTATTAGACATATATATAGCTACGGATCTGCAAGTACATTGCGTGTATTAGACATGTATATAGCTACGGATCTATACGTACATTGCGTGCATTAGACATGTATATAGCTACGGATCTACACGTACATTGCGTGTATTAGACATGTATATAGCTACGGATCTACACGTACATTGCGTGTATTAGACATATATATAGCTACGGATCTGCAAGTACATTGCGTGTATTAGACATGTATATAGCTACGGATCTGCAAGTACATTGCGCGTATTAGACATGTATATAGCTACGGATCTGCAAGTACATTGCGTGTATTAGACATGTATATAGCTACGGATCTACACGTACATTGCGTGTATTAGACATGTATATAGCTACGGATCTGCACGTACATTGCGTGCATTAGACATGTATATAGCTACGGATCTACACGTACATTGCGTGTATTAGACATGTATATAGCTACGGATCTGCACGTACATTGCGTGTATTAGACATGTATATAGCTACGGATCTACACGTACATTGCGTGCATTAGACATGTATATAGCTACGGATCTACACGTACATTGCGTGTATTAGACATGTATATAGCTACGGATCTACACGTACATTGCGTGCATTAGACATGTATATAGCTACGGATCTACACGTACATTGCGTGTGTTAGACATATATATAGCTACGGATCTGCACGTACATTGCGTGTATTAGACATATATATAGCTACGGATCTACAAGTACATTGCGTGTATTAGACATGTATATAGCTACGGATCTGCACGTACATTGCGTGTATTATACATGTATATAGCTACGGATCTGCACGTACATTGCGTGTATTAGACATATATATAGCTACGGATCTGCACGTACATTGCGTGTATTAGACATGTATATAGCTACGGATCTACACGTACATTGCGTGTATTAGACATGTATATAGCTACGGATCTACACGTACATTGCGTGTATTAGATATGTATATAGCTACGGATCTGCACGTACATTGCGTGTATTAGACATATATATAGCTACGGATCTACACGTACATTGCGTGTATTAGACATGTATATAGCTACGGATCTACACGTACATTGCGTGTATTAGACATGTATATAGCTACGGATCTGCACGTACATTGCGTGTATTAGACATGTATATAGCTACGGATCTACACGTACATTGCGTGTATTAGACATGTATATAGCTACGGATCTACACGTACATTGCGTGTATTAGACATATATATAGCTACGGATCTACAAGTACATTGCGTGTATTAGACATGTATATAGCTACGGATCTGCACGTACATAGCGTGCATTAGACATGTATATAGCTACGGATCTGCACGTACATTACGTGTATTAGACATATATATAGCTACGGATCTGCAAGTACATTGCGTGTATTAGACATGTATATAGCTACGGATCTGCACGTACATTGCGTGTATTAGACATGTATATAGCTACGGATCTACACGTACATTGCGTGTATTAGACATGTATATAGCTACGGATCTACACGTACATTGCGTGTATTAGACATGTATATAGCTACGGATCTGCACGTACATTGCGTGTATTATACATGTATATAGCTACGGATCTACACGTACATTGCGTGTATTAGACATGTATATAGCTACGGATCTGCACGTACATTGCGTGTATTAGACATGTATATAGCTACGGATCTACACGTACATTGCGTGTATTAGACATGTATATAGCTACGGATCTACACGTACATTGCGTGTATTAGACATGTATATAGCTACGGATCTGCACGTACATTGCGTGTATTAGACATGTATATAGCTACGGATCTACACGTACATTGCGTGCATTAGACATGTATATAGCTACGGATCTGCACGTACATTGCGTGTATTAGACATGTATATAGCTACGGATCTACACGTACATTGCGTGTATTAGACATGTATATAGCTACGGATCTACACGTACATTGCGTGTATTAGACTTGTATATAGCTACGGATCTGCAAGTACATTGCGTGTATTAGACATGTATATAGCTACGGATCTGCAAGTACATTGCGTGTATTAGACATGTATATAGCTACGGATCTACACGTACATTGCGTGTATTAGACATGTATATAGCTACGGATCTATACGTACATTGCGTGTATTAGACATGTATATAGCTACGGATCTACACGTACATTGCGTGCATTAGACATGTGTATAGCTACGGATCTACACGTACATTGCATGTATTAGACATGTATATAGCTACGGATCTGCAAGTACATTGCGTGTATTAGACATGTGTATAGCTACGGATCTGCAAGTACATTGCGTGTATTAGACATGTGTATAGCTACGGATCTACACGTACATTGCGTGTATTAGACATGTATATAGCTACGGATCTGCACGTACATTGCGTGCATTGGACATGTGTATAGCTACGGATCTACACGTACATTGCGTGTATTAGACATGTGTATAGCTACGGATCTACACGTACATTGCGTGTATTAGACATGTATATAGCTACGGATCTACACGTACATTGCGTGCATTAGACATGTGTATAGCTACGGATCTGCACGTACATTGCGTGCATTAGACATGTGTATAGCTACGGATCTACACGTACATTGCGTGTATTAGACATGTGTATAGCTGCGGATCTACACGTACATTGCATGTATTACACATGTATATAGTTACGGATCTACACGTACATTGCGTGCATTAGACATGTGTATAGCTACGGATCTACACGTACATTGCGTGTATTAGACATGTGTATAGCTACGGATCTACACGTACATTGCGTGTATTAGACATGTATATAGCTACGGATCTACACGTACATTGCGTGTATTATACATGTGTATAGCTACGGATCAAGGTCTACAAATAATATTTCTGTGTACAAATGTAAGCTTTTAAGTTCTTACCCAAATGTATAGACTCGTATAAAAACAATACATTTTCTGATTTTCACGAATATGTTTTGGTTGTATATTGATGTTATTGTTAAGAAAAATATATACAATTCATAAAAATATTTCAGATGCACTATTCCAGCAAGATTCGAACTCACGTATACATTTCATTTCTATAGAATTTACTACTACTACTAATTTTCCCGCGCCTGTGAACAGTGTCACGGTGACAACTTTTCATAATTATATATAAAACATATTTTATGTTTGTTTATAAAAACAAGACATATGTGTTAAGCAATGATTTATTGAATATTTCATAAAATAAAATTTTATTTTTCAAAATGTTACAACGTATAAGCCGTCGATACACCCCTTTAAGATATTTACTGTTATCGGCTACGCCATGATTCTGGTACATCTTTTAAAGATTTCCTTTACGGTTGTTTTACAATTTGACAACATAAACCTTCCTAAAAGTTCTTATGTTTCATTATGGCATGAAAGCCATATGTGCTGATTACGATATACTTTGCATGAGTAGAAATATATAAAATATCTGTCTGTCTGTCAGGAAAGATACAGAAACGCACGCAAGAGTTGCAAGTGGATGCAGTAATTTTGTCATCCTGATAGAAGACGAGGAAAAAACTTTGTTGTTTATTAAGACATACGCATTTTCGGCATCATGAAAGCCGCGCGAATCTCTCATGCAGTCACACCACCTCAGAACGACTGATAAGCCCGTGATAAAGTTATCTCTCCTGCGTCTGTTCACCGGAAGTCCAACATACACGTGTATAAGCGGACTGCATGTGGAATGCTATGAACAATGCTATAGACATGAAAACATTGATTGGACGATACATACTATCGGCATTGAAAGAAACGCACAGAAATTACATCTTGAAATCTTTAATGGTTGGTTTGCATTCCGAAATAATCGTCAGCAAGTTTTCCAAATTCTCCCGTAAACATCAATAATGAATACTATCACTGACTTTTATCGATGGAGGGAGTGGTTCTAGGACGATATTATTTAGAATCAGCATATAGCATTTGGCTTGTCCTAATATCAGAAAAGTATTTTAAAGATGCATTGGCGCTTTTTATTTTACATGTCGACGAAACAAACGTTTCTACAAAGTTCTAATGTTTTATTATGACATAAAAATTGTCTGTGTTGATTACGGTTTATTTCGTAGAAGTAGAAAGAATATATGTGTCTGTTTGAAAGATACATAACCGCACGCAAGAGTTGCAAGTGGATCAATAATTTTGTCTTCCTGATAGAAGACGAGGAAAATACTTTGTTGTTTATTAAGACAAACGCATTTTCGGCATCATGAAAGCCGCACGAATCTCTGATTCAGTCACACCACATCAGAACGACTGATAAGCCCATGATAAAGTTATCTCTCCTGCGTCTGTACACCGGAAGTCCGACATCTACGTTTATGAGATTCTTGCACTTGGAATGCTATGAACAATGCTATAGATATGAGAACGTTGATCCTACGATAAACACATCGGCGTTGAAAGAAACGCAAGGACATTACGTCTTGAATGGTTCGTTTGCATTCCGAAATCTACCGTCAGCAAGTTTTTCAAATTATTTCTCCAGTACATTTTCAATTATGAACAGAAACTCATACTAATCAACTTTCCGTTGGAGCTCTAGCATCACACTATTTAGTGCCGACATATATCATCGTGATGGTCCTTCAATCTCAGTTTATATACTGAACCAAACAGAAACTTTCCTAAAGTACATGTCAAATTGTCACTGCTGCACACATAAATACATGTGGTTATTGTAAAATCGTTCTACTATGTAAAATCGACCATTTAATCCCAGTAGATTTATCAGACAAGCTTATACGACACGCAGAAGGTTTCAGACAAATTCATTCAAACGTTAAACAATATATCTACATGCAAACTTGGCGAAAGTTTCTTTTTGGTTTAGTATAGTATTAAGAAATGGTAAATGATGAATAGCAGTCTATATGTATGCTATAGATTACAGAAATCAATGGACTCGGAGAGTGTTTGTCTATATTATGCAAATGCACAAACAAGATTACGTTTAATATTGCAATGAAGTGAAATATCACGGGCATAACTGTATGTCTGTCATAATGTTTTCGTCGTTATTATAACATTGAACTAGTGTCATGTTGAAAGCCTTATATAGAATAATTACCGTATGTGATGTAGCCAAAAAGTCGGGCTTGCAGAGTAAAACAGTGTACATTTATGATAAATTATACACATTTTTTTGATAAATTGTATAATTAAAAGTGTTTGTTTCTATCACTTATTGAGAACAAATGGCAAGAAATAAACATAATGCTGATCATTTTGTATATAATTTTGTTTACGAAAACAATTACTATGATTATTTTTATATATGGAACGTTTTAGCGTTCATTGCTAAGCAGTAGATCATTTTATTCTTTTGAACAGTAGGTTTGAATAGGCACGGAACTGTATAATTCTCTCAGTCGAATATACGTGAATACACAAAACACGTGGGTTACCTGTGCTATATAGCTTATGGCAAGATCTCGAATATTCTCCCTGGTTTCTTTTAGCGCGGTTTCTACGTTGTTTATAGTGGTCACTCTAGACTGGACATCGGTCAGTCGTTCCTTGCATCGCGACAGCAGGGTGTCCAGTCCAGTCCTGTATTTCGAAAACCCGTCGCTGAAGGAGCAAATCTCGTGGTCTCGGTGCTCCTGAAAAGTGCAGACGACACAAACGCACTCGTCACACGGCTCGCAGTAATATCGGACTATTTCTTCCGGATGCGTCTTGCATTCGATGTCTTTTTCCCCTTCAATGTCAATTAAACTGTGATGTTGCGTTACTTTTGTTGTTGTGTGTAGATCGACGCATGTCTTGCAGAGTAATTTCGCGCAGTCTAAGCATTTGTGACTCGCGTAGTTGTTTCCTCTTGGTCGCTCTCCTGGACAAATCTCACATGGAGGGAACTTTCCTACCCGCTTCCGGTCAAGAGCGTCCGTTAAACTGGACAACAGGAAGTTATCCGGGAGTCTGCGCACTCCGCCGGAAGGGATTTCCGTCTTTGCTCGACATAACGGACACGTGATATAACGAGTATAAAGTAGAAATCTTGAACTTCTGTTCGTGTCCGAGTCAACGTGTTTTTGAATACACTCCGCGCAAAAAGTATGAAGGCAAGTCAGTGTCTTCGGTTCCTTGTATGGTTCGTAGCAAATTTTACAATGCAAAAATTGGTCGGTGATTTCTTTTACAAGTTTATGTCCAGTAGCCATGTTTATTGTAATGCTATAACATCTATAAAATATATTGTATTTACAGTGCTAAAATCTTGTTCAATAGTATACTAAAACGTTCCATTATTCAGAATTTCTCAAAGTTCACAACCTTTGAATTTTTAACTCCCATCAATGATAGACGAGGTAATTCACACTTTCCTTTTTATGTATGCTTGCTTATCCTAGTCAATTGAAGTTATATTTCCTTTTAAACGATGTAGTATTCCAACATGACTGCACATTTACACCTGGCACAGATATAATAAAAGCACAACGTATGGTACTAACAGGTTCGAGAAAATAAGCTACATATTTACAACACAAGTCTACTTATTACGAACAACTACAGTACACTGTTTTCCAGGAAGATTCGGCCCAGAAGTTTATATCAAGCCGAAGTCAACACCCAGATTTTGTAAGATAAGACCTGACACATCCCACCTCGCAGAGGTCGTGTCTTCTGCTACATGACGTCATAGCGCGCGAGACGAGCACGCGTTCGAGGTGTTTTCAAACATGGCAGACGATACCTGGAAATGTGGTAAAACAGACGTTAATTAAATTCACTGGCGTAGTCAAAGGTGTTAAGCAAGAAACAGGCGGGATAATATAAATAAATAAGAATTAAACATGGCAATGTTGGATAAATATTCTACTCTTTGGTTTCCACGCAAACTTCCAGTCTCTATTTTTTTATATTAAAATTTCTATGCACTGGACGGGAAGTAAAACTAATTATCCGCGGGTACCCGTTTACCCTGTAATACACTTTTACTTAGATTGATGCAGTCGTTTCTGTCAAAAATCGAATTCATCATATATAATGTTACTTTTCTCCTACTGTGCTCCTCGTATAACATGATTGCCATTTTGCTTTCATTTTGAAGGAAATGTATCGTAGTAAGATAAAACAAGAAGCAGGATTTGTCGACATTTACATTTATACACAGTTGGTTTTCAGGGACTAAAATTAGTATACTGTTTAACTCGTTAATCTTTAATGCTAATAAACAAACAACGCTACTAGACAATCTAGAGATCTTGGATCCGGAGCCATTTTAGAAAATCAATGCGTTTTAATTTTGTGTTTAATTTGTTTGTAACGTCTTTGAGATAAGAACATTCGTTCGGGATGTTTTATGTCAAATTATATGGTATGGTAATACTGGAACAGCGTTGTGAAAGGAAGGGCGTTGTCACCAATTTCAATTTAAAGCCGCAGTTCATAGAATACAATTAAATACATCTAAAATTGACATTAGTTCGAATGAACGTTAAAGACATTTATTCGACTGAAAACCGTGTCTTTTTTTACGAAAGGCATTTTGTAATGCCTGTGTTCGAACTGATTTACTCCAGAGGTATCACCAGCTATCGCATACAGAAGACTGTACGATGACAATTTACCAAAAAGTTATTATTTTACCGATTTCATTTCTTTTTTTTATTTTGATCGGTAAAATATCCATTACAAACCATTTCTGCAAAGTTCTTTTATTATTAGCATCTTTATGGAGTGCTGTTAAATTGGATTTTTCAATTAAAATGATTTCTCTTATTGATCAATGTCACACTACATATTGAATCGTCACTAATCATAGCTGCCAAGGTAACATAAAAAACAAAGCTTTGAATAATGTTTTCTTGGCGATTATTAATTTGTAGTTCCCTAGATACAACATACAAACACCCATGTAGGCTCATCCAAGATAGACAGGGATT